>OY728120.1:1180530618-1180935697 GCA_963277665.1 Viscum album
CTTAGTGATAAGTAGATCTGAATTTGACATCGATTATACCAGTGCTTTTGGACCAAATAAATATCGATATTTTATTTTATATAAGGGATTAGTTTTGAGGTACAACTTATATGGTGGAAGAAACCATTGGGATGGTCTCTTATCAGTGAAAATTCTCTTATTTTTGGTGCCTGAGTATGGGTTCCTACGAGTTTGTGCGAGGAGTTGATGAGAGAGTCTCATGCTTATAGATGGGAAATACATCTTGGTTTGAAAAATATGTATCATGATCTGTATATATAGTACCAGTGTTCAAGAATGAAGAATGAGGTAGTAGGCTTTGTGGTGAGATGTTTCACTTGTCAGCAGGTGAAAGAGGAGAATAAGAGGCCAACTGGGCTTTTATAGAATTTTCCCATTCTTGAGTGAAAATGGTATGATATAACTATGGATTTTTTGATTATATTACCTAGGAAAACCCATAATAATGATGTTGTATGGGTGATTGTGGATCAACTGATGAACATAGACCATTTTTTCCTATTAGGTAGACCTTCACAGTTTATGATATGAGTAGTATTTATGTGCATGAGGTAGTTCGGTTGCACAGTGTTCTGAGGAGTATCATTTTAGATAGAGATACTCATTTCACATTGTGTTTATAGAAGGGTATTTACAAGGCTATGGGATCATAGGTTCTTTTGAGTATGAATTATCATCCTTAGACTAATGGTCAATCTGAGAGGACTATTTAGGTTTTGGAGGATATGTTATGAACCTGTGTTTGAGATTTTAGTGGCTCATGGGAGTAGAACTTGGAACTTGTGTAGTTTTCTTATAAAACTAGATTCTAGGAATCTATCCAGATGGCACCTTTCAAGAACTTGTATGGTAGGTCATTCCGTTTTCCTCTTTCTTGGTTGGTGGTAGGTGAGTCAGTGCTTGTTGGTCCTAGTATCATAAAAGAGATGTCTAAGTAGGTTTAGTTGATCAGGAAGTAGTTTCTGACTATGATGTTTAGGTAGAAATCATACGTTTACCATCGAAGATGATCTCTAGAGTTTGAGGAAGGTCATCATTTTTTCCTCCAAGTGCCACCAAGGTTAGGGCAACACCATATCATGAAATAGGGGATCTAGCACCCATGTTTTTCAGTCTATTTGAGATAGTGGATAGGTTCGATCCATTGTATTACTGATTATCCCTTCTATGGTGCTATAGTTTCATGCATAATGTGTTTCACATGTTTCTAATTAATATATATTATTCAAAACATTCTCATGTGATAGAAGTAGTGGACTTCGAGTTTAGTGCTGATGCATCCTTTGAGGAGAATCTAATATGGATTGTGAACCATAGTGATAAGTATCTACAAGGTAGGTTGGTTACTTTGGTTTAAGTGAAGTGGAATCATGGGAGAGTTTAGTAGGAGATCTAGGAAAGGTAGTCTAATATGCTAGCACATTGGAAAAACTTGTTCATCGAGACCCCATAGAAATGCTTGGAGTAGCCCAGGGATGAGCTGTTATATGGTGGAGAGGTTGTAAGATCCCGTATTTTTTAGTTACACCCCTATTTGAGTTTTTTTATTTGAGCCTTGGTGGTTGAGTCTTGTTTGAAGAAGGAGATCCTTTTTTGGGGAAATGACTTAAAGTTCCAGAATGTATGTTTTTTTAATTAATGGAGTCCGGATATAAATGTGTTAAATGGGTTTATAACGGTTTTCAATTCTTTAGAAGGCTTCATAGGTGGTTTGGGTTATTTCCATAGGAAACATGTTGATGACTGTCTGCAGAGCAATTACACATCATTTAATGAAGTTACACGACATGTAACAGTTTCCAGGCATAATCCATGAGCCTGGTTCATGATTTGAGATGAATACATGCTATACAAAAATTACATGTTGTCTAATGTTCAGGTAGTGCTAAAAATCACCCGAGGTGATGTGATTTTCGGCATATCCCTTTTAAAAGGAATAAAAAACATGTAAATGTATTACACGCCTTATATTTATCCTGATCAATTATTTTAAGTGTGCCACACATTTGATATTTTTATCATTCTCACATGAAGCTTTCCTCTCTTGACCCTAGGGTGATTTGTTTGTGATTTTGGAGTGCCTCTCTAGATTCCAAATGTCTTGATCACACATATGATCCCTCTCCTATCAGTATTTATTATTAATTTTACTCATCATAATATTCTCTATAATTTTAACATAATGAATTCAGTATCATATATATACTAAAATTTCATTATATTAATATATCATCCATTATTAATTCATTTTGTAGAATCAGCCGAGAAAAATAAATGCATGAATCATGTGTAGACCTCTAGGATATTATAAAACTTGTTTTTCATCATTTACTCTTAGGAATGGTATCAAGGATGATTTTGAGGAATAATTATATTTTTTAAGTCATTTAAAAAATTATGAAATGACTTCCTTTTACATTTACCTTCATTTTTTCCATTAGTCAAGGGGTGATATTGTTAATCATGCGTAAGTGCAGACCACTGCCTCCATAAATGACGTGCCTCATTTCTATTAACCACCTAACATGGATGGAACTAAAAGTGAAATTAATGAACTAATATTATGTTTATAAAACTATTATAATTATAAAATGATGAATTTTCACATACCATCACTCCATCCATTCCTGGAGAAATGAGATCGTTAATCGCACGTACATGCAGACTACCGCCACCACGAAAGATGAATTTAATTTTACAACACCACCCATCATTAATGGTTTTAAAAATATATTTTATGGATATATATGATAAATATTACATGTTTAATATTCTTTAAATATTATATTAACACCATTAAATACCACTTTCTTACTTATTCTATCATTATGACACTCCTTGTTTTGGTCGGTGTACCACCTAATTCAGTGATGTTGTAATGTTTATATGGTGAATGATTAGGGAATTTTATATAAAATTAATGAAATATAATAATAATGTATTAAATATGCTATAAATTTTATAGATTTATAATTTTAATATCTAATCATGTTAATAATATATCATATTTGTTCATTAAAAACAACCAAAACAAGTTTGTCTCCAACATCATCTTCAAGAGTCATAATTAAAACTATCATGGGATGAAAGTGGAGAATTATAAATAATAATGGGATATATATTACAAAACCATGCATAATATATTAATTATTAACTTGGTATCAAAGATCAAGGATCGTTATTAACATTACAAATCATTTTTAAGACAATTAATTGTGTTAACATCCGATATTAAAAATAAAATATAATGAAGCGCTATGCTCATAGTAAATAATTATAAATGAAGTATATAAAAGGGTTATAGAGATGAATAAGGTTAAAAATAGATGATTAAGATAGTTATGGTTTTTTATAGGAAGTTAGAGTGTGATAAACTAAGAGGGGAAGTAAGGTGTCATGACCAGACCTAGTGGGGCTCGAGCCGCAACTACCCCAAGCCCACCTCTATAGGACAGGGGCTGGCGAAAAGTGACAAAAGTCATATCTAATATGGGATTCCATAACCTAAGTACCATAATGAACACAAAAAACCATTTCCATGTATAATTTCATAGGGATAATAATAACAGATGCTACATCTAGAGTGACAAACATGCATGTAACAACCTCTAGGGAATACAAGAGTATGACAACATAAACTGAAAAGTGAAAGGGGAAAATACATACCCAGACAAAAATATGTCTCAACCTGAAAAAACTAGAAAATTAATGTTTTGATATAACCCCGCTTCATATCTTCATGACTTGACCACCGTACATGGTCAAATGCATCAAGGTATCTCTATGATTCTCTATAATTGTCATCGACCAATCTGTCATCTTCATAATACACAACGTGTATGGGAAAATACCATGCATGGGTGAGTATATACATAATTAGTAGACCACCCCGAATGCTAAGATGGGGGGGGGGAGCATTGAGAGATAGAATTGTAATAGATAGATCGACCCATAACAAGAAAGTAACAAAATCCAACAACATAAACACACACACACACAAAGATATATATATATATATATATATATGCTCAACAAAATAATCCCAAAAAAGAGATAATGGTATCTACATCTCACAAAACATCTCAAGATAAGAGTTTCAATAGTTCCAAGGGTCCATCAATGATGTCTAGCATCTCGTTCATCTATTCATAGAAACATCCAAGTCAAGAAAAACCTCACCACTATATCACAGAGTCAGGGGGAATAATCTCTAGGTAGAGGACCCATGCCCTTGTAAAACAACATGGTTCCACTCATTAAATAGAGGAACCATACCCTGAATCCAAAAGAGGGTTCCACTCATAAGGTGGATATAGGACCCATTCCCTATCTATGAAGGAGGGTGCCACTCTGGAAATCGATCGAGGAACCATGTTCTAACACCACAGGAGGGTGCCACTTAGAAAGTGGAGAGAGGAACCATGCCCTATCCCAACAGGAGGGTTTCACTATAATGGTAAAAGAAACATACCCTGAAACCATAGGAGGGTACCAATTGGATAGCAGATAGAAGACCCAAGCCATATCCCAGTAGGAGGGTGACACTCAAAGGGTAGAGGACCCGTGTCCTGACTCTGTAAGAGGGTTCCACTCTGATGGCCGATGAACTATGCCCTAACATCATAGGAGGGTTCCACTCAATGGATAGGTAGAGGACCCATGCCCTATCCTGATATGAGGGTTCCACTTTAATAGTCTATAGAGGACCCATGCCCTACCCAGCAGGAGAGTGCCACTCTAATCACTATGTTGGTCTAGTCTGATCCCTTCCATTTCCAAGAATCTCCTAAACCAACATAACATTTGGAACATCTCAAAATTTATCTCAAAATACACTATGAACACTACCATTGTGTTTTACATAGAAAAATACTCAGGATATAATACTTTTTAGCCAAAATATGAGTCCAAATGAAGGATATATGAGAGGTACAAGTTCCATCAAAAAGGAAGTATGGGTACACAACATGTAAGGGGACCCACATGGCACATGGTACCTCTCTAATACTTAGTTGTTTCCCTTCTAGTATAAGTATATCTACCCATGTATCCCTACACAGTTTTTAAGGGTAATACACAACATGCCTCATCCATCAGGGGTCCTACCCATGCTCCTGATCGTGTTCGTGTACCTGGTCATGTACTCTAGAAGTGTCCTATGGCCGTGTCCATGTACGTTGACCATGTGTATGTCCATACCCATGTTCGTGTACTCCTAGATTAAATTCTAGTTCACCATAACTTATTTACATGGCGTGTCGGTTCCCACATGATGTGTGATATTTATCTTGCCTAGAAACCCTAGCCACTATATCTAGGGCCTTACATGTTGTGTGTTATTTAGACTACATGGCATGTAGTAGAGTTTTTTCACAAAAATTACATATCTACTCCAGTGTTCCATATCAAAACCCACCGTGTCTAATCATGCCCCAAGTTTACCTAAAAGAAAATTTAAACACCTTCGACCATAATTTTCAACCATCTATTGGCCGAAAACAGAGATATGATTCACCTGTATGAACCCACATGTCGTCGTTGCTCCTCCCATGACATTATACTCATTATTAGATCCCAAATCCATGGGAATCATCAACCATATACCACAAATCATCCCAATCCATCACCAAACCATAGATCTATTCATGACCCATGAATATAAAACAAATTTTAGGGTCCTATCATGCCCAGTCTCGCATGAATATAGTCGAATCATGACCCCATAGTCCAACGATGAAGAACATAAAGAACAGTGGAGGAAATGGACAATAAATAGATGTGAAATAATAATTGTCAAATAATTCTTGTACAACGAATATAATTAGATATATTCAAGGAGAGAAACATGGCGTAACAAGAATTAATCGAATAAAAGAATTGAATCTGATACATGGATGCATACAAAGGCTTAGAATTGACACAGATCAAAGAAATAAGAATGATTATGCTCAATATTTTAATAAAATGGGGAATAATACACAAATTATGGTTCCTAAATCGATTCAGATCATTCATTGATGAATCAAACACTTGTCAATGAAGGAGAGAAGTCACTATGTTCACTATACTTTGATTCATCGGGATCTAGAGGCTAGTTGTCGTTTGATCTCGATTCGCCAATGGAGGGTGGATGAAATCTGCACTCAAAAGTCCCAGGGTTATGAAGACAACCTTTTTGATCCTCCATAACATTATATTTATAAAAAATATCTATTTAGGTCATCTATTTAATTAATTAAATTAATTATTTAATTAATCCACTGAACATACTGCAAATGGTCACTTTATTCGAACGTCCTGTGTCGACCCATTTTACACTATGCATCAATTTACTTTTATATGGTGCATATGATACCAAATTGATATGTTGTCATGAAATATCTTTTATTCATGGTATTTTTAGTTCATTTTCAATATCTTTATCCTTTAAGGGTTTTGATTAAAATATTACTCAAGTCATAATTTTTCTTTTCGAATCAAGTCCTTTTCCCCATGAGTCATGAAATCTCTTCTTGATTTTGATCTTCCAAGTCTCTTTTTATTACCATTATCTTTTCAAAATGGTAGATTTATTTTTTATTTGGGGATATTACATATCTTTATTAATATCCCCTTTTATGAAACACTTCCTAAAATAAAAGCATGATGCTGATAAGAATAACTCCTATGCTTTCTAATGGATATTTTTCTTCCATATCCATGTTTTACTTATCAAAATTATTTTCTATAATGTTTCAAGTGACCTTGATACTTCTCTTAACCTCTTATCAATGAGTTTTTTTATCATCCTTTTTACGATGTGGGTTTCAATAATAGTTTTTAATGTAATTTAAATATTTTCCACATGATTAGTTTTAAAAAATGTTTTCTTCTAAAGTAATGTTTTAAAATGTTCCAAAATGACTTATTTAATTTCTTTTTATAAAAATTCATTTTTGACTAATTTTAATTTCTTAAAAAAGGAAATATTTTTAATGCTTCTATATAGGCCACTTTTGACCAAAAGGAATAGATTTTACACATTTCCATGTGAATATATCCTTCTTCCACCTTTTTCATTTTCTAAGATACTTCTTCTCTATTATTAAAAGTAAAAAAAATGAAATTATTATCATATTGGTTTAATAAAATCTTCCTTTTTTAATGTTTTCAAAGGAAAAAGGGAATTCTTATTTTCAGAGAAATTTTCCTAATGCTTCTAAGAGTGTTCTTCATCTATGTTGTATGATTGATCAAGAGTATTCTTCAAATGATACCATCCACTATCTTTATCTGGATGGAATATGAGATTCTATTTTTCGTCTATAGTATGATTCATAACCTATTTTTTCTTTCTTAATCATCCACTTAAATAGGAATGATTTATTTTCAATGTTTTTCCTCCATGAATGCCCTATGATCCATTACTTGATTAAAGGGTTTTCACCAAGATGACTACTAAATAAGTTGATTAGGGAAATTGTTCTCTAAACCATATATTCAATTCTTATATAGTGTAAATACCATAATATTAATCATATTTTTTGAGTAGTATTAACCTATAATGATTATTAAGTCACTTGATACCCTCTTATTTTCCATGGGTTTATCATGTCATGTTTATTGATGAAACTAGAAATGATTCCTTAGAGAACCACTTGAAAATGATATAAAACCCATTTTATTTCATTTGGTTTTTATGATATGTTGATTGAAATCATGTGGCACACATATGTATGATGTTTCATTATGATGGGTGTACCCAGATATTGATCTAATGCATTGGATAGTGTTAATGTCTCATAATAATCTATTTATGGGATTAGGGAGTAAACCTAATCCCTTTTTAGGATGTAGGGAGTAATCATTGGCATATGATGATGGCCTAGGGAGTAATCCTTGACATATGATTATGATGGACTAGGGATTAATCCTTAAAATATGATTATGATATCTTGATTATATTGTTTCCACATTCTTATGATGTCAGGATCTTATGTTATGATCATTGTTTAATCCATGTCTTTATGATATCATCTATTTATTGCATTCTCTCAAGATTATGATCCTTCTAATTATGATACCATTTTATTCCTCATGTCTCTGAAGTTATGATTTATTATCATGCTTACCCTTACCGTACATTTAAGATCACCCCTTCTTGTGTTTCCCTTTCCTAGGGTTGTGAAATAAAGTACTAGGTATGATAATCCAAGAAGAGTATCATGTGTGGAGAACTTATAGGAAACATTAAAGACCTGTTATGGAATTATCAGATTCTTATATAGTGTAAAAAGTGTCCATTTTTTGATAATCCTTGAGATTTATTGTTTATGATTTTTCCTAACTCTCTAAGACTTTAAAGTCAAAGGTCCTTGGATTTTATATGTGAGAAAGATATTGTTATCATAGATGTGTATCAAATCCAGTGTTGTAAGTTATGTGTTTTTGGTACCGGATTCAGGAGCATGGGTCCAAGGGTGATATACTCATAACACAATAGTCATTTCTTCAATCCTCTATTGATTCCCTGATTTTATTCATCTTCATTACGTGATCTGATATTGATGTCATCGTGGATCTGGTCTTGTTCCCTCGATTTGATGTCGATTCCACCAAGATATAGTATATCTTCCTTGTCTCTCTCTATCTGGTTTTAGGTATTTATAAACAATGAAAAAACCCAAGCATAAATTATAATAGGGGTTTTTAGGGGAAATTTGGTCACCTGATAAAAATTAATTAATATGAGTTAATATTGAAAAGGTTATTTTCAAAAAATATCATTTTATATATATTATATATTTTATTTTAAAAATCTAAGTTCAAAAATTTTTGAATTAAATTTTATAAATTAAAATTCATTTTTTAATTCATCACAACAAAATTATATTTGGATGTATTTTTTAGTTTTTATAAAATAAATGATTTTTAGGTGAATAGTGAATAATACCATTTTTTTCCAAAATGATGATTTTTATCACATTATCAGTTATGTGCAAAGCCTAAAATTTTATAAAATATTTTAATTTATCAAATATTTATATCTTAAGGGTATAATTATGAAATTTAAAATATTATTTTAAACTTAAAAATTTTATTTCTAATATTTTAGGACTTGAGATACATTTTTTTTGAATTTAAAAAATGTTTTTTTTTCTCTTTTAATTAAACATTTTCACGGTGAAATTTGAATTTTGATTGATTTTAAAGATTCAAAACTTTTATTTTTTATAAAAAATAAATTGGTTTCATGAAAATTAGTAACCATCAAAAAGTTATCTTATAAGTTTGTTTAATGTATAAAAACACTCTTATTTTTAATTTTTTTATGTGTTATGTGTGTTAAACTTAAAATAATATTTTCTCATATTTTTAGAATTAATTAGGTTAAATGGAGATCAAATTCAGAGTCATCATGTTGAATTTTTGTGATAATATTCTACTTATTTTTTAGTAATAAAATAATTTCCATGATTAATATTTAATTACGAGTAATTAGTGTTTAAATGACTAATCTATGGTGGATCAAATTTTACAAAATTAACTAGACCTTTAGACCTTCTATAAATATTTTTTTAGGTTTTAAATACTTACCTAAATTTATTTCCAAACTTCATTCACCTAAATAACCTACATTTCATGTCATTCCATTCCTACCCCTTAACATTTTGTTCCACAGAAAAGTCTCTTTCCTTCACTTATAAAGGGGACTACTTACACCCCTTCTTTACACACCCGTACATGAAAAATACATGGAGGATCTCTACCCATTTATTCTTCATATAACACTATACCACTAACCATATCCTTTTTCCACCCTTAATTAATTCAATCCCTTCATTTCTATGGATAATTCAAAGGAAAATAAATGTTCCCGATGTGAGTACTACTCTCTTCTTAGTCTTTCGTTTTAATTTTCCTCATCCCAATATTCTAAAAAATTCTTAATATAATGAATTAAGTATCATATATATAGACACACACACACAAACATATATATATATTTAAATTTAATTATATTAATGTATCATCCATTATTAATTCATTTCATAGATTTTGCTAAGAAAAACCAACACATCAATCATGCATAGGCCTCCAAGACACGATACAATTCACTTTTCATCACCGTATCATAGGAATGGTATAAAGGATGGGTTTTATGAATAATTATGTTGTTTAATTCACTTATAAAATTCTTACATGAACAAATTTTACATTTACCTTCATTCTACCCATTCTTCATGGGATGAGATCATTAATCATGCGTAAGTGCGGACCACTGCCTCCATGAATGATATGTCTTATTTTTCTTAACCACCTAAGATGTATGGACCTAAAATTATATTTAATGAACTAACACTATGTTTATAAAATTATTTAAATTATAAAATGATTAATTTTCATATACCATCACTTTATCCACTGATTGAGAAGTTAGTTCCTTAATCATGCATATATGCAGACTACGACCTCCATGAAAGATGAATTTCATTTTTCAACACCACCCATAATTAATGGTTCTAATAATATATTTTATTGATATATATGATATATATTACATGTATAAGATTATTTAAATATTATATTAACACCATGAAATTTCACTTCCTTACTCATTTGATCGTTACGACAAGCTTTGTTTTGGTTGGTTTACCGCCTAATTGAGTGATGTTGTAATGTTTATACAGTGAATGATTAAGGAACATTATATAAAATTAATTAAATAAAATAATAAAGTATTAAATATGTTACAAATTTTATGGAGTCATAACATTAATATCTAATCATGTTAATAATATATCATATTTGTTCATTAAAAACTAAGTTTGTCTCTAGAATCATATTCAAGAGTCATAATTAAAACTCTAATGGGATGAAAGTGGAAAATTATAAATAATCATGGGATATATATCATAGAAGCATGTGTAATTTAGTAATTATTAACTTGGTATCAAAGGTCAAGTATCTTCATTAACACTACAAAACATGTGAAAGACAATTAAAAGTGTTAACTTCTAATATTAAAAATAGGCTATAATGATCCACCATAACCATAGTAAATAATTATAAATTAAGTATATAAAAGGGTTATAGAGATGAATAAGGTTCCAAAATTTATGATTAATATAGTTATCTTTTTTTTATAATAAGTTAGAGTGTGATCAACTAAGTGAGGAAATATGGTAACAGATTTTTGTTTCAAACTCCCATTGTTGAGACACATTTTAATTTATGATCCAATTTAATTTTATATGGTGCATATGATACCCAATTTATATGTTATAATCAAATAAATTTTGTTCATGGTATTTTAGTTTCATTTTCAATCTCTTTCTCCTTCAAGGTTGTTGGTCAGAGTGGATACTCAAGAGGGGGGTGAATTGAGTTCCAATTAAAATTTCTATTAAAAATATTTCTATTAAAATCCCCCAATTTAAAAACAAAGTTAAACTGTAGTGAATCTATATAGAGTGTAAAGGTTCAATCAGTTTCTCAAAGATTGATTAGGTCTCAGTTAACTTAATTTGAAGATTAAATTAACTTTTGAAACTGACTTACTGATTTACAATAAGTATAAACACTTACGAATTTAACTATCAAAGTAGCTTTAAAATAATTTTTTATTTCAAAGTAATAGCAGAGGAATATTAAATAAATATATAGTGTACTTATAGAATTAAATTAAAATGCATAGTAGAGTTAACCAAGAGGTTCAGTCTCAAGCTGAGACTTAGTCCTCTCAACAATTTATAGAAATTGATCCACACCTTAGATCGGGGGTAAACAATAGTACAATACTGTCCAGGTCCAAAGACCTCTACCACAATTCTTCATGGGAAAAACAAACAACAACACATAGGTTGTTCAGGTCTTACTCGACCTCTACCACTATCCACAGTGGGAAGAAAAGGGTTATGAAGTTTGAGTGAGGATTTAAGTATCCTCCATCTTAGTACAGGAGTCAGTATGTGTTTAAAATAAATAGGGTACACACACTGCTCAAAATTTAAATAAAAGAATCACTATGATAAGTATAATTGAGTTTATAAATGCTTTAGTGATTAGCAGTGCAGCTCTGGACTTGTTTGGTTTATCAGAAAATCTTCTGAGTCCTTCTCTAGTTTCTTGTTTAGAAAACAGAGTGTCATTTTCTTCCTTGGTTCTTGGTCCAGTTTAGCTTCCTGAGTGCATGAAATGTTTGTTATAGTTCTTCACTCAAGATGCAGCTTGTGTTCTCCTCTAGAATAAGTTTCTTCGTGTATGTCCAGGATTCTTCGAGTATGGATGTAGACTAGTGAAAAATGCTCCACATTTGAATACTGTTTAGATCTTGGCTCTTTTACCCTTCGTGTGTCTTCTTAGTGCCTTGATTCTCTCTATTTCAAAAAAGTGTATATTGCACGATCTTTTTCTGTCCCTTTATAACTTTCAGCTTCGGCAGAAAATAATAATTACTTTTTTCATGGGTACTAGGTATGGTTCCCTGACATGGAAACAAATATCATTAAATAACATTTACTACATTAAAAACATCAAATGTAACTGTTAGATTAATAAACAAATAGTATTGAGAGTATAGAGTATAGATTTTGACTGGTTGGTCAATCATTAGTAGCTCGTGTTGGTAAAAGTGTACGGTGTCATAGGATCTTCAATCGGTAGCTCTTGCTCTTGCATCGATAGCTCTATATAAAAGTTTCTCTCCATCAGTAGCTCTTTCTCCATAGGTATCTCTTGAGATATCGGTAGCTCGATGTATCAGTAACTATCTTTGAACATGATCTATCAGTAGACTTCTGTCTATCGGTAGCTCAGGTCTGTTTGTTAGTCGGTAGCTCAGTAGACTGGTTCTATCGGTATACTTCCTCATATCGGTAGCTCTGGTTTGTGATTGTCAGTACTCGTATCAGTAGGCTTACTCTATCAGTAACTACTGGTAGACATGCACATTGGTAGCTCGTCTGTTCTGTCGGTAGACTTTGTGTCTGCTTTCTGGTAACTCTGTTTATATCAGTGACCTTAGTGAATCGGTGACTCTGTCTATCGGTAGACTAAGTCTATCGGTAGACTGAGTACCGGTAACTCTTTATCAGTAGCTATGTACAGATCAGTAGCTTACACTTATCTGTTTTTATGCAAAACACATCTGATTGGGTTAGAATTATTTCAAAACTTATATAAACATGGATAAATAAATATTAACATATCTCAAGGATTATTTTAATATTATTATCATCTTGATCATAGATTTAAAGAATTAATATATATAAAACCATTAGATTGAGATTATCAAAGTATATGAAAGCATGATTGGGATTATCAAAATAGGTGAGGTCAACAATCTCCCCCTTTTTGATAATCAGAACTTATAAAATTATAGTTTTAAAATAGTGAGCAGTTGTATCAGAGGATATATCATTAAATGAAATTATCTCAGAGAAACAGTATGTTATAGAACATAATGGATCAGAGGTGGAAGAAAATGTGATAGTATCAGAGATAAAATTAAATGCAATGATATAAAAAGTAACATTTAGTGGTATCAAAGAGTTAAATGAAATGGTATCAGAGAACTAAATGTAATGGTATCAAAGAATGAATGGAAAAGCACTGGTATCAGAAGGGAAAAGCATGATAGAGAAAATTTATCCCCCTTTGATACTCTCCCCCTTTGTAAAAGCCTGGTAAACTATATCTCCCCCTTAATATCCCTGTAGAAATTTTCTCCCCCTTTGTGATAATCAAAAAGTGGGAAACAATAAGAAATAGAAAAAGTAGCACAATGAGAAAGAAAGGAAAGCCAATTGTATTAGATGTTTGCAAAAAGTTACAGAGATATAACATAAAATATAGTGGATTCCTATCAAACAGTCTAGCCACTTGTTCAATCCACATCCTCAATGTGAGATTTTCCTTTTGGTTCAGAAGAGGATTCAGGTGAAGGATTAGGAATTCCGGAAATAACCATTGGAGACTGAGAAACTGAAACTGTGCCTGGCCTGTACTGAGTAGATCTTTGTGTGATCATCAGTGTGAGGCTTCTAAGTGCTTGGACATGAGTCATTTGAACTGGAGAAGCAATAGAGGTAGAGGCAGGGAAAGTAGGAGGTACAATTATTGGTCTAGCATCAACATGCAGAAAAAGCAGCAACAGATTTCTGAAGTCCATAATTATTCCTCCTCCTCTCTCCATGGAAGATATGAAGTCATATTTTTTCTCCATAAAATTTTCCAACGCTGGAGTCAATTATCTTAGATTTCTAACTTGCTCTCTGAAGGCTTTATTGACAGGAGGTAGTTTCATATTCTCTATCAGAAGCTTGAAGCGACTGTTCATTTGGGTTTTTGTGTAAATCTTTGAGAAATAGGAGTCCACCTTTTCTTTCACTTCTTTCTGAGAGGTAGAAGCTTCTCACATATAATATTGGACTATTTTCATTATCTCTCTGGATGAATCTCTAGTAGAAAGCACAACTCAGCTCAGCTTATATGAGTCCACAGAGCCATTGGTTGAAACTAAACCAAGTTCCTCCTTCATTATAGCTCGAAACTGATTCAAATCCACTGAAGGTTTAGATGCAAGAGAACCAACATAGAAAGATATAGTCTCTTTGAATCTTTTGGTCAGTCCACTGATAAGATTTTGGACTTGGGAATCCTGGGTTTTAATATGATCTTTCATATAAGTTTTGAAACCTTCAAATACTGAAACCATCTGGCTTACAACACTCTTCACATAAGCTAAGTCCTTATCTGCTTGGGATTTTGAGCTCATGTAAGAGTCTAAAGAAACAACAGATTCTTTTAGAGCTTCAAGATCTGCTTCAAGTCTAGAAACTTGAGCCTGGAAGTCTTTAACTTCTTCAACTATTTCACCCATAAAGTTTGATAAATTACAGGCAAGAGAAAGTTCAAAAGATCATTCCAACATACTCATCTCTTCAGCAAAACTGTGCTTCATCTCAGCAACTGATGCACTAAAAGATTCTTTCAATTCATCCTTTAAGGATTCCAGATCAGCCTTGGTAACTAAATCAGTAGGTGTAACTGCAGCAGATGTTCTTTCAGAGGCTAAAATGACCACAGAATCAGTAATAACTGATTTAACTGAAGATACCAGAGAAACTTCCATCTTCTTTACTTCTTCCACAAAACTGTCCTTAAGATTTTTCTTTAAAGTATCCAGGTCATGCATTCTGACCAAATATTCAGGAAATAACTCAGAATCGACATCATAAGTAATCTTAGGTCTATTGAGAGATGATTTATTATCTGAATCAGGATAGTCTAAACCACAGACTATAAAACCTGGGTCTTCTGCCCAATCTTCAATTCCAGCAGCCACTGTAACACTTCCAACATTGGTTTGATGCTCCCCCTCAACTGGTGCATCCCCAATCAAAACAACAATATTGTCAGTAGAAGCATTCTCAGCAGCATTATTAGTAGGTCTTCCATCCTGAGGATAATCTTCTACTATCATTTCTTCTTCTGCAACCGCAGGAGGGTCTTCCAAAATAGGCAAGGGAATGTCAACTTCATTTGCATAATTAGCAGGCATTAAAGATTGTCCAATCACTATACTAAGACTCAAATCAGCTGATAGATATGCTTCACTATCAGGAACATCTTCTTCATTCTATACAACAACCTCTTCAACAGCCTCTAAAACAGCTTCTTCCTTATCTGATTTCTGTTGATCAAGATTTTCAGGAGTTGGGCTAGGAGGTAAGTTAGGGTATCCTCCATCATCAGCAGAGAACTCTTCCTCTTCTGAATCATCACTGTATTCTGGATCCTCTTCATCAGGTCCCAGACCTGGATCCCTCACATCCTTAGGTCTTGAAGGATGATTCACAGGATTGAATTTGTTATACACCTTCTGGTCATCATTGACCCATTCTCCTCTCAAAGGGTTCCAATTTATCCTCATGTATTTACAGACTGTGGATGTAATACAAAAATTGTTCTTGACTACTACTCTCTCATCTTGAGACTCAGATACCCCTTTTACTTTAATCATCACAGAGATCAACTTAGAAAATAATAGGTCATTTGTCTTTGATTTCGGCCTTGTCATATCTTCCATTTGGATCATCATAAGTCTGCAAAAATTCACCTTTACACAATTTCTTAAGAGGTGCAGGAGATAGATATCCTGATATCTCAAATTGGAAAAGTCTCCTCTCCTCAGTATCAAGACATGTTTAACAAATTTGAACATTAATCTGTTCTCTCCATCCATTTCTGCAGCAACTGCTTGTCTTTGAATTCCATCACTAGTCATCTCTTCCAAAGTAGTCTCATAATCAAAAATATCATTGGTAGGTGGCATGGATCTCGAGACATATCCAGATACACCTTCATGTGGGACTTTTAAGAACTCATCCCACTCAATAGATGAAAACGACATCTCCTTTCCATTCACAAAAGAGGTTACTCGATTTTCATTCTTCGATTTCTCAAAGGTTACAAAGTCGTAAAACTGTTTCACTAACTTTGGAAAGTAGGGACCATTGTTGTTGGAAAAACACTCTACCCATTTTTGATCTTCATGTACTTCGAGCACTAAGGACTTTCTAGGAAGCATCCATTCTACACACATCTCCTTTTCAATCACAATAACACGATTTTGCAGATGAGGATTCACTGGTCATCTACCCGACCTAGTTCTAGCAACACTACCACTTGCTTCTTGCTCGGTCCTCTGCTTCTTTGTTTTCGTGTCAACAGAGTCATCTCTGACAGTAGGAAGTTTGGTTTTTTCCATCACTGGTTCGAAGGATTTAGGGTTCTCTAAGGATTCATGAGCTAAGGTTCGAGGGTTAAGGTTTGAGGCTCGGTGGGTTTAGAAGTAGCTCGGACTTTAGTTTTATCATTTAGGAATCATAAAATAAATAAATAAAATGAAATAACGCAAAAATGATTTAGATTCTGGCGGCAGAAAAAAGTTTTAAAATAGTGCACACATCGGTGAGAATTTCTATTAGTGAGGTTACATCGGTGAGGATTCACATCTGTGAGAACTTTACATTGGTGAGAATTCTACATCAGTGAGAATTCTACATCCGTGAGAATGTCATATCGGTGAGAATTTCACATCGGTGAGAATTTCACATCGGTGAGAATAGCTACCGATTGAGGTTAAACATTCCTAACTCATGTCTAATGTAACTTAACCTATCCGAACTCAAAGGTTTAGTGAAAATATCGGCTAATTGATGTTCAGTACCAATAAACTCAAGAATAATATCAACCTTTTGGTAGTGATCTCTCAAGAAATGGTGCCTTAAATCAATGTGTTTGGTCCTAGAGTGAGACACAGGGTTCTTTGAGATATTTATTGCACTAGTATTGTCACAGTTGATAGAAACATGCTTAAAGTCATATACATAGTCCGAAAGAGTGTGTTTTATCCACAGAATTTCTGCACAGCAACTACTAGCAGCTATGTACTCTGCTTCGGCAGTGGACAATGCTACAGAATTCTGCTTTTTACTACACCAAGATACTAAGTATTTTCCCAATAAGTGACATGTTCCTGAAGTGATTTTTTCTATCCAACTTGTAACCAGAAAAATCAGCATCTGAATAACTCATTAACTCAAAGGGTTGTCCTTTTGGGTAAAACAAACCAAAGTTTACAGTATGTTTAAGATACTTAAAAATTCTTTTAACAGCAAGTAAATGAGATTGTTTTGGATTATATTGAAATATTTCACACATACACACACTAAACATAATATCTAGTCGACTAGCAGTAAGGTAAAGTAAGCTTCCAATCATACCTCTATAATTGGTTTGATCCACCAGTTTCCCAGTTTCATCTGCATCCAATTTACAGACTGTACTCATAGGAGTATCACTTTTCTTAATACTATCCAAACCAAAACGTTTTAAAAGATCCTTTGTATATTTACTTTGATTCAAAATAATACCATTTTCATTTTTAAACACTTGAAATCTAATAAAATATTTAAGTTCTCCCATTAAACTCATTTCAAACTCATTTTGCATACTCTTTGAAAAATCAGTACATAAAGAATGTTTGGAAGATCCAAAAATGATATCATCAACATAGATTTGTACTATTATAACATCTTTAGAAATTATTTTAATAAAAAGAGTTGGATCAACAATCTCTTTAGTAAAACTTTTTAAAATAAGAAAATTACTAAGTATATCATACCAAGCTCTTGGAGCTTGTTTTAAACCATATAAATCTTTAGAAAGTTTAAAAACTTGATTTGGGAAATGAGGATTAGTAAATACAGGTGGTTGTTCAAAAAAAAACATCTTCAACAATAAAACCATTTAGAAAAGCACTTTTGACATCCATTTGATATAACTTGAAATTCAGATGAGCAACATATGCAAGTAAGATCCTAATGGCTTCTAATATGGCTACATGCGCAAAGGTTTCCTCATAGTCTATACCTTCTTCTTGACTATATCCTTGTGCAACTAATCTAGCTTTGTTTCTAACTATGTTTCCAGACTCATCAACTTTGTTTCTAAAAACCCATTTAGTGCATATTGTCAAAGTGTCCTTAGGTCTGTCAATTAATTCCCATACTTTGTTTCTTTCAAATTGATTTAACTCTTATTTCATAGCCATTACCCAAAATTCATCATTGATAGCCTCATTGACATTTTTAGGTTCTAGCTATGAAAGAAAGGCTTGATGTTCAACCTGGTTTCTTAGAGAAGCTCTAGTCTGTGTCCCTCTATCAAGATTACCAACAACAGCATCCAAAGGATGATTATTTATAATCCTTGTTGATCTAGAAAAGGTAGGACTAGAAATTTTAGGTTCATCTCCAAGTTCGGGTTCAACAGAAGCAGATTCTGGAATATGTCCAGAACTGGATATTTTTACAACATGTTCTTTAGATTCATCATTAAGGTCCAGAACACTCAAATATTCTTTAAGATTTTCAAGAGAGGTTTTAGGCTCATGTGGATCAGTTTCATCAAACTTGATGTGATTAGATTCTTCCACACATTTGGTTCTTTTATTAAAGACTCTATAAGATTTTCTAGTTAAATAATATTCAAGAAAAATTCCCTCATCACTTTTAGAAGCAAACTTTTCCAGATTATCCTTTGTATTAAGAATAAAAACTTTGCACCCAAAGACTCTAAAGTAACTAACTTTAGGTTTTCTATTATTACACAACTCATATGGGGTCTTCTTAAGAACTGGTCTAATTAAGAATTTATTAATGATATAAAAAGTTGTATTCACAGCTTCAGCCCAAAAGTAAATAGGCAGGTCATACTCATTAAGCATGGTTCTAGCTATTTCTTGAAGGGTTATATTCCTTCTTTCTACTACACCATTATGATGAGGTGTCCTAGGAGCAGAAACATTGTGACTATATCCATTGTGTGAGCAATAAGATTCAAAATCATGATTTTCAAACTCACGACCATGATCACTTCTCAGAGTTTTAATCTTAAGTCCACTAAGATTTTCTACAGATTTGGAGTATTTAACAAAGTAAGAACAAGCTTCAATTTTGTGAGCTAAGAAGTATACCCATGTATATCTAGAAAAGTCATCTACTAGGACATAGACATAGTGCTTCCCATTTAAACTAGAAAATATTGAAGGTCCAAACAAGTCCATGTGAACCAACTCGAGAGGTTGAGAAGTTGAAACTTCTTTCTTTGATTTAAAAGAAACTTTATGTTGCTTTCCCTTTTGACAGGGATTACAGACTTTGTCATTTGGGAATTCAAGTTTAGGTAGGTCTCTAACTAAGTTCTTCCTAGTAAATTTTCTAAGTGAATAGATGTTGCAGTGTCCTAATCTTTTCTTCTAAAGCCAAGATTCTTTATTAAAAGAATTTAAGAATGTAACATTTTGCTTAGCTAAAGTATTTAAATCAACAGCATAAACATTTTCATTTCTTAAAGTAGAAAATACAAAAACATTATTAGAATTAAAAACATTAAAAGAATCATTTTCAAATTTCACATTAAATCCATCATCACATAATTGAGAAATAATTAACAGGTTATACTTAAGTCCATCAACAAATAAAACTTTAGAAATTAAAACTGAATCAGTGTGACCAATTTGGCCTAGGCCGATGATTTTTCCTTTATAATTATCACCAAAGGTGATGTGGCCTCCATCAACCTTTATTAAGATTTTGAAGCATGAATAATCTCTAGACATGTGTCTTGAACATCCACTTTCCAAGTACCATACCTTCTTGTGAGAGATCCTCAAATAGGTTTCCTACAAAACAGGTTTAGACAAGAAATGATTTTGGTACCCAGATCATCTTGGGTCTAGATAGGTTAGCAATCAAAGCTTTATGTACCCATATTTGTCTTATGGGTCTCATATAATTTACAGAATCAATAGATTTTGAAAGGTAAACTTTATTTGATCTATAATCATATGAATAACTAGTTGAAGCATAGGAATTTCCAGAACTGGAATAAACAGAATGTCGTCCAGACTTAGGAATAAATCAAGTTTTAGTGAACTGTCTTTTTCCAGGTTGGAATCCCAAACCAGTAGTGTATTTTAGTGAAACTTGTTTACCTAAAATTTGTGTAAGTTTATCTTTTCCCTTTGTGAATTTTTCTAAGTCCTTTATAAGTTTCTCATTAGACATTTTCAGTTCTGTATTTTCCTTAAACAGTTGAGCATTCTTTTCTTTTTCTATATCAAAGGCAGATTTAGTAGTGACAGTGAGAGCATGCTGTTTCTTTAATGACTTATATTTGTCTTTAAGTTCATTACATGTATCTTCCAGCATATTACAGTATTCAAATAGGTCAGCCTTAAACATATTTTCATCATTTTCTGAATCACTGTTATTTCCAGAATAATAATCATTTAGAGAAGGGGAAACAGGTACATCAGAGGTATTGGTCATGAAGCACATGTTGGCATGATTTTTCTCAGAATCAGAACTTTCAGGTTCACTTGTGTTGTCCTCCGAAGAACTCCAAGTTTCTTTCATAACTTTCTTGTACTTCTTGTACTTATAATAATATTTATTCTTGAATTTTAACTTTGGACAATCAGCCTTGATGTGTCCTTTCCTTTTTCACTTTTAGCAGACTATATCATCCTCCTTGTCAGGATTTTTCCAACCCTTCTTCCAATCCCCTTTATTATCATACTTTTCTTTGTAATTTGATTTTCTGAAAAATTTCTTCTTCCTATAGAAGTTCTTAAACCTTCTGGCTATCTGAGCCATTTCAGCACCACTATCTGAATCAGAATCTTCACTGGTTGAACTTTCAGTAGGTACTTGCATTTTCTCCTTGTCTTTGCTCTTAGAAGCAGTAGACTTAAAAGCTACGGATTTTATCTTGGGTTCATCATCTTCCTCATTATTCACCTTGAGTTATTCTTCATACATCATAAGCTTACCAATAAGCTCTTTTACAGGTAGTGCTCTAATGTCACATGACTCTCTGATTGAAATAGAAGTGCCCCTCCATCGCTCTTGCAAACATCTCAGTATTCTCATAATTTGTTCCTTAGCTGGAACAGATTTTCCAAGTGAACTCATTGTATTGACTATCTCATTGAACCTAAGATACATATCAGAAATAGGTTCATCAGTCTTCATTTTAAAATTATCATAGTTAATAGTATAAGTATTTAATCTCATTTCTTTAACATTGGTTGTTCCTTCATGTGAAACACCCAAAGTATTCCATATTTCACCAGCAGTTTTGCAAGAAAATATTCTATTGAACTCTTCATCTCCTAAAGCACAGTACAAAGAATTCATAGCTTTATAGTTATTATTGTAAGCAGTCTTTGTAGGTTCATCCCAAGTTTTTCTTTCAGTTTCTGGAATTTTATATTGAGACTCTATAGCAGTCCAGATATCAAAACCCATACTTTCTAAATGCATTTTCATTTTAAGTTTCCACTGGGCATAGTTTGTACCATTAAATAAAGGTTTCATATTAGTAGCAGCACCCTCTAGTCTATTATCCATAACTAGATTTTAGAAAATAAATTTTAAAGAGATAAAATTTAGAACTAACAGAAATTTAAGATCTTTAAAGATGCAACTAAAATCACAGTTGAAAAACATATTGTTCCAAAAATCCTTTAACAAAAATAATCCTCTGATACCAAATGTTGGTCGAAGTGGATACTCAAGAGGGGGGTGAATTGAGTTCCAATTAAAATTTTTGTTAAAAATATTTCTCTTAAAATCCACCAATTTAAAAACAAAGTTAAACTGTAGTGAATATATACAGAGTGTAAAGGTTCAATCAGTTTCTCAAAGATTGATTAGGTCTCAGTTAACTTAATCTGAAGATTAAATTAACTTTTGAAACTGACTTACTGATTTACAATAAGTATAAACACTTGGAAATTTAACTATCAAAGTAGCTTTAAAATAATTTTGTATTTCAAAGTAATAGCAGCGGAATATTAAATAAATATATAGTATACTTATAGACTTAAATTAAAATGCACAACAGAGTTAACCAAGAGGTTCAGTCTCAAGCCGAGACTTAGTCCTCTCAAAAATTTATATAAATTGATCCACACCCTAGATCAGGGGTAAACAACTGTAAAATACTGTCCAGGTCCAAAGACCTCTACCACAGTTCTTTGTGGAAAAAACAAACAACAACACACAGGCTGTCCAGGTCTTACTCGACCTCTACCACTATCCACAGTGGGAAACAAAGGGTTTTGAAGTTTGAGTAAGGATTTAAGAATCCTCCATCTTAGTACAAGAGTCAGTATGTGTGTAAAATAAATAGGGTGCACACACTTATCTAAAAGTTAATAAAAGAATCACTAAGATAAGTATGATTGAGTTTAGAAATGCTTTAGTGATTAGCAGTGCAGCTCTGGACTCGTTTGGTTTATCAGAAAAGCTTCTGAGTCATTCTCTGGTTTCTTGTTCAGAAAACAGAGTGTCATTTTCTTCCTTGGTTCTTGGTCCAGCTTAGTATCCTGAGTGCATGAAATTTTTGTTGTAGTTCTTCACTCAAGATGCATCTTGTGTTATCCTCTAGAATAAGTTTCTTTATGTATGTCTAGGATTCTTAGAGTATGGATGTAGACTAGTGAAAAATGCTCCACATTTGAATGTTGTTAAGCTCTTGGATCTTTTTCCCTTCACGTGTCTTCTTAGTGCCTTGATTCTATCTCTTTAATAAAAGTGTATATTGCATGATCTTTTTCTTGTCCCTTTATAGCTTTCAGCTTCGGCAGAAAAGAATAATTACTTTTTGCATGGGTACCAGGTACGGCTCCCTGACATGGAAATAGAGATCATTAAATAACTTTAACTGCATTAAAAACATCAAATGTAACGGTTATCTTAATAAAAAAATAGTATTGAGAGTATAGAGTATAGAGTTTGACTGGTTGGTCAATCATTAGTAGCTCGTGTTGGTAAAATTGTACGGTGTCTTAGGATATTCAATCGGTAGCTCTTGCTCTTGAATTGGTAGCTCTATATAACAGCTTCTCTCCATCGGTAGCTCTTGCTCCATCGATAGATCTTGAGATATCGGTAGCTCGATGTATCAGTAACTATCTATGAACTGGCTCTATCGATAGACTTCTGTCTATCAGTAGCTCGGGTCTGTTTGTTAGTCGATAGCTCAGTAGACTGGTTCTACCGGTAGACTTCCTCATATCGGTAGCTCTGGTTTGTGATTGTCAGTACTCGTATCAGTAGGATTACTCTATCGGTAACTACAGGTAGACATGCACATCGGTAGCTCGTATGTTCTGTCGGTAGACTTTGTGTCTGCTTACCGGTAACTCTGTTTATATTAGTGACCTTAGTGTATCAGTGACTCTGTCTATCGGTAGACTAAGTCTATCGGTAGACTGAGTACTGGTAGCTCTTTATCAGTAGCTATGTGCAGATTAGTAGCTTACACTTATCTTTTTTTATGCAAAACACATCCGATTGGGTTAGAATTATTTCAGAACTTATATAAACATGGATAAACAAAGATTAACATATCTCAGGGATTATTTTAATATTATTATCATCTTGATCATAGATTGAAAGAATTAATATATAAAAAAACATTATATTGATATTATCAATGTATATGAAAGCATGATTGGGATTATCAAAACAGGTGAGGTCAACAAAGGTTTTTTATTAAAATGTTACTCAAGTGATAATTTTTTTCGAATTAATTCATTTTTCCCATGAGTTGTGAAATATCTTATTGATTTTTATCTTCCTAGTATCTTTTTTTCCTACCATTGTATTTTAAAATGGTAGATTTAATTTTTTTCTAGGTATATTACTTCTGTTAATTAATATCTCCCCCTTTGATGAAACACTTCCTCAAATAAAATCCCTAAATTGATAAGAATAACTCCAATACTTTCTTATGGATTTTTTCCATATCCATGTTTTACCTATCAAAATTATTTCTTATAATATTTAAAGTGACCTTCATATTTATCTTCACGTATTATAAATGAAATTTTTTATCATCCTTTTTACTATGTGGGTTTCACTACAAGGTTTTAATAGAATTTAAACATTTTCCATATAATTTGTTTTTAAAAATGTTTTCTTCTAAAGTAATGTTTTAAAATATTACAAAATGAATTATTTCAAAAATTTTATAAAAAGGAATTTTAAACTACTTTGAATTTATTTTAAAAAATAAAGGAAATATTTTTAATGTTTTTATATGAGTCATTTTTTTACCAAAATGAATCAATTTTACACATTTCCATGTGAACATATCTTTATGCCTTCATTTTCATTTTCTAAGAGACTTCCTCTCTATGCTTCCAAGTTAAAAAAAAAGAAATTATTATTCTTTTGGTTTAATAAAATATTCCTTTTTAAATGTTTTCAAAGGATAAGGGAATTATATTTTTAGATAAATTTTCCTAATGCTTATAAGAGCGTTCTTTGTCTATGTTGTAGGATTGATAAAGAGTATTCCTTAAAGGATACCATCCACTATCATTATCTGGATGAGCTATGAGATTCTATTTTGAATCTATAGTATGATTAATCCATGCTTTTTTTTCATAATACTATTATTATCTGGTTGACCTATGAGATTCTCTTTTACATCTATAGTACAATGCATCCCTGCTTTTGTATTTCCTAATTATCCACTTAAATATGCATGATTTATTTCAAAAGTTGTTCCTTTGTGAATTCTCCATGATCCATTACTTGATTAGGAAAATTGTTGTCTAAAACATATATTCACTTCCTATACAATGTAAACACCATATGCTTAACCATCTCTTTTGAGTGGTATTAACCTAGAATGATTCTTAAGCCACTGGATACCCACTTACTTTCCATAGGTTTACCATGCCATGGTTTTTTGATGAAAACAAGAATTATTCCTTATAGAACCACTTGAAAAGGATATAAAACCCATTTTATTTCCTTGGGTTTTTATGATATGTTGATTGAAATCACGTGGCACACATATGTATGATTCTTCATTATGATGGTCGCACTTAGATAACACTCCAATTCATTGGGTAATTTTGATGTCTCATGAGAATCTATGTATAGGGTTATGGAGTAACCTAATCCTTTTTTATAGCATAGGGAGTAATCCTTGGCATGTGCATGTTTATGTAGTTTCCACGTTCTTATGATGTCAAGATCTTAAGCTACAATCATTGTTTAATCAATGTATTTATGATATCATCTCTTTATCCCATGATCTCAAGCTTATGATCATTCTCAATATGATATTATGTTATGCCTCGCATCTCTCAAGTTATTATTTATTATCATGTTTACCCTTACCAGGCATTTGAGGTCACCACTTATTATGTTTTCCTTTCCCTGGGTTATAAAAGAAAGTACTAGTTATGCTAATCCTAGAAGAGTATCATGTATGGAGAATGTATGAGAAATTTTCAAGACCTGTTATGGATTTATGATCCCTTTTATATAGTGTAAAAAGTGTCTATTTGTTGAGAAGACTTGAGATTTAGTAGTTTATGCTTTCTCCTAACTCTCTAAAACTATAAAGTCAAAAGTTCTTGGATTTCAAACATGAGAATGATATTGTTATCATAGATGTGTATCAAAGTTGATGTTGTAATTTATATGTTTTTAGTACCGGATTCACGAGAATGGGTCCAGGGGTGCTACAATCATGACACAATAGTCATTACTTCAATCCGTTAATGATTCCTTGGTTCCATTCATTATTGTCACGCAATCTGATCATTGATGTCATTATGGATCCTATATAGTTACCTTGGTCTGATGTCGATTCCACCAAGATCTGGTCTCCCACCATTTTCTCTCTCTATATAGGGTTATGTGGATATAAACAATGATAAAACCTAGGAATAAATTATAATAGGGGTTTTGTAGGGGAAATTAGGTCACCTGATAAAAATTAATTAATTTCATTTGATTGCACACCCACGATGGGTAATCCCGATACCTCGGGTGTGAATCAAATTAACATTACTCCTAGGGTAAATATCCTATTCTGAAAACAACAAAAAGTTAATTTTTCTCATCAAAAACTTCATTCGGGAGGTAATTTCAATAATTCACTAACATATGTGCACTAACTAAAAATAATATATTATTATCAAGGTTCTGTAATGCTCAAAATTTCATTATGACTCACTGAACCATCTCGGAAAAACTAATTGAAATATTTTAAAGGTTCAAATCACAAAAATATGGGTCACTACATGGTTAAGATGGATAGCTTAAATAGAGTCATAATATGATACCGGGTTGAGACCCGGGACCAAGTTGTGGTTTCAGTTTATTTACCTTTGGTTTGAGTTGTGTACGATCTTCCCACGAGAGATCTAGTGGGTGTCTGTCCGACTCATGTGTCATTTTGGATAATTCATTCCATTATATAATGTGGTGTGTTTTATTATTTTGGGTGAATTAGCTTCACTATTTATTTTATTCGATTAGATATTGTAATAACTAGTTGTATGTTGTTTCCTATGATTTATGATTGTATGTATCAGAGGGTATAGTCTCCCTATGACATCCTCTAAGACTACCCTTACTAGTCATCACCCTCTGACATACTGGGAGACATGCCTGAGGTCATGTGGTGCTCTGATCCAATTACCGTATAGTGAGTTTGGTTGGGACATTATAAATTCGAGCACATACACTTTAGGTGAGAAAAAGTCTATTATTTTCTAAATATTCAGGTTTCAAGTATCTTATATGAGGTATTCTAATATGATATGATTAATAATCAGGTATTATTTTTAAAACTCGAAACCCACTCAATCATGGTTTGAATATAATTGATTTTATGAGTTCATATAGGATCATATACTCGATTATAGGGTACCCATTTCCATCCCAACAACCAACCTTTCCTTTTTATTTTGGGCATGCACACAAAAATGATTTTATCTATACTTTTTAATACTTACCAAAGAAAAAACATTTATTAAATATTGCCCAAAAAAACCACAATTTTCACTTATATTTTGGAAAACCACAAAAAAACCTTTCTCGTTGCTATTTTTGGAGGTTGGACTCTTCAACACTCTAGCCACTAAAAGCTATAAATTTCATCAGATATGAGTAGCAAGAGGAGTAGGAGGAGAGTGAGAGTGGGGATCATGGAATCCTTTTTATTACTTTATGTTTTCTTTATATTAAATTTTTATTCATTGTAATCCTATGTGGAACAATGGATTTTAATCACTAATAAACTTCCCATCACTTTCTTACTACTGGACCGAAGCTCATGAATCTTTTTTCAAATTTTCACTGGTTACTAGTTTTGATACTTTCTCGACCATATTTTGATTTGAGGTCAAGTGCCAAATCTATTCTTGGAAAATAGAAGTCTAGGACCGTTGGGGTTACATTCTTAAACCCTAAAATACACAAGATCCACTATTGCGTATTGAGGGTTAATTATATGATAAGTTTGATTAATTAATTGAAGATAAATGAAGAGACAAATTCTAATCTCAAATTTAGCTACTGGATAAAGAAAATAGTGAATACAGAAAGGTAAAAGGAAAATAGATATAACATTCTTCAGATCATTTTGATCTTATGTGGACGGTGAGAACACTAACCAGGTACTGGTTTTATTATGAAGAAAGAAAGAAAACAAAGCAAGTACACTCTCAAAAAAAAAGAACCATAGAAACTATCCGAGGAGGCCAACCTTGTTGAACTAGGTGGGAGCGGTGAAACCTGTCACGTAGAGTCAACACTATCCACCCTGGAAGGTATCACGAACACACCCAAAAAGGATACAAACCTATACATGAAAAATAAATTGAATCATTATAGAGACAAAAATATATACCAAATCTTGGTTATGATGAAAGATAGGTCAAGATCTGAAACCTTCTTGAAGCATAGTCATACAGAACCTAGATTCAAGTCATTTATCCACTGAATCTCTACTGGATAAGTACTCCGATTGTAGGAGGTGGCACAAGCTTGATAGAGGGGATCGTGGGTGGCCAGAGTCTTCTAGATCTCCTTATTCTTCTCTGAGAAGCCACAATATATCCTCACACAGGGAGAGCTCTCGACAAAACAAACAAGAAAAACCAAGGAGAGAGATCCAGATTCATAAAGAAATGTGCAGAAAGAGCCATCATGGAATGCTTGGGAGCATTAGGCGGTTTAGGTTCCGACATGGGATTATAGCCGCATGGATGACCTAGATTAGGCCAAAGGTTCGAGTAACTAAATGTAGGATAGCGTAAGGGATAGGTGGACCAATGGGAGTGGCACGACGGTGGCATAACATATCAAAGCTGATGTAAAGAAACAATACTAGGGAATCCAAGGTCCATTGGATCTCTGTTTATCAATGGTTAGGATGCAACCACTATCTAGGTAAGGAAACCAAAACACATGGTATGAAAATAATTGGGCAACAATAAGTAAAACCTAGAAAAAAACCCCACTTGAACAATCTGCATGCACTATGTAAATCCTATAATCCCATGAAAAATTAAACACCCTTAGTTCAATATGAAAAAACATTTAAAAAAATATTAAAGGAATTTAAGTGAAATAATTGCAAGGAAAAAATACAACAAATATCCACTTTTCAATTAAATGGAATTTAAGGATGATGTTTGTAAAGACCCGTAAAATTCAAGGGAAATTTTTTCTTAATTTTCTTTAGAATTTTACAAGAGCGCGGTTTCAGACGGCACCTGATTCCGAGGCCCGGAGTGCCCGGAATTAATTTCTGAAGTTTGGCTCGGGTACGTTCAGTGAACGAACGAGCGGATTTTCCTAACTTTTGATCCGGTGCTCGGAATTGAAATCCGAGGGCACCGATGAGCTCGCAGCGTCGATATTCGCTTAAAGAGACCTTTTCGGAAGTTGCGTTTTTTGCGGGATGAGAGTTAGTTTTTGGGAGATTAGAATAAGTTAAATAAAAATTGTGTATTACATATTTTTATTTAAACTTATTAGTTAACTTCTCTCAAAGGAAGTTAGGGGTGGGACCCACCCCCACTTAACCTCCCTTGAGAGGATTAAGTGTGGTGGGGCCCACACGAACCCTAAACCTTTCATCTTCTCCCAACTTCCTTAACCCCTCATTAAATGACATGAGTTATTTAATTTTGGAGTTAATCTTTTTGAATTTCAAACCTTTGAAATTCTAGTGTGTTATGTGTTAATAAAATAAGATGTTGTCTTATTTTATTTTGGTTAATTGTTTGTCTTCTTGAGAGGTGGAGAGCTTTTTCTTCTTCTTCTTCATCTCTGACGAAGATCACGAAGAACGCTCAACTTGACGAAGAACGCTCAAGTCCCGATGAAGAACGCCGCTCCGCTCTTCTTCGTCTTCCGTGTCAACGAGTGGGAACGCCGCTTCCTCCTCGGATTCCCTTTGTCAACATAAGAAGTTTCGCCAACGACGTGTCTCTTCGGACGCATCCCTTCGTCATCGGATTTGACGAACGGCTACCGCGACGCCTGACCTCCGCGACGTCGTCTTCCGCGGAACGTTGACAATCTTCGAACCTATACCCGAAGTAGGGGTTGTTGATTATTGTTTAGTTATTCTATTTTTGATCATGAATTTTAGCAAGTCTAACGTGTGGTTTTGGATTATTTTAAGATGCATTATTGCTTAACGTGAGGGGGCCGGACCGCATGAACACGGCCGAACCCCCTCCATCGTTCTTGTTGTTTATTCTTGCGGGTGGAAGCAAAGTGGCGTGGTGCCGTCGCACCACGCGGATAATCGTGCAATTCTTTTGAGCGGCGCCGTCGCGCCACGCCGAGGAAGAATCTTCAAGAACGTGACGCCGTCGCGCCGCGTTGAAAGGAATCAAGGCACGGCGAAGGGGGCGGTGCCGTCGCACCGCGCCGGACGACGAACACCGCGGTCGGTTCCGGGCCGCGGCGGAACGAGGAGACCGCGGCCGGTTCCGAGCCGCGGCGGATTGAGAAGACCGGCGACCGGGCCGCCGGCGTCGGAAGCCAAAGAGGGGACCGGAATTTCCGGTCCCGTTGGAGAAAACCGGCCGGCCAGCTGGCCGACCGGATAACGTTAAATCGGGGGAATTAATCCCCCGGCCAGCGCATAAAAACCCCCCTCTTTAAGAGGGGGGCGGTTTTCATGTAAAGGGGGGGCAGCAGCCCCCCGGTTTTATTTCCAGCCGGCCCCCACGTGCGGGGGCCGTTTTCTTGCAAAAGGCGCGGCACAAAGGCCGCGCCGCCATCCAATTAGCGGGGGAATTAAATTCCCCCCCGCGCAGCCTCCTTGCGGCGACAAGCCGCCGCGGCCCCCGCGCCGCCGCGCCGCCGCGCCACCGGCCTGCCGGCCGGCCGGGCCGCCCCAGGGGGGGGGGGTCGGGCCGGGTCGGCCCGGACCCGGACCCCCCGTTTCGAACCAGTTCCGGTCTTTTGGCCATAACTTGAGCCTCGGACCTCCGATTGACGAACCGTCTGCGGCAACGCGATCCTTGGATCAAGACGGTCGTTTCGGTTTATCGCACTCAAGGTTTCGGATTACTTTGAGTTCGGCCGGGTTGGTTCGTTCACGAAACCAACCGGGCCTTCGGAGCGGAAACGCTCATATCTTGAGCTACGGACGTCCGTTTGACGTGCCGTCAGCTGTGTTGTGTTCCTCTTAGTGAGACGGATCTTTTGGCATACTCCGCCCGAGGTTTGGACGCAGGTGGAGTACAGTCGGGTTGGTTTTGCCTTAAAAACCAACCGGGCCCCGGGGACGAAAATGCCAATAACTCTCAGACCGGGCGTCCGATCGACGCACCGTCTGTTGCGTTGAGTTCCTATTGACGATACGGAACTTTTGGATACATCAACTCCGGTCATCGTGACAGTTGATGTATCAGCCTCTCGACTCGTGGAGCGGACTCTCCGAACGAGCTTGCTGTGTGCGGGAACCCTAGTGCTGGCTGCGACTGCTACGACTACTACTGCTACTGTGACTGCGACGACGACAGTACAAAGATCCTGTGTGGATTCGACGACGACGACTTCAGCACTCAGCGATCCTACGTGGATCAGTGCTACAGGTCCTGTGTGGGCCCGATCCTGTGTGGGTCCTTACGCTCAGCGGTTCTGTGTGAGCCAGCGCCTACAGGTCCTGTGTGGGCCCGATCCTGTGTGGGTCATTGCGGGGGTTAGTTACCTATCGATCCTTCGTGGGTCCGACGACTTAGATGGATCAGTGATCATCTTTATCGTCCTTTGAAGAAGTATACCTGTGTGAGCTGAATCCTATTGCTTTCCTGTGTGGATTGTGTTGTGCAATCCTGTGTGGATTACGTTTTGCTTTCCTGTGTGGAATACGTTTACTTTCCTGTGTGGACTGAGTTGTACTTGGGCTCGGAGGTTGGAGCGTATTTGAATTGATGACTTAGGTATATGTATGGGCATATACCTAAGCAGTGTCGGTTGTTACTTCGTGATTGTTCCTTTCTTCGTGGTTTATCCTTTGTGGATTTGAGAGACCTTCAGGGGTCTCGGGGTCCCTACTGAGTAGCTTATACTCACCCCTGCACGGGCTTTGCCCGCACTACGTTGTGTTGGTTGCAGACGACAGACAGCGTTGACCTTAGCTGAGGCTTGCAGAGCGGGACGGTACCCGGAGGTGGACCACTGGGCGGGACGTGCTCGGAGCAGGACGGCGGGACCCGTGGAGCAGAGGAGCTATCTGTACCCACCCTTCAGGTGGGATTTCCTGTGGACAGCTCGGAGTAGCGGCTTTTACTTTTCAGTTGATGTTTTCCCTTTCGAGTTGTACTTTACTTTCAGTTTGGGTTTGTATTCTGGCCCTTTTCCTTTTCCGCACTTTCAGTTGTACTCTGCTTTTGTTTAGTGTTTACTTTCCGCTTGTTTACTCTGTGGTGTTTGTTTACTTTACAAAGGCAATGCCTTCCCTTTTTACCGGGATTTACGCCTTGGTGCTAGTCGCCAGCCCCTGGCCTATGGAAGGCGGGCTTGGGGTAGTCACGGCACGGACCCCGAGGGCGGGTCGTGACAAATTGGTATCAGAGGAGTTCGGTTCTACCGCGAACTCTGAACTTTTCTATGTGAAGCAATAATGTTTAGCGTATTGAGTGTGGTTATCAGTCCAGGGAGTCCAGTGTTGGTGCGGCGGCCGACGTATCCGTACACCAGGACCCTGACTTCTGATTTCCGACTTAATGCACGAAAACATTGATTGCGTTTGTGTTTCAAAGTTTTCTTTGTGATTACTTATATCATCTCACCGGGTATACTGTTCTAACCGTGGCGCACCTGTTTCCTTTTCAGGATGGCCCCACGACGACAGCCAGCTAGGGTTCCGAGAGTCGAGCGAGACGACAGCCCACCGAGCGACGAGGCCTCGGTACAGGGCCCTTTGCCAGTAGTGGCACCGACGGTAGCTCTACCCGCCGAGCCCCCGATGCTTCCAGCAGCAGCCGCTGACGATGCACGTCGCCTCAGGGTACTGCATGAGTTTCAGCACCAGTGACCGCCCAGGTTTCGCGGGGAGACGGATCCCCAGGCAGCAGAGGACTGGCTGGAGGCAGTGGTTCGAGTGTTTAGGCTAGTGAGGACACCAGCAGACCTCATGGTGATCCTCGCTGCGAGCCTACTACACGCAGCAGCAGGACGATGGTGGAGCTTGATGCTCCAGGTGCACGATGAGGCATCTCTACTTTGGACGGACTTTGAGAGCCTCTTCCGCTTGGAGTTCGTCCCAGCCACCCTTCGTGCGGTGCGTATCCAGGAGCTTCTACAGCTGCGGCAGGGCAGCATGACGGTCGCACAGTACTCGGCGAGATTTACCGATCTCTAATGCTACTCGACCGACATGGTACGGGACCCATTCTTCCGGGCCCGGACCTTCGAGCAGGGTTTGAGACACGAGATCAGGGCATCGCTGATCTCCCTCAGCATACCGACTCAGACAGGAGTACTGGAGCGGGCTCTTCTGATCGAGAGCTTCCTTGCTGAGTCTACACCAGCACAGAGACCCACCGCAGGGCGGCACGTGGCAGAGTCATCTGCAGCAGGCAGTCGACGGATGACTCAGGGGTCCAGACAGACCAGACCTTCGGGCAGACGATCTCAGGGCACTGGCTCAGCAGTGCGGGGCACACAGCGCGGAGCCAGTCTTACGAGAGGCAGACAGTGCTACTCGTGCGGCGGGCAGGGCCACATGGCTCGTGACTGCCCGACCCGCCGTGCCGAGGAGCAGCAGACGGTTGAGGGACCACCGAGGCAGAGGCAGAGGGTCGACCGTGGCGGTCCGCAGGGAGGAGGTGGACGAGGCAGAGGATCTAGACGAGCAGCCGGTGGTGGCCGACGCTTTGAGGCTCTACCACCACCACCACCAGGAGGTCCACCCCGACCACAGGGAGCTGGAGGGCAGCGACAGGCACAACTCCAGGCAGCAGAGGCCTACGACCACGGCGCACCCGAGATGATTCGAGGTACTATCTGTGTCTATTCCACCCTTGCTGTAGTTCTTATAGACACAGGAGCGAGTCACTCTTTCATAGCCGCTGCCCTTGTTCGGAGCTCGGAGATTCCGACAGATCCGTTGGCTCGATCCTTACGACTAGAGACTCCTACGGGAGCAGACTCGACGATTACGCACTGGTGCCGGCAGTGTGAGCTTACTCTAGGAGGCGAGAGCTTCGGCTGGGATCTTCTTGTAGCAGCGTCGAGGCCTTACGACGTCATCTTGGGCATGGATTGGCTATCTACGGTCCATGCACAGATTGACTGTTTTAGGCGCAAGGTGCGATGTGTACGCACCGACGGGAGCAGGTTCACCTTCACCGGCGAGAAGGGAGCCTTAGCAGCACAGGATGGACTTCCGCGGAGGACAGGACAACCCATCACTCATCAGTTGGCTAGCCTCATCCTTGGATCAGTTGACGTGCGGAGTCCTGGTTTTCCTGCAGTGGTGGATCAGTTTGCGGACGTTTTTCCTGACGATGTTCCAGGGCTACCTCCTCGCAGAGAGGTAGACTTTTGTATTGACTTGTACTCCGGGACAGCCCCGATATCCACTCCAGCATATCGGATGGCCCCCGCCGAGCTTCGAGAGCTACGGGTAAAGTTGGAGGACTTGCAGGGCAAGGGGTTCATCCGACCCAGTGTTTCACCCTGGGCTTCCCCGATTTTGTTCGCCAAGAAGGAGGACGAGAGCTTGCGACTTTGTGTTGACTATCGTCGCCTGAACCAGGTGACAGTGAGGAACAAGTATCCGCTACCGAGGATTGATGACCTCTTTGATCAGCTCAAGGGAGCACGGTGGTTCTCGAAGATAGACCTCAGGTCAGGCTATCATCAGCTCAGAGTCAGAGACGAGGATGTGCAGAAGACGACCTTCAGATGTCGGTATGGCCACTATGAGTTCTTGGTTATGCCTTTTGGTGTAACCAATGATCCAGCAGTGTTCATGGCTCTCATGAACAGGATCTTTCAGCCATACCTCGATCGGTTTGTCGTGGTCTTCATCGACGACATTCTGATTTACTCTACGATAGAGGAGGAGCACGCCTATCACTTGCGAGTTGTTCTTGACACACTCCGAGAGCACCAGCTTTATGGTAAGCTCTCGAAGTGCCAGTTCTGGATACGTGAGGTCCACTTTTTGGGACACGTTATCTCTGAGGCGGGATTTGCAGTGGATCCCGCGAAGATTGAGGCTGTGTTAGCATGGGAGCCACCCAGGAGCGTGACTGAGGTTCGGAGTTTCTTGGGACTAGCTGGATACTATCGGAGATTCGTGCCAGAATTCTCTAGAGTTGCGGCATCACTCACAGCTTTGACGAAGAAGGGGAAACCCTTCGTATGGACAGACAGATGTCAGCAGAGCTTCCAGGAGCTGAGACAGAGATTGACTAGCGCACCTATCTTGAGGTTGCCTGAGGAGGGAGTAGGGTACGTAGTCTACTGCGATGCATCAGAGACCAGACTCGGATGTGTTCTGATGCAGGAGCGGGCAGTGATCGCTTATGGATCACGTCAGTTGAGGCCGCATGAGCAGAACTACGCTACCCATGACCTGGAGTTAGCAGCAGTGGTCTTCACTCTGAAGACATGGCGACACTATCTGATGGGCGAGCGCTTTACAGTCTTTTCCGATCATCAGAGTCTCAGGTATATCTTCTCGCAGAAGGACCTGAACCTGAGACAGCGGCGATGGCTCGAGTTCCTCCAGGACTATGACTTTGAGATAGTCTATACTCCTGGGAAGGGGAACGTAGTAGCCGATTCCCTCAGCAGGAGGACGGGCATTCAGCTACTTGAGGAGGCGATGGAGCAGCTAGCCTCTTTGCAGATATCCTTCGTGGATAGAGATGGAGCAGCCTTTCTTCAGTCTCTCACAGTCACTCCTCCACTACTTCAGCGAGTCAGGGAGGCACAGCGCGGGGACGCTGACTGTGAGACACGGCGTGCACAGATATCCTCGGGACAGGCACCTGATGGTTTCTCCCTTGGAGCAGAGCACAACATCCTTTTCAGAGGACGTACCATGGTACCAGTCGCTTTGCGAGAGGAAGTGCTGAGGGAGTTTCACACTTCTCCTTTGGCGGTACATCCTGGAGTGGCGAAGATGTACCAGGACCTCAGACGACAGCACTGGTGGCCGGGCATGAAGAAGGCAGTAGCAGAGTTCGTTTCTCGATGCCTCACCTGCCAGCAGGTGAAGGCTGAGCATCAGGTACCAGTGGGCTTGGTACAGCCCTTGGAGGTTTCAGAGTGGAAGTGGGACGGCATATCTATGGACTTCGTGACTGGACTTCCACGCACTTCCAGAGGTCACGACTCCATCTGGGTGATTGTTGACCGACTCACCAAGTCGGCACACTTCTTACCCATCAGAGAGCAGGGCTCAGTGGAGAGCTTGGGACGTCTCTACGTTCAGGAGATTGTGCGGCTCCACGGCGTGCCATCATCTATCGTCTCCGATCGAGATGCCCGCTTTACTTCCCGGCTTTGGAAGGGGTTACAGGAGGCGTTCGGGACGCAGCTACGTCTTAGCACAGCCTTTCACCCTCAGACGGATGGTCAGACGGAGAGGACCATTCAGACTCTCGAAGACATGCTCCGCGCATGTGTCCTCGACTTTGGTCGTAGCTGGGAGGACCACCTACCCTTGGTGGACTTTGCGTACAACAACAGCTACCACTCCACTATCGGGATGGCACCGTACGAGGCGTTGTACGGCCGACCATGTAGATCTCCTTTGTGCTGGACAGACCCTGGGGAGTCAGCACTGGTGGGACCGGAGATGGTCCAGGCCACGACAGAGAAGGTCCAGGTCATCCAGGAGCGGATGAGGACAGCTCAGAGCCGGCAGAAGTCATACGCTGACAGGAGGCGGAGGCCACTGGAGTTCGAGGATGGCGACCACGTCTTCTTGCGGGTCTCACCTCGACGTGGTATTCGGAGATTTGGCCGAGGCGGCAAGTTATCTCCGCGCTTCATCGGACCCTTCCAGATTCTCAGCAGGATTGGTGAGGTGGCTTATCGTCTGGCTCTACCACCTCAGTTGCACCGGGTGCACGACGTCTTCCACGTATCTCAGCTGAGGAGATATGTGCACGACCCGACGCACATCATTGATCATGGGGAGTATGACGTTGACGATGGGGCGACTTTTACGGAGGTCCCGGTGGAGATAGAAGATCGACAGGAGCGGGTCCTGCGTGGGTGATCGATTCCTCTTGTGCGCATCAGATGGCAGCACGGGAATCTCCAGGAGAGCACATGGGAGCGGGAGGCTCAGATGCGTGCTCAGTACCCTCATTTGTTTCCCTAGTTTTTTATGTAACTTTACGGGGACGTAAAGCCCTGAGGTGGGAGTAATGTAAAGACCCGTAAAATTCAAGGGAAATTTTTTCTTAATTTTCTTTAGAATTTTACAAGAGCGCGGTTTCAGACGGCACCTGATTCCGAGGCCCGGAGTGCCCGGAATTAATTTCTGAAGTTTGGCTCGGGTACGTTCAGTGAACGAACGAGCGGGTTTTCCTAACTTTTGATCCGGTGCTCGGAATTGAAATCCGAGGGCACCGATGAGCTCGCAGCGCCGATATTCGCTTAAAGAGACCTTTTCGGAAGTTGCGTTTTTTGCGGGATGAGAGTTAGTTTTTGGGAGATTAGAATAAGTTAAATAAAAATTGTGTATTACATATTTTTATTTAAACTTATTAGTTAACTTCTCTCAAAGGAAGTTAGGGGTGGGACCCACCCCCACTTAACCTCCCTTGAGAGGATTAAGTGTGGTGGGGCCCACACGAACCCTAAACCTTTCATCTTCTCCCAACTTCCTTAACCCCTCATTAAATGACATGAGTTATTTAATTTTGGAGTTAATCTTTTTGAATTTCAAACCTTTGAAATTCTAGTGTGTTATGTGTTAATAAAATAAGATGTTGTCTTATTTTATTTTGGTTAATTGTTTGTCTTCTTGAGAGGTGGAGAGCTTTTTCTTCTTCTTCTTCATCTCTGACGAAGATCACGAAGAACGCTCAACTTGACGAAGAACGCTCAAGTCCCGACGAAGAACGCCGCTCCGCTCTTCTTCGTCTTCCGTGTCAACGAGTGGGAACGCCGCTTCCTCCTCGGATTCCCTTTGTCGACATAAGAAGTTTCGCCAACGACGTGTCTCTTCGGACGCATCCCTTCGTCATCGGATTTGACGAACGGCTACCGCGACGCCTGACCTCCGCGACGTCGTCTTCCGCGGAACGTTGACAATCTTCGAACCTATACCCGAAGTAGGGGTTGTTGATTATTGTTTAGTTATTCTATTTTTGATCATGAATTTTAGCAAGTCTAACGTGTGGTTTTGGATTATTTTAAGATGCATTATTGCTTAACGTGAGGGGGCCGGACCGCATGAACACGGCCGAACCCCCTCCATCGTTCTTGTTGTTTATTCTTGCGGGTGGAAGCAAAGTGGCGTGGTGCCGTCGCACCACGCGGATAATCGTGCAATTCTTTTGAGCGGCGCCGTCGCGCCACGCCGAGGAAGAATCTTCAAGAACGTGACGCCGTCGCGCCGCGTTGAAAGGAATCAAGGCACGGCGAAGGGGGCGGTGCCGTCGCACCGCGCCGGACGACGAACACCGCGGCCGGTTCCGGGCCGCGGCGGAACGAGGAGACCGCGGCCGGTTCCGAGCCGCGGCAGATTGAGAAGACCGGCGACCGGGCCGCCGGCCTCGGAAGCCGAAGAGGGGACCGGAATTTCCGGTCCCGTTGGAGAAAACCGGCCGGCCAGCTGGCCGACCGGATAACGTTAAATCGGGGGAATTAATCCCCCGGCCAGCGCATAAAAACCCCCCTCTTTAAGAGGGGGGCGGTTTTCATGTAAAGGGGGGGCAGCAGCCCCCCGGTTTTATTTCCAGCCGGCCCCCACGTGCGGGGGCCGTTTTCTTGCAAAAGGCGCGGCACAAAGGCCGCGCCGCCATCCAATTAGCGGGGGAATTAAATTCCCCCCCGCGCAGCCTCCTTGCGGCGACAAGCCGCCGCGGCCCCCGCGCCGCCGCGCCGCCGCGCCACCGGCCTGCCGGCCGGCCGGGCCGCCCCAGGGGGGGGTCGGGCCGGGTCGGCCCGGACCCGGACCCCCCGTTTCGAACCAGTTCCGGTCTTTTGGCCATAACTTGAGCCTCGGACCTCCGATTGACGAACCGTCTGCGGAAACGCGATCCTTGGATCAAGACGGTCGTTTCGGTTTATCGCACTCAAGGTTTCGGATTACTTTGAGTTCGGCCGGGTTGGTTCGTTCACGAAACCAACCGGGCCTTCGGAGCGGAAACGCTCATATCTTGAGCTACGGACGTCCGTTTGACGTGCCGTCAGCTGTGTTGTGTTCCTCTTAGTGAGACGGATCTTTTGGCATACTCCGCCCGAGGTTTGGACGCAGGTGGAGTACAGTCGGGTTGGTTTTGCCTTAAAAACCAACCGGGCCCCGGGGACGAAAATGCCAATAACTCTCAGACCGGGCGTCCGATCGACGCACCGTCTGTTGCGTTGAGTTCCTGTTGACGATACGGAACTTTTGGATACATCAACTCCGGTCATCGTGACAGTTGATGTATCAGCCTCTCGACTCGTGGAGCGGACTCTCCGAACGAGCTTGCTGTGTGCGGGAACCCTAGTGCTGGCTGCGACTGCTACGACTACTACTGCTACTGTGACTGCGACGACGACAGTACAAAGATCCTGTGTGGATTCGACGACGACGACTTCCGCACTCAGCGATCCTACGTGGATCAGTGCTACAGGTCCTGTGTGGGCCCGATCCTGTGTGGGTCCTTACGCTCAGCGGTTCTGTGTGAGCCAGCGCCTACAGGTCCTGTGTGGGCCCGATCCTGTGTGGGTCATTGCGGGGGTTAGTTACCTATCGATCCTTCGTGGGTCCGACGACTTAGATGGATCAGTGATCATCTTTATCGTCCTTTGAAGAAGTATACCTGTGTGAGCTGAATCCTATTGCTTTCCTGTGTGGATTGTGTTGTGCAATCCTGTGTGGATTACGTTTTGCTTTCCTGTGTGGAATACGTTTACTTTCCTGTGTGGACTGAGTTGTACTTGGGCTCGGAGGTTGGAGCGTATTTGAATTGATGACTTAGGTATATGTATGGGCATATACCTAAGCAGTGTCGGTTGTTACTTCGTGATTGTTCCTTTCTTCGTGGTTTATCCTTTGTGGATTTGAGAGACCTTCAGGGGTCTCGGGGTCCCTACTGAGTAGCTTATACTCACCCCTGCACGGGCTTTGCCCGCACTACGTTGTGTTGGTTGCAGACGACGGACAGCGTTGACCTTAGCTGAGGCTTGCAGAGCGGGACGGTACCCGGAGGTGGACCACTGGGCGGGACGTGCTCGGAGCAGGACGGCGGGACCCGTGGAGCAGAGGAGCTATCTGTACCCACCCTTCAGGTGGGATTTCCTGTGGACAGCTCGGAGTAGCGGCTTTTACTTTTCAGTTGATGTTTTCCCTTTCGAGTTGTACTTTACTTTCAGTTTGGGTTTGTATTCTGGCCCTTTTCCTTTTCCGCACTTTCAGTTGTACTCTGCTTTTGTTTAGTGTTTACTTTCCGCTTGTTTACTCTGTGGTGTTTGTTTACTTTACAAAGGCAATGCCTTCCCTTTTTACCGGGATTTACGCCTTGGTGCTAGTCGCCAGCCCCTGGCCTATGGAAGGCGGGCTTGGGGTAGTCACGGCACGGACCCCGAGGGCGGGTCGTGACAATGTTATCACAACCTAAGTTATAGAATTTGGACTAAATTCATTAATTTAAGGTAATTCATGAATTTGGACAATGACATGACCTTAGTTAAACTATCGGCCAGATTGTCCCTAGTGGTATCTTAGTGACACTCACCATCCCAGATTCTATAATATTCCTAAAAAAATAAAGTTTAATGTCAATGTGCTTCGATCTACCATGGAACACATAGTTCTTAAATAGATGCAATGCAGATTGGCCATCATAGTGGATGACTATGTTATCCGCAGATAAAGACAACTAAAAAAGCAAACCTTTCAACCATATAACCTATTTTATGGCTTTTATCAAGGAAATATACTCTTCCTTAGTAGTGGAGAGAGCAACCACTGACTGCATGTTTCACTTCCAGTAGACCGATCCTCCATATGTAAGAAATACAAAACCAGTGATAGACTTTTGAGTGTCAACATTTTTAGCATAATTAGAGTAAAAAATTTCAACTATATCATTATCAAAACTACTATTTAAGATATCAAATACACAATTTATAAGATATAGTGACATACCTCAGTAGCCATTTCAATGCATTCTAATGAGGTTTACCAAGTTTCCCCATAAATTTTCTCAAAGTACAAACTATAAATGCAATATATGGCCTAGAACAGACCATAGCACACATAAGGCTTCCTACTACATTAGCATATGGAATCTTAATCATAAAGGAAGAGTCATCATCATTTCTAGGGGATTGGTCCCAAGACAACTTAAAATGTTATCCTAGAGGAATACTAATAGGTTAAACATGTTTAGATATGTATCTTCTTAATACCTTCCTAACATAAGAAGACTGGGATAAGTACAAGTTTCTAGCCTTCCTATATCTTATTATGTCCATACCTAAGATTTGATTAGAATTCCCCAAGTCATTCATTTAAAATATACAATTCAATTGATTATTGTTATAATTTTTAATCCTCATATTTTTAAATATTAAAAGAATTTCATCAACATATAATAACAGTCAAACAGATTCACGTTTAATAGTTTTATAATATACACATGCATCAAATTCACTTCTCAAAACCTGATTTTAAATCATAAAAGAATCAAACCTCTTATACCATTGTCTTGAAGATTGTTTTAGACCATATAAATACTTATTAAGAAGACAAAATTTATTAGGTTTGAATAGTTTTGAAAATCCTTCAAGAGGGTTCATATAAATTGTTTCATCAAGAGTACAATGTAAAAAAGAAGTTTTTTACATGTAATTATTCAACATGAAAATCAAACTTGTAAGGGGGGAAACAAGGCTTGGAAAGTGTTTTCTTGGATTTCTATTTCCTTTGATCTTATAATCCCATTTTTCCCTTTTTCTTCTTATTTATTTTGGTAATTTTCCATTCTCTATAATAGGTTCCCTCCTACCTAGTCATAAAAGAGGTTCTTTTCATTTTTTTTCAATAAAAGGGGGCTTCGACCCTCAACCTTTAAAAAAAATCGGGATAAAATTTCACTATAATCAATGCCTTTATGTTGAAGAAATCCTTTATCAACCATTCATGCTTTGAATTTTATTTTAGTTTCTCTAACATTGTTCTCTTTCTTCTTATAAATCCTTTTAGAACCGATGAAATTTTGGTTACTAGGTCTAGAAACAACAACCCAAGTGTTGTTTTTAAGAAGAAAATTAATCTATTCTTACATTTCACTCATCCACATAGTGGCTTCTTTGGACTTAATATCTTGGTTATAAGTTTGGGGTTAATCATTAAACAAATCTTGTGCTACATTAAATGTATAGGAAGCAATGTCTGAATGATTGAAATGGGATGGAGGCCTAATAACTCTCCTCTCTCTATCTCACGTGAGATGATAATTGATCAGATCATCAGGTTCCTTAGTTTCAGGTTAAAAATCCAAATTTGAATCAGATTTGACTTGGGTTCTGACAATGGGGGGATTAGGACGAGTCATGGACTAGGAGTGGTCACTGGATTAAAAAGGAACTTCAAAACCTAGGGGAGTTGGTAGTATAGAGGGTCCCACAGTGTCATTAGAAGTCTCTACAGGTTCAGATCCCTTATCACTGGACAAACCAGACTCATGAAACATTAAATCTTGGCTAATTATACATTTTTGATAACCCAGTTTGTCTACCCATAGACGATACACCTTAACACCCTCTGTGTAACCCACAAATATACATTTAACAGCCCTAGGAACCAGATTATCAGTGCGTGTATGAGAATAAGCCATGGATCCAAAAATCCTAAGGTGTAAAAGGCTCAGGGGGTGAACCTTTCCAGAGTTCTTCAGGTGTCCTAAAAGAATTAGAAAAATATGGTAAATGTTTGATAAGATAGACTACTGTTGAAGCATCCTCAGCCTAGAAGGACATGGTGAGTTTTGAGCAGGACAACGTACACCTCACCCTCTCAAGAACAATACTATTCATTATCTCTACTAATCCATTCTACTGCGGAGTTTCCACAATATTTTGGTATCTCTTTATTCTCTCAAATTAATAGAATTCAATGAGTTCCATGGATAGATACTCTAAACCATTATCAGTTCTCAAGGATTTGAGTTTCATATTAAACTCACTTTCTACCCCAGATTTCCATTTTTTACAGGTTTAAAAAGTATAATATTTATGTTTAAGTGAATGAATCCATAATTTCCTAGAGAATTCATCAATTAATGCCACGATGTATAATCCTCCACCATGGGAGGTGACCCTAGAAGGACCCCACAGGTCAGAATGAACACATTTAAGGGGTTATTTATCCTTATACAATGACCTAATAAAGTTAACTATTCTAGATTCCCTATATACACAATAATCACATAATGAAAGAATTCTAGGAGTTATGTTACTCAAAATCCCTTGTTTTTTGATCTCACCAATCCCCTAGGCACTGACGTGCTCTAACCTTCTATGACAAAGGGTGGTGGAATCAAGTTCCAAACTACAATATGTGTTCAAGTAACTTATATGAATCTTACTATATAACACATAAAGACATTTTTAAAGGGTTCCTTTCATAATTTTTAGGGATCCTTGGTCAAATCTAAGGCTTCTAGAATCTGACTTAAAACTAAACCCCTTATAATCAAGGATTCCAAGGGAAATTAGGTTTCTTTTTAACTTTGGTACCCTCCTAACTTCCTCAAGATACTTAATTGTCCCATAATGAAGCTCTAATGAAACAGTGCCTATTCTCATAATGTGAAAACTCTTGTTATTACCTAGAAATACCACACCAAATTCAATTTCCCTCAACTCAGTAAATAACTCCTTCCTAGGAAACATGTGGAATGAACATCCTAAATCCCAGATCCATTCATTAAAGATGGAAATGTCAGTAACATTTAACACATCATTAGTGTCGAAGTCCTGTTCAACTAATAAGGAGTGGTCATTATTATTGTCTCTATAGTCACCTTTCTTATTAGATAAATCCCCTTTAATATTTCCATGTTTCTTGCATTGAAAAAACTTAGTGTCTATTCTTTTAGACTTATATATTTGTTTCTTGGACTGAACCCTTTATTTTCTCCAACCCCTGGACCCACTTCTGCATCTAGACTCACTTCTGTCCCTAATAAATAACCCCCAACCTTAGACTTAACACTATCCTTCATTTGAAGGTCTTTGGAGAGTAAAGAAGATTTGACTTCTTCAAGAGTAAGTGTATATTTTCCTTACATCATAGAGTCTTTAAAAGAATTAAAGGAATCATCTAAAGATGTTAACAGTATAATGACTAGGTCTTCATCATCTAATTTAATGTCTATGTTGGCCAGATCTAACGAGATTTTATTAAATTAATCAATTTACACCCTAACTGCATTTCCAAGGTGAATTTTGAAAGTATATAATCTCATTTTTTATATAATATACTAATAAGAGACTTAGGCATATAAAGTGATTCAATCCTAGACCATATACCAGCTGTAGAGGACTCATATGCAACTTCTCTAAGAACTTTATCTCCTAAAGATAAAATAATTAAGCTATGTGATTTCCTAAGGGTTTCCTCAAGGACATCAATGTAAGTAATGTCAGTCTACATATTCAGGGAAGTGGTGGTAAACTTATTTATAGAACTAGAAAGGGAATAAATTAAATCATTGTGGTCTAGTAAAGTTGTCATTTTAATTCTATAAAGATTAAAATCATTTTTACTATCAAACTTATCAATATAAAATTTAGTAGAACCCATAACTAACATTGTAGTAGGCTCTAATACCAATTGTTGGGGTTAAATGATTAAACCCTAAAACATACAAGATCTATTCTCACATATTTATGGTTAATTGTATGATAATTTCGATTAATCAATTAGAGATAAATGAACAAATATATTTTAATCTCAAATCGAGCTATTGGATAAAAAAAAATAGTGAATGCAGAAAGGTAAAAGGACATTAGATATAACATGATTTAGATTGGTTTGATCCTACATACATGGCGAGAACACCACCTAGGTAACAATTTTATTATGAAGCAAGAAAGAAAACAAAGCAAGTACAAACTCAAAAGAAAACAAATAAGAACTGGAGAAACTATCTGAGGAGGCTGAACTTATTAAAATAGGTGGAAAAGATGAATCCTATCTCATAAATTAAATGTATTCCACTCTGGGATGGACTCACAAACACACCCAAAAAGGATACATAACTATACATAAAAAAATAAATTGAATCACTAGAGAGCCAAGAATCTATACCGAACCTTGGTTATAGTGAAAGATAGGTCAATATCTGAAACCTTAAAAAAGAAAAATCATATAAAACCCAGAACCAAGTCGATTCTCTACTGAATCTCCATCAGAGAAGTACTCCAGTAGCATGAGGTGTCACAAGCTCAGTAGAGGGGAGTACGGGTGGCTGGAATCCCCTAGATCTCCTCCTTCTTATCCGAGAAGCCATAATAGAGCCTCACATACTGAGAGCTCTCAACGAACCAAACGAGACACACCAAGGTGAGAGATCCAGAGTCATGATTCAATGTGAAAACAAAGCCATAATTCCATGAGAGGAAGCATTAGGAAGTTCAAGCAGTGACACAAGATTACAGCTGTGTGGACGGCCTAGATCAAGCCAACGGTTCGAGTAACTGAAGTCGGGAAAATGTACTTGACATGTGGCCCAATGGGAGTGGCACAACAGTGGCACAATGGATCGAAGATAAGGAAAATAAATATAGTCAAGGAAACCAAGGTATATTATATCTCTCTTTATCAATGGTCCATATGAAACCGCTATATGGGTAAGGAAACCAAAACACGCGGTATACAAATAATCGGGAAATAAGAAATAAAACCCAGAAAAAATAAAACACCATGTGAAGAGTCCGCATGAACAATTAAAATCATATAGGAAAAAGAAAAATTAAACACAATTAATTCAATATGAAAAAACATATAAAACAATATTAAAATAATTTAAATGCCATAATTTCAGGGAAAAATACAATAGGGATGTTAAGGAAAGATGGTGTTCAGGTTATATATGCTCTGCGATGATGATAATTGAGGGAGGGGGAGGAAGTTTGACTCATCAGATCCACGTCGGAAGCAACATAAATTCCGAAACCTTCAGCACTATAAGCCACTGATGAGTCCAGAAATGGATAGGATCATCACCCGGTTCATCCTCGACTGTTCGCCCTCTCCTTCGCGGGAGGGGTTCCATGAGATTATGAATAATTCCAATCCCAGTGTGGTTACGAACCCAGGGATCATGACTAATTTTATAGAGTTTCCTTCGATGATGTACCATGGTTCATCGCTACCCCCTACCGAATCACAGTTCAAAAGAATCCCCCTTTACCCCGAAGATGCACGATGGCACTTACACGACAGTGCATTGAAATATGGGAAGTACCAACAACTCCAATCTATTCTAGAACAGTAGCTCCCTAGTAGGGCTCTTCTAAAATTAAAACCCAAAAAATGGGAGGAGAGATTTTGAGTCCATTAGCGGATAGTGGGGCATATTTTCCTTATCTGAGCAAGATGAAGGGTCTGATCAACTTCTCATTATAAACCATTCATAAAAATGGTGGTTGTAGTGAATCTCACCCAAGGACTATATCCTCAATGGTATAATAGTTGGGTACTTGAAACAAATTATAGGCTTCACAGAGAATTTATCCAATTTTATTAGAACCATAGAGGATGACATGAAGATATTCTCTAGTTTTAATTTATATGAAACTGAGGGTGAGGTTTCTTTTCTGGGCCTCCTCCTAAGTTTTCAATTTTACTCATACAACCTCAATAAAAAAAGGAAAATTCCTTAAATAGTCTATTTGGAAAACAATTTCTTATTGGAAAATATGTATGCATAAGGAGAATATTGATTGAACTTTGATGTGTGAATTGAATTAACTATCCAAAAGGGTTTGATCCACACCCATTTTGATGGTGTAGGGTTCTCAGTGGAAGTTTCTCTCAAGGATTTCACCATTATTGGGGGAAAATTGAACACCAATTTCCAATTTTACCGCTGCATCGATGTTGGTATAAATATGGAGAATTTCTTGGATTGAAAAATTAATTAACCCATAACCGATCTCATCATCACTTATTTATAAATCGGAATTGGTTTGAATTGAATTAGTTCGGTCAAATAAAACATCGGTCCAACCAAAACAAGAAAACTCTTGGTGAGGGACACACTAGTTAGATCTCACCATTTCGGTCAAAGATCACCTTTTTTCGACCTAAATGATACAACTTTTGGTGAGGGACACACCGGTTTGAATTTGAAAAAATGATCAATTTATTTTAATAAATATTTTGAATAAAATTATAACAATCAAATATTTTGAATAAAATTATAAAAATACTCCACTTTTATTCATAAATATTAATTCTCCCAATAAAAAATGATTCATTATACATAATAAAGGTATCTTTTGATTTAAAACTTTACTTAGTATCAGTATCTCAAAGTTTTATTAGATTTATAATTATTCAAAATATTAAACTAATTAATAATTAGGATAAACTAGAGATATCATACACAAAATGAAACATTCATCCAACATCTCATTTTGTAGTGCTTTTATGGCCATGTGCTTATATCCTTTTCAGGAACTCTCTAAGGAGTAAACTCATAAACTCCGATAAGAAGTGGCATCACTTCTAAGTTCACATAAGAAAAATATTACAATGTGATTACATTATTAGAGCACATAACTCATTGAGTCTTAATATTTTGTTAAGAGTTTATAACTCAACCTATAGTCATACCAGATGATATTGACACAAAAAATTGGGGCTATAATTTTCAATATCAACAATAATCTTCATAACTTGTCTTTAACCATTAAACACTTTGATTAGGATCCACCTAATGAAAGTGTTGGGTTTCCATTAATAAAATGATTTATTATATGGGATTTAACCCCATCTCTTTATTAGTTGTACAAATAATCTCTTTCGATAGAGATTTTCTAAACGAATCTGCAAGGTTTTTACACTATCTCACATAAACAATTATTATAGTACCATCTTGTAACAATTGTCTCACATAACCATGTCTTAAACTTATATATCTAGACTTTCCATTATACATGCAACTATATGCACTTGATAATGTTTCTTCACTATCACAACTGATAGAGATATGAGGCATTCAACAAGGTCACAATCTAATATCCAATAATAGATTCCTAATCCATTTAGCTTCCTTTACATATGCCGCTAACGTGATAAACTCCAAATCCATGGTTGAATATGAAATACATGTTTGTTTATTGATCACACAAGAAAAAACACAACCTCCAAGAGTAAACAACCATCCAGAAGTGGGTTGGTTATCACTAATACTGGTAATCCAACTTTAATTGATGTATCCTTCCAATTAAATTGGATAATCATTATAGTATAAACTTAAATATTTGGTATTTATTAAGTATCCAAAAATTCTTGTTATACATCTCCAATGACCCACACTAGGATTACTAGTATATATTCTCATTTTACATACCGCAAAATCAATATCAGGTCTAGTGAAATGCATCACATATATTAAAGAACCAATTACACTAGCATGCTCAATTTTTGCTATAGCTCTACCCATATTTATAAAAAGTTTAACACTAGAATAAAATGGAGTATTATAATCCTTGAAACCAAGATTATCAAATTTATTTAACATTTTTTCTATGTAATGAGTCTGACTTAAAGAATAACCCACACTATGTTTTCTAACTTTAATACATAAAATAGTATCAACTATTCCAAGATCCTTTATTTTAAAAATAGAAGATGAATAATTCTTTATCTCAATTACACCAATCATATTGGTTTCAAAAATTAACATATCATCCACATATAGACACACAATAACTCTATATTCTTTTGTAAAATTTGAATAAACACATTTATCAGCATTATTATGAGTAAATACATTTGATAAAATAATAGAATATAATTTCTCATGCCATTGATTTAGATCTTGTTTAAGACCATAAATAGATTTAACTAGTTTACATACCTTGTTTTGATTACCCAGTAAAAAAACCCTTCTGGTTGTTCCATGTAAATATCTTCATTTAATTCTCCATTAAAAAATCAATTTTGACATCCATTTGATGAACATAAAAATAATTAATTGAATCTATGGAAAATAATATCCTTATTAATGTAATTTGATCTATAAGGGAATAAGTATCAAAATAATCAATCCCTTGTTTTTTTCTAAAACATTTGGCAATAAAGATAACTTTAAAATCTTGAATGTTACCATTAGAACCATATTTATTTTCTAAAAACCATTTAATACCAATAGGTTTTGAACCTCTTGGTAAATCCATAACGACCTAGGTATTATTCCCCATAATGGAATCCATTTCATCATTAATTGCTTCTTTCTAGAATGAAACATCTCTAGAAGTCATATCCTCTTTATAAGTCTTTCGGTCACCTTCTCTAGTATTTACCATATGATACTTATTCAAAAGATGATTATTTTGATCTCCTTCAACAAATAAAATTATTGAATTAGGAGATATAAAATATAGATATAGATGTTTCTCATTCCTAATTCTTTTAATCTGTTTAGGATCAACTTGAGAATCATCATTATTCTCTAATATTTTATTTTAACTAGATGGATTACATGAGATAGGGGTATGAGGAATAAATTCCTCCACATCATCTTTATAAAACATATTTTCAAAAAATTATACATCCCTTGATTCAATAATTATATTATCTCCCAAATCCATAATTCTATATGCATTTCTATTTTCTTCATATCCAACAAAAAACATTTAATTTCTCTAGGAAAAATTTTAGATCTTTTAGGATCAAGAACTCTATAGTAAGTTAAACACCCCCACACTTTGAAATAAGAAATATTAGGTTTTATACCTCTCTAAATTTCATAAGTGGATAACTTATTTTTCCTAGAGAAAATATGATTAGGAATATGACATGAATCCAATAAAGCTTCACCCCATAAATTTAATGGTAACTTAGATTTATTAATCATGAAATTTACCATTTTTAATAATGTGAATTTTTTTCCATTTAGCTAATCCATTTTTCTGATGTGTGTAAGGAGAATTTCTTTGGTGAATTATACCATTCCCTACACAGAACTCAATAAACTCATTTATAAAGTATTCACCACCTCTATCTGATCATAATACTTTAATATTTTTGTTTAAATGATTTTTAACTTCTTCTTTACACTTATAAAACACATTAAAGGCTTCATCATTTATTCTAAGAATATATATATGTAAATCTCTATTGTAGTCATCAATAAAAGTAATAAAATAACTTTTTCTCAATGAGTTAATAATCCATTTAATTCAAAAATATCATAATGTTCTAATTCTAATATATCATAATTTATTTCAACACTATGAAAAGGCTTCTTAACTATTTTAGATTCTACACATGTTTCAAATTTATTAAAATCATTTACAAAGTTAATCAAGTTAAACTACATAATTAATTTTAATGAATTATAATCAACACGTTCTAAACTATCATGCCAAAAATTAGAATATTCAATCAAGTAAGTAGAAGATTCAATCATATTATTAATGGATAGTTCGTACATTCCATTATTCGAGTACCCTTTCCCCACAAACATTACTCCCTTCAACAAGATAAACTTGTTAGATTCGAATGAAACCTCAAATACATTCTTACATAGAAGATCGACAGAAACTAAGTTCTTTTTAATTTCAGGAACATACAACACATTAATAAGAGTCAACTTCTTCCAATAAGTAAAGTCTATCTCTACACTTCCTTGTCTTCTAAAATTGATGCATGCATTGTTTCCAAGATATACTTCCTTCACGATAGTATAATCGTAAAATGTTTTAAAAATTGAACGATCCTTGCACATATGCACCATTTCTCTAGGATCTATCCACCATCCCATATTCATCGAAGTCATATTGACTTTAGATATCATTGCGACTAGATTTTCTTCAGTCAACATATTTTTAGTGGGTTTATCAACTTTATTTCGATAGTGAAATTCCCTTGAAAAATGCTCTGGTTTTCCATAAACAAAGTATTCTCCTTTATTCTTGGAAGGATTTCCTTTTTTATTGAATTGTTGAATTTTATTTTTGACATGTAAGGAAGAGTTTGGTTGTGTATTTCCTCCAATGATATTAACCTTGGTATCAAATTGAGAATCCATACCCACATATCTTAACATGGATTCTTTTTCAATACGAAGAATCTTTTTAAACTATTTGAAGGAAATATTATCACTCTTTTTAATAAGTTATTTACTAAAATATTTCCACATAGTTAGAAATTTAACAATAATTGCACCAACATGAAAAATTTCTGGTAAATTAATCTTAAGAGGACAAAGTTTATTTGCTAAAACTTGAAGCTCATGAACTTTCTTCAAAACTAGCTTATCATCAACCATTTTGTATTTTAGATACTTTGAAATAAGAAATTTATTGGTACATTATTCCTTATATTTGTATTTGAACTTGATTGCATCCAAAATCTCTTGAACGATATTTATTTAGCGGAAGTAGTCATAGAGACAATCTGAAAATGTGTTGAGAATATTTCCTTGACACCAAACTTCATCGTCTTCACATTTCTTCCTCATTTTCTGAATTTTTCAACTTGATTCACATCAATAGGAGTTCCATCATAATTTTAAGTAGGATCCTCAGGAATTGGAGAAAGACTCAGTTCTAGAATGTAAGAAATATTCAACACCATAAGAGGAAACTTCATCTTGTCTTTCCATTGGGAGAATCTATTTACATTGAAACAATCATGTTTTACCATATCATGGATTCATCACATTGAGGAATTTAGAATCTATCTTCTAGGTTCTACCTTTGGTTTCAAACCCTTTTAATTGTTGGAAAATATGTAAGCAGAAGGAGAAGACAGATTGAACCTTGATGCGTGAATTGAATTCACCATTCAAAAGGGTTTGATCCACTCCCACGACGATGGTGTAGGGTTCTCTGTGGAAGTTTTACTCGATTATTTCACCAATATTTGGATAAAATTGAACACATATTTCTGATCATCCCACTACATCGATGTTGGAATAAATTTGGATAATTTTTTGGACTGAAATATTAATTAACCCATAATCAATCTCATAATTTCTTATTTATAAATCAGAATTAGTGTGAATTGCACTAGTTCAGTCAAAGAACACATTGGTTTGATCGAAACAAAGGAACTCTTGGTAAGGGAAACACTAGTTCGATCTCACCATTTCGGTCAAAGAACATCTTGGTTTGACTGAAATGATAAAAAAAATTGTGAAGTACACAAAAATTCAACTTTGAAAAAACTATTAATTTATTTAAATAAATATTTTTAATAAAATTATAATGATGAAATATTTTGAATAAAATTATAACATTTCCTACCCCTAATTTTTTTTTCAGAAGAAACTGAAAATAACTGTATTTTGAGAAACAGTTTCCCCAAAACATTAGGAAATGGTTTACCAAGTACCCTATTTAAGGAATTTGTTTTTTTATTCTCATTATATGTAGATAATTTCCTCCTCTCACATGAGCTTTCCAAAAACTGCAGTAGATCTTAATCAATGGAGAAGTCTTTAAAGTGATATAATTTGAGGAAGTGTAAGATTCGAGAAAAGTGGGGGGTGTGAAACTCTCCCACGCATCATTTCCATGCGAATTAGAAGAACCAGAATTAGTTATCAAATGAGTAAATTGAAGTATCTTGTTCCAAACATGGACATGAATACAAGCTTGTTAGACTTGTTAGATTTCACTATAGAGTACCTAAAAGGATTGCATAATAAGTTGAGGGAAATTTCTGAAAATTGTGCTCAGTGGAATTTGGGGGAAGAAGATAGGAGAAGGGGAGAGTTGGAAGAGAAAAACCTAGGATATATCTCAGATAAGGGTTCCAAAGAAAGTGGGAGGGGATTTTCCCCAAAATTAAGGGGGTTTTATAAATAAATTCAGCAAAGAGGGTCCTCAATCACTATTTATTTTCCAAAAAAAATGTTCTAGTTAATTGTTAATGTTTAATTAAAATATGGAGTCATCTCACATAGATACATCCAAAAAAGGTATTGGGCCTTAATATTATATTAATCTAGAATTCATTATTAATTCATTCTGTCTCATCTGCTAAAAAAACAAATTCATCATCATATGTAGCCCTCCAGAACATGATACTATTTTTTTTTCATTCATACTATTAGGGATGTTATAAATTATAAGTTTGATGAATAAATATGTTATTTAAGTCACTTATAAAATTCCTAAATGATCACCTTTTACATTTACCTTCACTCTATCCATTCATTTAGTGATGAAATCATTAATCATGTGTAAGCGCATACCACCACCTCCATGAATGACGTTTCTTATTTCTCTTAACCACCTAACATGGATGAAAAAAAACGTGTAATTAATGAAATAAAATGTTTTTATATAATTATTATATTTCCAAAATGATGAATTTTCATATACCATCACTCTGTCCATTCACTGAGAAATGAGTTCGTTAATCGCACGTTCATGCGTACTACCACCTCCACAAAAGATGAATTTAATTTATCAACACCATACATCATTAATGGTTCTAATAATATAATTTATTAATATATATGATATATATTAAATTTATGGTATTTTGAAAATATTATGTTAACACCATGTAAGATCACTTTCTTACTCATTTGATCATTATGACACGCTTTGTTTTGGTCGTTTTATTACCTAATTGAGTGATATTTTTATGTTTATATAGTGAATGACTATGGAATTTTATATACCATTAATGAAATGTAATAATAAGGTATTAAATATTTTATAAATGTTCTTTATTTGTAATATTAATATGTAATCATGTTAATAATATATCGTATTCGTTCCTTAAAAACTGCTGAAACAAGTTTGTCTCCACGATCATCTTCAAGAGTCATAATTAAAACTATCATTTGTTGAAATTGGAACATTATAAATAATCATGTGATATATATTATAGAACCATGTGTAATATAGTAATTAAGAACTTGGTATCAAAGATCATGGATCTTCATTTACATTACAAATCATGCGCATGAAAATTAAAAGTGTTAACATCCGATATTAAAAATAAGCTACAATGAACCACTATACTCATACTAAATAACTATAAATGAAGTATATAAAAGGGTTATATGGATGAATAAGGTTTCAAAATATATTAATAATATAGTTGTGGTTGTTTTATAGGATGTCAGATTGTGATCAACTAAGAGGGGAAATAAGCTAAGATATTTTTTTCTCAAACTCCCTTTATTGAGACAAGTTTTACTTTATGCACCAATTTACTTTTACATGGAGTGTATGCTAACCAATATATATGTTATCATAAAATATATTTTATTCATGGTATTATAATTTTATTTTCAAGCTATTTCTCCTTCAAATATTTTTATTAAAATGTTACTCAAGTCGTAATTGTTTTTTCGAATCAAGTCCTTTTCCCCATGAGTCGTGAAATCTCTTCTTGATTTTGATCTTCCAAGTCTTGTTTTCCAACCAATATATTTTAAAACTATAGATTTAATTTTTCTCTATGGATTTTACTTATCTTCATTAATATCCCCCCTTTGGTAAAATTATTCTTCAAATAAATGTGTAATGTTGATAAGAACAACTCTTATACTTTTTAATGGATATTTTTCTTTCATATCCATGTTTTACCTATAATTTTTTTAATAATGTTTCAATTTAACTTCATACGTATCTTCACCTCTTAAAGGTTTTATCCTAATTTTTAATATGTACGTTTCACTAAAATATTTTAATGTAATTTAAACATTCCCTACATGATTAGTTTTTAAAAATGTTTTCTTCTAAAGTGATGTTTTAAAATGTTCCAAAATCCATTTTTTTCCAAATTGTTCTAAAAATGAATTTTCAAATAATTTGAATATCTTTGAAAAAATTTAAGGAAATATTTTAAATGTTTTCATATAGTTCATTTTTATCAAAAGGAATCGCTTTTACACATTTCCATGTAAAGGTATCTTTCTGCCACCTTTGCTGTTTTCTCAGAGACTTCCTCACTACGCTTCCAAGTTTTCAAAAAAAAAAGAATAAATTATTATTCTCATGGTTCAGTAAGATATTTCTTTTAAAAAAATTTCAAAGGACAAGGAAATTCTTGTTTTCAAAGATAATTTCTTAATCCTTCTAAGATTTTTCTTCATCTATGTTGTATAATTGATCACGAGTATTCTTCAAATGATGCCATCCAATTTCTTTATTTGGATAGATTATGAGATTATATTTTTCATATATAGTATGGATAATCAATTATTTCAAATTTCATAATCATCCACTTGAATAATAATTATTTATTTCCAATGTTTTTCCTCTTTGAACACCCTATAATCTATTACTTGATTAAAGGATGTTCACCTATATGCCTAATAAATCAGTTTATTAAAGAAATTATTTTCTAAACTGTATATACATTTCCTATACAGTGTAAATATCATATAAATAATCATCTTTTTGAGTGGTATTAACCTAGAATGATGCTTAATTTCATTGGGTACCCACTTATTTTCCATGGGTTTATGTCATGTTTATTGAAGAAATAAAAAACTCTTCCTTAGAGAACCACTTGAAAATGATATAAAAATCATTTTATTTCTTTAGATTTTTATGATATGTTGATTGAAATCATATTTCACACATATGCACGTTTTTTCATTATAATGGGTAAACTCAAATAGTTCTTCAATGCATTGGGTAATGTAAATGTCTCGTGAGAATCTATGTATGAGATTAGGGAGTAGAAATAATCATTTTTGATGGCCTAGGGAGTAATCATTGACATGTGATGATGGACTAGGGAGTAATCCTTGGAATATGATGATTATTTAATAGGGATAAATACTTGGAATATGCTTATGATATCATGTTTATGTTATTGATACATTCTTATAATGTCAAGATCTTATGTTATGATCATTGTTTAATCCATGTCTTTATGATTTCATCTCTTTATTCCATGCTCTCATGATTATTATCATTCTTATTATGAGATCATGTTATGTATCACGTCTCTCATGTTATGTTTTATTATTAGGTTTACCCTTATTGGGTGTTTCAGATCACCACTTATTATGTTTCAATTTCTCCAGGTTATGAAATAAATTACTAGGTATCTACTAGGCCTATAATCATATCTTGTTTGGAGAATTTATTGATGACATTTTAGACATGTTAAGGATTTATTAGCTTCTTATATAGTAGAAAAAAGTGTCCATTTCTTGAGAAGACTTGAGATTTAATAGTTTATGCTTTTCAATGACTCTCTAAGACTCTAAACTAAAAGGTCCTTGGATTTTATATAGAGATCCTATTTTTACCTTGTAAGACTTTGAAATATATCTAAAAATATATTCATAGCCACATGATGAGACAACATGCGATTTTGAGGCCTGGTGTGCCTTGAATTAATTTTATAATAATATTAAATATATTTTATATCATGCATGCATAATTTATTAAGGAAAATGAGATATCTCATAAAAATATCCTCAGATCAAAAATATGAGACCACTATTGAATCCAGAACATGATTTTTACTATAGGCGTGACCTAAAGATGTTCAACGTGGGGCATTTAGATACAATGACTGTTGGCGGGTGCGTTTAATTAGAATAAATAATTAAAATTATTTATTTAATGAAATACCTAAAAACATAGCCTCCTCTATAAATATGATTTTATGAAGGATTTATAGGGTCAGTTGTATAACCCTGATACATTTTAGAGGATATTCCTTCCACCACTCATTGGTAGATCGATATCAGACAACAATGAGATTTTTGATCTAGGAGAATCTTGGTGCAGAAAACTCAAAGACTTATCTTCTTCATTAGAGAGTGTGTTCTTCATTTATGAATGATCCAATATTCAGGTAAGAGTCATCAATTTTTGGATTTCTCCCTAATTGATCAAATGATTGAGCATGATCATACTGTTTATTTGATTTACATTCAATCTGAGCATTTTCATGAGCATGTAAACAAATTTCAAATTGTTAATTCAGTTTTCTCTTGTTTGAATGTATATGAAACTCAAGGTGAGGTTTCATTTCATGTACCTCATCTCATATTTTATTCTCACTTGATATTTCCAAAAAACTACAGTAGAGGTTTCATCGATAGAAAAGTCTTTGAAGTTCTGGGATTCAGGGCGGTGTAATATTCGAGAAAAGAGGGGGTGTGAAACTCACACATGAAACATTACCAAGTGGATGGTAAGAACCCAAATTATTGAGCGAATGAGTAAACAGAATGAGCTTGTTTCAAACATGGATAATAAAACAAACACAGTAGAATTTTTGGATTTCACTATGGATTACATAAAAGGCCTGAAAAATTATTTAAGGACACTTTTGGGAAATTGTTCTTAGTGGTGGTTGGGGGAAGAATATGGATGAAGGTGATAAATGGAAGAGAAAACCCTAGGTGATCTCTCAGATATAGGTTCCGAAGAAATCAAAAGGGTTTTTTTCTTGAAATTAAGGCGGTTTTCAAAATAAATTCAGCAAAGAGGGTCCTCAATCACTATTTATTTTCCAAATGGTATTTTCTACTTAATTGTTAATGTTTAATAGAAATATGGGATCATATAGTGTATGAAATACCAAAAAATGTACTGATCCTTAATATTATATCAATCTACCATCCATTATTAATTCATTTCGTCGTATCTTCTAAAAAAACGCATCAATCATATGCAGCCCTCCATAAAATGATATGGTTTGTTTTTCATATGGAGTCTTATGGATGATATAAAGTATAAGTTTTAGGAATAAATATGTTATTTAAGTCACTTCTAAAATTACTAAATGATCACATTTTATATTTACCTTCATTCTGTCCATTTGTTAAGGGATGAGATAATTAATCATGCATAAATTCATACCACTGCCTCCATGAATGACGCTTATCATTTATATTAACCACCTATCATGGATGGAAAAAAATTTGTAATTAATGAACTAATTTAATTTTTATAGAATTATCATAATTCTAAAATGATGAATTTTCATATACCATTACTCCATCCATTCATTAAGAAATGATTTTGTTAATCGCGTGTACTTGCGTACTACCACCTCCACAAAAGATGAATTTTATTTTTCAACACCATCAATCACTAATGGTTATAATAATATATTTTATGGATATATATGATATATATTAAATTTATGATCTTCTTTAAATATTATGTTAACACCATGTAATAGCACTTTCTTACTCATTCGATCATTATGACACACTTTGTTTTGGTCGGTTTATCACCTAATTGAGTGATGTTTTAATGTTTATATAGTGAATAATTAAGGAATTATATATACCATTAATGAAATATAATAATAAGGGTCTAAATATGTTATAAATTTTCTAGAGTTTTAATATTAATATGTAATCATGTTAATAATATATCGCATTCATTCATTAAAAACTACTGAAACAAGTTTGACTCCACCATCATCTTCAAGAATCATAATTAAATCTCTCATGGGATGAAATTGGAAAATTTATAAATAATAACGTGATATATATTACATAACCATGTTTAATATAGTAATTATGAACCTGATATCAAAGATCATGGATTGAAATTTACATTGCAATGCATTTGCATGACAATTAAAAGTGTTAACATTCGATATTAAAAATAAGCTATAATGAACCACTATAATCATACTAAATAACTATAAATGAATTATATAAAAGAGTTATAGAGATGAATAAGGTTTAAAAATATATTATTAATATATTTATGTTTGTTTTATATGAATTCATAGCGTGATCAACTAAGAGGGGAAATACGGTAATGGTTTTTTGTCTCAAACTCCCTTTATTGAGACACATTTTACTTTATGCACCAATTTACTTTTATTTGGTGTATATGATTCCCAATTTATATGTAATCATGAAATATATTTTATTGATGGTATTATAGGTTTATTTTCAATCCTTTTCTCCTTATAGGGTTTCTATTAAAATGTTACTCAAGTCATAATTGTTTTTTAGAATCAAGTCCTTTTTCCCATGAGTTGTGAAATCTCTTCTTGATTTTGATATTCTAAGTCTCATTTTCATAAAATTATCTTTTAAAATTGTAAATTTAATTTTTATATAGGTATATTACTTATCTTAATTAATATCTCCCTGTTTGATGAGACTCTTCCTCAAATAAAAGTACAATGTTGATAAGAATAACTCCTATACTTTTTAACAGATATCTTTCTTCCGTATCAAAGTTTTACCTATCAAAATTATTTTCTATAATGTTTCAAGTTACCTTCATACTTATCTAAACCTATTAATGGTTTTATCATCCCTTTTAAGATGCGAGTTTCACTAAAAGGTTTTAATGGAATTTAAACATTTTCCGTATGATTTGTTTTTAAAAATATTTTCTTCTAAAGTAATGTTTTAAAATGTTCCAAAATGAGCTCTTTCAAATTTTTTTAAAAAATAATATTCAAATACTTTGAATTTATTTAAAACAATTAAAGGAAATATTTGAATTTTTTTGATATGGGCCCTTTTTATCAAAATGAATGGCTTTTAAACATTTCTATGTGAATGTATCTTTCTTCCACCTTTGATGTTTTCTGAGAGACTTCCTCACCACACTTCCAAATTTTAAAAAATAAATAAATTATTATTATCATGGTTGAATAAAATCTTCCTTTTAAAATGTTTGAAAAGGATAAGGGAATTCTTATTTTCCAAGAAATTTTCCTAATGATTCTAAGAGTGTTCTTCATCTATGTTATATGCTTAATCAAGGTTATTCTTCAAATTATGCCATCCACTTTCTTTATTTGGATGGATTATGAGATTATTTTTTACATATATAATATGGTTAATCACTAATTTTGTATTTCCTAATCATACACTTTAATAGGAATGATTTATTTCCAATGTTGTTTTCTCTGTGAATTCCCTATGATCCATTTCGTGATTAAAGTATGTTCACCTAGATGCCCAATACATTAGTTGATTAGAGAAATTATTATCTAAAATGTATATTCAATTGCCACACAGTGTGAGTATCACATTCTTAATCATATTTTGAGTGGTATTAACCTATAATTATGCTTAAAGTCATTGGATACCCACTTATTTTCCATGGGATTATCATGTCATGTTTATTGATGAAATTGGGAATGCTTCCTTAGATAACCACTTGAAAATGATATAAAACTCATTTTATATCCTTAGGTTTTTATGATATGTTTATTGAAATCATGTGGCACACATATTTATGATTTTTCATTATAATGGGTGTGCTCAAATAGCACTCCCATGCATTAGGTAATGTTAATCACTACTGGAAAGAGGGTCCAACCCCATGAAGCTATACCCACAGTTTAGAAAACCGTGGGTATAGCCTGATTAGGGTTTGTCTATACCCATAGTTTTTAGTGAACCATGGGTATATAATATCAATACCAATGGTTTTTACTTAATTTTTTGTATATAAAGGTGAATAATTTCACCTCACCCCACTCCCCCACTAACTCGTCGGGCCACAACCCCCCCCCCCTCCACAGTTCCCTTCCCCCCTGTTTCACTCACCCGATGCCCCTTTTCCTCCTCCGGTTGATGAAAAACATCTCCAATCCTCATCCTCCAGTTGACATGCATCCCCCATACTCTTCCTCTTCTGATTGATTATCCCCTCCTGGGTCACACATCTCCCTAGGTTGAGCTTTCCCTCAGCCTATTCGCATTCCCCCTAGGTTGAGGATTTCATCTATCACAGATAAAGTGAGAGGTCAATTATTTATTTTTTAGTGTTTTTTATAGAGATTATATGTATTTCACTAATTGTGGTTGGACTAGGGATAATAAATCTTGAGTCAGATGGTTTTTTGATGGGTTTAGGTATGTTTTTCGATAATAGGTGAACATTTAATTACCTAATTTTGTTTCTAGAGGTTGTAAATATGGACTTCATATATAAGAAAAAATGGAATGAAGAAAAGGGATTTGGGATGATTCCTTCTATTTATAAGATTGGTAGTGGGACTTTATGTAGTATGAAGAAGAAATTTGATGGTTCACAACACACCAACTTGTCTCTTTTATTTTGTGTGGGTTTTGGTCTAATTATAATTTCTTTTTATCCCAAAATACAATTTCTACAAGGATGTATTATTGTGATAATACAAATGAAAATGTTATCTAATGCATACTGTTTAAATATACAGATGATGTATGTGAAAAGAAAATTTGTTTATGGATAAATGTGATGTTATTTTTTTATTCACATAAATTTTAATGTGTAACTATATTTTATTGAATTATAAAGTGTTATCTAGATGAGAAGTACCCTATAAATATGTCATTAACTTATTAGAAAGGTGTTGAAACTTGTTTAGAGATGTTATTAACAGGAATGTCTTTTCGTATTTTCTCCATGTTGATTTTTAGTGAAATAACAACACTATATGAAGGATTCATTTTGAAAAATTATTTACCTTCACAAATAATTATATATATGTGAAGAGCGTGTTTTATGAAATTTCCATTTGAGTGTTGTTTTATGTCAATATTATTTAATAATAATTAACTCCTTTTAATTTATTTGTGAAACAACAGTTCATGAAGAATAAAATTACTGAACCAATAACATGAGATAGGATACATATTCTATGAATGGATCATATAATTTATGTGATTATAATTTCATGTACTCTATAATAATCATAAATTTGAGATTTTAATAATTTATAGATATTAAAAAGTATCTAATTTAGGGATATGTTAAACATACTAATCTATAATGAAATTATATCTTGTCAAGAATCATGAATAGGTGAGAACATGCTACTCAGTTCATCTTGGAGGATATAAAAGTATAATCTTCTCTATTCTAGAGAATATTGTTTATAGTAACTAATTGGAATTATATTGGTGAATCTATGATTGACGCATCTTACCAATCATAGTAAGGATTTTTCTAGTTATAAGACTAAAGCATGTAATAATATTGTGTCTTTATTCTATTAATTTTTACAACATCTGGGTAAGGTTAAATTAAAAAAAATGGATTTAATCCTAATATTTATATAGTGGTAAATGTAAATATAATAAAAATGTTAAAAAAATATCAACTTATTTAACCCCCACCTCTTCAGTTGTGAAACACTTCTACTGTCTCCTAAAATCATACCAAGTCACCCCACTACCATACAATACTTGGGTAGAGTTTAGTAGATAGATATTAATGCTTATAAATAAATTATATTTTCTAATTGTATGAGGTACTATATATCACTTCATAAAAAGACACTTGGTTCACATCTTAGTTATGTATGTGATTGAGGAGGAATTCATGACCCAATAATGGATCATTAAAAAATATCTCCATTAGATTAACAACTATGAAAATTAATACTTTTATGTTTTAAATCATCTAAAAAGGGAATGTATATTATATTCTAGATAGATATGGTATGATAACATTATCATGGTATAGTTCAACTATAATTAGACATACCACTCTATCATAGATATATAACCTTCCTTTTCACATTATGGTTTACCTTGTTGATCATCCCTTTATAGGATAGAGGTAATTTTTTTTTATCTTTGATACTGAAAGGGTTGAAAGTGGTGATAAAAAGTAATTTACTTTCAATAAAAATGTGAATTAGATTTAACTATTAAAATTTTATGTTCTAATAGTTTTATTTTTTATAGTACATATCCCTTTTTTAATTATGGTTTAAATTATTGATTGGAAGATAACTTTTTTCCTTATTATAGAATGGATATAAGTTGGATGCATCATACTAATCATATTTCAACCGAGTTTCAAAATAATTTGTAGAATTTTTTATATTTTTCATTTAACAATGCTTTAGATGGAGGTTGTATAAAATGTCCTTGCGATAAATGTGTTGGAATACCATAGTTAATCCGTGAAGAAGTTAGCTATCATATTATGAAATTTGGATTTCAAACAAACTATTTTGTTTGGTATCACCATAGAGAGATGAGTCAATCTACAACTATTTTTGAATGTAATGAAAGAAGTGACATGGAGAATTTGATATTTGATTGGTTTCCATTTTTTGCATCATCCCGAGAGAGATATTATTCTAGTGCAAGAAGGCAATTATATCAGTATACATGAGGAAAATACTGAAGACGATGATGTTGAAAGAGTGAAAAATTTATTGGATGATGCCATAACTCTAGTATATTAGGAATGTACTAAAATAACCAAGTTAGAATTTTTAATGCGGTTATATCATGGTAAGACAATGTATGAAATTTCTAATACCTCCATTGATTATATTCTTATATTTTTGAAGTACTTTATTCCTGATGGTGCAAATATTACCTCAAATCATTACAAGGCATGGAAGTTAATTAAGCATCTTGGAATTTCTTCTAATAAAGTCCATGCTTGCCAAAAGCATTGCAGTTTATTTTGGGAGGATATAGTTGACCGTAATGACTATAAAGAATGTGGTAAATATCAATGGAAGACAAATACAAATGGAACACCATCTCGTGTGCCACAAAAAGTCATGTGGCACTTTCCATTGATTCCCAAACTTCCAAATCTATTCATGTCTACAGAAATATCATCCAATATGAGATGGCATGATGCTAATAGAATGAATGGTAATGATGAGTTGGTTCATTATGAAGATGGATTAGCATGGTGGATATTTGATGCACAACATACTGATTTTTCAACTAAGGTGTGTAATGTCAAGTTGGGTCTATCATGTGATGGTTTTAATCCATTTGGTCAGATGCTTACTTCTCACAGCAAGTGGCTAGTTTTTATTCATGTTTTTAATCCTCCTATGTGGATGTGTATGAAAAAACCTTTCACTTTTTTGAGTATACAGATATATGGACCATCTAATCCTGGTAATGATATAGATGTCTACTTGAAACCTCTTATAATAGAGTTGAAACAACTTTTGGATTTGGGTGGGTGGACATTCGATGCTTCTTAAAAGAATATGTTTCAGATGCATGATAACCTTATATGAACCATAAATGATTTCCCTACTTATACAATTATTTCTGGGTGGAGCACAAAGGGAAAACTATCATGTCCTGTTTGTATGAAGAATTCATGATCAAGAAGGCTTACATATCATCTTAGTTTCAGTTTTATGGGGAATTGAAGATTCTTTCCAATATTTCATCAATACCAGACAAATAGTTGGAGGTTTGATAATAATGTTGACACTGAACAACCACCTCAATGTATGTTAGGAAGTGATGTGATTAATGAATTGAAAGATTTCAGTTTTTCATTAGGGAAAGGTCAGTTGAAATCTAAAAAGAGGAAGAATGTTGACAGCGAATCCACTTACAATTAGAAAAAAGGAAGTATTTTTTTTGAGTTTCCATATTGTTATACCAATTTGTTATGTCATTGTTTAGAAATAATTAATATTGAGAAAAATATACATAAAAGCTTTCTTTTAATTATTCTGAATATTAAGGGGAAGACCAAAGATGACTTCTGATCTCATTGAGACTTGTTGGATTGGGGTATTCCACCAAAACTGCATCCTGTGTGTATCAATGAAAACAAATGGAAAGTTCCTTGTGCTTATTATATGATGAAACCATTAGAGAAAGATTAATTTCTGGTAGTTTTTGAGAATATCAAGGTCCCTTATGGATATTCCAACAACATACCTAAATGAATCAATATAAGAGATGTGAAAGTAAAATCCCTAAAAACTCATAATTATCGCATACTTATTCATGAATTTATTCTAATATAAATTTTACATTTGGTATCAAATAATGTAAGGGTGACAGTGATTCTCTTGTGCCATTTTTTAGAGACCTTTGTGATAAAATGTTATACAAGTCATTATTGATAAAAATGCAGCAGGATGCACCATTAATTTTACGTGAGATAGAAAAAATTCCTCCTTCCTTTTTCACTTGAATGTTGCATTTAAAAGTTCATATTCCAACTAAAACACTTTTTTGGGGACTAGTTGATTTTAGGTGGATGCATCATAATGAAATAAATATGTACATAATTAAATCGTATGTCCAAAACAATAATTATCCTAAAGGTTTGATTGTGAGGGTTTATATGGATCAAGAATATATAGATTTTTTTTCAATGTATTTGTATGATGTGACCATAAGACATAAACATCCAATGAGAAATAGATATGTCCAATATGGGGAAATTGAGCACTCATTTCCATCTCTTCCCCAAATAAGATGAATTTTTGGGTCTTATACATTGTCTACATTGAACCTTAAAGAGCAGGAGATGGCACATCACACAGTCTTTTTTAACTATGGTTTGTTTAATGACTATATCAAGTAAGTAATTTGGATATTTATATGTTTTCTCATATTATGTAATTTCACATATACCGTACACTTTTATTATTATTTTATGTAGGTAACATAAAAAAATTATAAGTAGAGTTCATCGATATTTTCCTTTGAGAAGGAGAGAGACTCACATAGCCTAGAGCTTCATATTTGTTTGAAAGCAAAGGTATTACCATGAATTTAATTATCTTAAAATATAGATATCCATTTAATTGTATTATTCATATATATTTCAGGTGTTGAGTTTACCTAATGACTGCATTTCTCAAGAATTAAGATCTTTGGATTTTGGTAGGAATTATTTGGTTCGTGAATGCAAATATTTAATAATCAATGGGTATAAATTTGTTACAACTGATCGAGTGGTCAAAATGAGAACACATCATGATGGAGTTATGTTAACCGCTACAATAGATTTTTATGCGAGTGTATTAGACACTACTAGAAAAATGATCTATAGCCACGAACCTATAGCCATAGTTTAATTGGTCTGTGGCTATAGATTAAAATATAGCCATGATTATTTGAAAACCATGGCATTAGAAAAGATAAACCTATGGCTAAACCGAGTCCTGTTGTAATAGTTCTTCAATTTGTTTAACTCTATCGCATATCATCTCTCACCCACATCTCTCCCTTATCGGGACTCATCTCCCACCTGTGAAACCTTTCTCCCTCATCGCCAACTGGTCAATTCTCCCTCGGCCAATCCTCACTAGATTCTAGACTTGGTTCACCCCTCCCTCACGCGATCCCTCCCATCCCCTTCTTCGTGTGTTCGTATCCTTTTCCACCCCCTTCGTCATGCGTTCCTCCTCCAATCAGCGAATCCGCCGAACCAAGACCTTCCATGAGTGGGATCTACGCGAGCCAGTCCCTACACTTTCTATGAATATTTCTGCGGTTACTTTTTCATAAAATCTACTCAAGTGAAATGGAAATCATTCCATGACCCCCCTGTTCAAGCCATGAATGGAGCCAAATTTTCTTTTTTTACATGGGGGTAGTACCGTTTATTTGAAATTAGGGTGATTTGGGTTTAAAGGGTTTTGGATATTAGGAGAAGGCTAGCTCTTGATGGTTCTACCTCACTTTGTCCCTCCTTTGATCCACCTTGAGAGGGGATCGATTTCTGTTACTATTAGACGATGATTTCGAGTGAGGTATTCCATCCCTTTCATTTTGTTTCGGTTTCCATCCAAAGTATATAATTTTAGAAGATTTATGTTGGGGTTTATTGGAAATTTCCACCAAAGGATGGTTGAAATTGTCCCAAATGATGGGAATTTTTCCTGGTGTAGATAGAGGATGTCTTGAGATAAAGTCTGTGTGTTATTTCATTCTGTTTCATCAAAGGTACGCCACTTGATGATTTTATTTATGGTTTTCAGCTAAATTTACTGAAATCACCTATTAAATAGATACCATTTTTTTTGGATTTTCCCATGACAGTATCAAGTGTATTCCATGGAACCTCCATGTGTGTTTGTTCATGGTTTCAGTGCATTGAGAAAGCCTAGTGATTGATTAAGAATTTATGTCTTTTTTTTTAAATTATGAAATTAATTATAATCAATATAATTAGTTTAATTGGATAAGATAATTAATTATAAAATGTTATAATTTATTATTTGTAATTTTGGGACCAGGTTAGGAGCCTCAGTTGATGCTAGATCTTATACAAGCTTAGAAGGTGGTCAAGCTTCTTTAAAGGAAATAACTTCAATTAAGGTCAGTGGTTTCATGGGCATAACCCTTTGGTTTATACATGATTTATGTGAAATGTGATGTGTGTAGTTTCACCACCTCAAGAGATTAACCTTTATAAATTAATTAATTAGTTTTATTATAATGGAATTCATTTGAATTAAATGTGGAAAGTGCCAAGGTCCATGATGGACCATTGTGAACTGGCTATATATCTCGACCGTAGATGTCTAAGAGTATAAGTATAATTGTATGGCTTGAGAAACATGAACCCCATATGGGGTGTATATAAAATAAATTGAATTATATAATAATAGTGGACCTTAGTGTAGGTTCCTTGGTGACCTTCAAGTGGGGGGATGTGATGAGATATAGTTATTATACATAGTAGGGCATGAAAGACCCTTAATATGCCTTAAAACCTTCATGCTAGTAGAGATGAGTGTGGGAAGGTGTTCCTCCCCTAATGAGGTTTGAATAACTTGGTGGGTATAATTTAGCTAAATTGATGATAGGTTTGGTGAGCAGATCAACATAGTGTGCCTTGGAAAGTGATGTGGGAAGGTTTCCATCTATTTAGACCTATGAAAGTGAGGATTTTACTATGAGTATAGCGAGGTCGTGATATGTTTATGACAATTTCGAGGGACGTGATTCCTAGTGGTGGGTGTTGACATGATAGATGTGAATTTGATAAAAGGAATCCACATAGGGTGTTTGTGCTATAATGTAACCTAGGGAACCCATGAGGGTGCCTCAGTGATTTTGACCCTTGTGAGGGTGCATGCAATAAGGATTATAGATGATTTTAGGGGTCACTTTGGAACCCAAATCAATTGTGTGTGATCTAGATATGGCATTAGAGATGATGATAGGTCATGTGCTTGAGAGGTAAACCCTTGTTTTTTGAGATGAGTTTGAGAAGATTGACAACTTGTATATAATGTGTTATATGAGATATTATGGGAGGGACACACTACCCTCAAGGATTTAAGTGGAATACCCAAGAGGTTACCTAGGATTCAGCTGTATAGTCAAAATAGGATTCCTGGGAGGTGCTCCTAGGCTCTGCCTGTTGATCCTGATACAATATGAATGCCTTGGGAAATCCCCTTATATTCAATATTTTGGTTTATATAGAATTCCCATGATATTGAGATTCCATCTTTGGGTCAATATGATTACCTAGGGTCATCCCCCAAGGAATCGATTCTATTGATGATACTGCTATATTTCCTAGGCCTATCCCCCTAGGAATCTGTTATATGCTCGATACTATAAGATCTCCTAGAACACACTCTTTGGAATTAGGCATGGGCTTGATACAATTATATTTACTAGAATTACCTCCAAGGAATCGATGTTTTCACCTTATAATACATTTCTATTGGGCTCTATACTAGTGGAAATTATCATGTGACATGCTAAAAAAACTCTGACACTAACCAAAGCAGGTATAACTAATAATGAGTGTCACGTCACTACCACAAAAACAGTTTTTCGCAGCGCCCCCCTTTATCAGCGCTAACGAAAAAGCGCTGATAAATGGTCGGCTTCAAAAAAAAAAAATTAAAAATATATTAATATATTAATATATAAATATAGTTATATAGTTATATAAATATACTATATAATTTTTAAATATATTTTAGATAAGTACAAATGTACATTTACACTTATTATACTTAATATATAAGATATTTAGTGAAAATGGCTTCTTAAAAAATTAAAAAAATATTTTTAATTAATAATTTGATAATCATTAAGGATTAATAGTCATTTAATAACAATTTGAGGACTAAAAAAATTAAAAAAACTAAAAAAAGATCCAAAATATGTTGAAAACGCAACTCAAACTTCAAACGGCCATAACTTTTGATTCGGGTGTCCGTTTGAGCTCTACCACATATCAAATCGAAGCCTGCGACGAGCTCTACGTCGCTATGACCCGAGGGACCCCGGTAAAGCGTTTTTCAAGGCCAAAAGAGGCCCATAAGGCCTCCAAAACTGAGTTTTTTGTCGGGGTACCCATGTTTTTTAACATTTTGTGGATTTTCAAACTCGTTTAAGGGGGTATTATTGGATTTTTTTGGTGGGGACTGAATTTATTCCAAGGTATTACATTCATATTGATATTATGTCTTTGAAATTTTATCTTTTTTTATAATGCACTACTATTTATAATCAAATATATAACTATATGTACATATTTTTTATATATTCGCACCTAAAAATTAAATTTTTTAAATAAATAATTAAACATATTTACATATAAAATATATTAGCTTTATCTAAATAATAACTAAGATCCATTTTATTTAAAATACCAATATATGAATATTTATATACCTATATATTAATCTAACTATATATATATATTAATCTAACTATATATATATATATTAATCTAATAACTATATATATATTAATATAACTACATATATATATATTAGTATTACTATAAATATATATATTAATATCACTATATATATATTAATATAACTATATATATATATTCATATAACTATATATATGTTAATATAACTATATATATATATTAATATAAATATATATTACTATACGAATAAATATAACTAAATATATATATATATAGATATAGATATATATTAAAATCACTATATATATATATATTAATATTACTATATATATATTAATATAAATATATATATATATATTATAATATAACTATATATATATATTATAATATAACTATATATATATATATTATAATATAACTATATATATATTATAATATAACTATATATATATTAATATAAATATATATTAGTATACCAATAAATATAACTAAATATATATATATAGAGATATCATGAATTGGAAGACAAATCAAAATAGAGTAGTGGTAAAGGCTTAGGCGCGTAGGGGGGAGGTCTCGAGTTCAAATCCTGGTTGAGGCAGGGGCGCGCGCGCATGGGGGAATATAACAGCAAGCGCTGTTAAAGGGTGGAGGGGGTGCATGGGGCGATGTACAAGGTTAGAAAAGCGCTGTAAAAGGGGGGATCAAGCACTATAAAAGCCCCCCCGATTCGCAGTATTTTTTAATTTTTTTTAAATTTTTTTTAATTTTTTTAACTTTTATCAGCACTTTTTTAAAAGCGCTGATAAAATGGTCCTTTATCAGTGCTAAAATGAAAGCGCTGATAAAGGAAGCGCTGATATAGGACCCCTTTATCAGCGCTTTTTTTAGCACTAATAAAGGGGTCCTATATCAGTGCTTTTCGGAGCGCTGATAAAGGGGACCCCCCCTTATCTACGCTGGCTTTATCAGCGCTTTTTCTAGCGCTGATAAAGGCCATTTTTAGCGCTGATAAAGGCCGTGTTTGTAGTAGTACGTTATAGCCCAAGGATCAATAATGGGTATTTATTTATGCTTCCACAATTTATTTATTTATTCAACTAAGCATATCATCTACCCATACACTATATTTTCTGGTTATGCATAGTACCCCATTGGTGGTTCTCTACTTTCTTATACTCAAACACTTCTTGGGTGGCCATGATGCTTGGGAACCTGAGAATAATTCACTAATCGTAGGTTCAGGTTGGGAATAAACCTATAGTTTCAAGATTGATTGAGATATCTTGGATGATATTGAAAATTGGGATGAGGTGAGGATTGGGGATGATAGTATAACCTTAGTTTAGGATCATTTCCCTAGTAGGATGGTGATTTTCATGTAATTCTTGATATGTGTATATTTTTGAAATTTAGAGTGGGTGTTAGCACATTTGTTACATTAATATATTTCAAATGGGAAAAAATAGATGTTTCCCTATGAGATTTAACCTACGTGAGATGTGTTTATTGAGTTAGGTGGGAGGACCTAATTACATTGAGATATGACTCAATATATTGGTTATTCAGGTACTATGCTTGAGATTAGATATGGTATATGATAGTAACCTAATAGAGGCATTAACCTGGGATTTTTAGTTCCTTTAGAGAAAAAATCATGGGTAGATGATTTAAATTATGATATTGGTGCATTATAGGTACTATCGAGTATGTGGTATAGGAATGTGGATTCTTTAGGCTTCCATGATGAAAATCACTTTAGGCGTTTCAGTATTGAGGTTTGGATTTCAAAGGGAAGGATTGGTAGGATACTTGGCCTCACTATTTTTGGGTATGAATCGCGATGAGGTAGATGATTATGATCCTAAATGGTATGATATTGGATTGATAGAGTACAAGTATACACTTAGGGTTTGAGAATATGCTAGTTGATGGGTGGTTGTGTGATTAGACTTGGAACGGTTGAGATGTTAGGCTTATTGGGGAGCAAGCACTAATATGAGTTTTTGATGAAATTATTTTGAATGAAATATTATGTGTGTATACTTATAAGGATAGACCTATTCCGATCATGTGTCTTCCTTCGATAATGCTATAGGCTGCATAGATGCCTCTCTGGTCCCCCTCTCTTGGGGTGGGTGGGAGGATTCATCTCGACTACTCTGGATTCATAGTTATGACCATTATCCCCCTTCATCAACCCTATCCTTTTTCCCAACTTCCCAAAATTGAAATTAGCCTTAAAATTCTATCATGAGATGATGAAATTATTAATATTGTAGCTTCCCCCTAGAATTTTTAAATCTTCTTCGCTATTGAATCTCACATTAGTTGATCACTTCGGCAAGAGTCTTCCCTCAATGGAAACCTTTGATAGGTTTATTTTTGATTCATGTGGTTTTCTTGAATGGGTGATTATAGGGATTATGGATCTGTGGAAATTTTTGATTCATTTTCAATTGAATATTCCCTTATCTATGCCTGATTTAATTCTCCACATGCTTTCACTAGCTTAAACTTCTCTATTTTCTATTAGTTTTTCAAGTTCCACCTAAAATAGGATCTTCCCTCCATGGTGATTTGGATTTCCGTCCCTATCCTACATCCCCCATTTCAGAATTTGGTGATTCTTAAATTGATTGGTAATATGTTGGACAGTTCTTATGTACTAATAATCACACCATAACTTTCTTCCACCTTTTTCTCTTAAAATATGTGTTGAGATCGATGTATCAAAGGTACCGATGGATTTTATCTGCATTGATATTGAAGGGGAGCTTTGTTGGAAGCAGCAGGTCTGCTATGAATCTTGGGATGACTTCTGTTCATCATGTAGACACATGGGTCATGATCTATCCAACTACTAGCATGGGGGGAAAGTTCAACATCATGTAGGCCTCTCAATAGTTAACTTATAAATCAAAGGAAGCATAATAAATTATTCTCACTGGAAGGGGGTGAGGTCACTGCAACTAAAACTAAGGGTCACATATATCTTTGTTAGTTTGAGGAAAGACTTGGAAAGATCCAAGTGAGATATACAAGTCATGTGAGAGGAAGATCCAAGTTGTTACACTGCTATATCCACCTATTCCCAATCCGCGACTTCTATAAATGGGTGAAAAGGGAAGTATCTTGATGATGGTGTTGTTATGATTGCTACTTCTAGAATTTTGAATTACTGTAGTCCAATTCCATTATATTTAGTTCATATTTCAACATTCTAGGTTGGTGTTTCTGGTATTATTATAGCTTCTTTTTTTGGAAAAATATGTGGTAGAACTGAATCCTCAGACATTTAATGGTCTAGATACTAGTGATTCTGAAATGTAGTTGTCTTTTGAGATGTGATCCCCCCAAACTCAATCCATATTCACAACCATTTCAAAGATTTTAATGAAAATGTCGAGGGTGATAACGATCCTTAAGGGTGGAAGATAGTCATTCCTAGGTGAAAATTAAGGAGGTTGGTTCAAATATCTAAGCAGAATCAGATCCGAGTGATAAATATGTAGATTCTGAATTTTCTTTAGAATACGTGTAGGATCATCATGCGATAGTTCCATTTCGGTTTGGATTAAAGAATTAGAAGAAATACATTTGTGAGTTATGGAATTATCTAGTCAGTAAAGGGAAAAGAATAATGCACCGTAAGTATTATTCAAATTTATCAATTCCCTTAGCTACTAGATCTTCTGGAAAAAGAAATAAATCTTTGGAATAGGTAAGGCCATTTATGTTGGCACTGAAAGTGATTGAAGATCTAAATATTAAATAGAATTAGGAGCAAGAAAAATCTTCTTATGATGATGTTGAAGAAGATCAATATTATAGAAAATATATCCATATTGGATACAAGAATCTGAGACAATTGATGGTGTTTTAAAGGCTGCAAGAATGGGAAAAAATGTAATGAAATGTGTGTCCAGTCCTGGAGGTCCTTGAACCATGGGTGAATCACTATGTTATAGTAAAGAGTAGTGTAATCATGAATTGATGGGAATGAATTGGTGAATGAGAATTCACATTGTGGTTACATGTGGGGTCCATTGAAATGATAGAGTGAGGTGGTGAGCTGACCATTGAGAATGTTTCTATTTATGTGGATGATCTCCAAGGAGGTGGTGATAGTTTGTCACTAGGGAATTTAGTTTAGGGTCACCCATATAGTTGGAAACCGATGTGTTCAATGTGAATATTATAATTCTTGGTATCTTGAAGGAGTGTGTGTGTGGAGATGTCTCTGTGGTGTAAGACAACATCAATGATAGATCTAGGTACCATTGTGCGATTGACCAGAGTTTGTCATTTATTAGAAATACTATGGATTGAAGTAGAAGAATGCATGTGGGGATAAAAAACTATCTAGGTCAAAATTCATATCCCACGCCTAGGTTAATAAAAGTCGGAACTCATGTCAATCATTGAATGCAGTAAGTTTTGTTCTGGGTAATATAGGTGTATACAATACTTGGTAGTATCTTGGAAATCAAGTGGGGGGGGGTCTGTCCAGTAAGGGGGGTCTGCAGTGGGGGAGGGGTGGGTGGGTGGGTGGGGTGGGGGTGGGGGGGGGGTCTGTCTGGAAGAGAATTATCGGAACTTGGATCTTCAAACCGAACAGCTTGGAATTCTTATTTCTAGAAGTGCCAATGTCTAGACCTATGCTGCAATGAAGCTGGTATGGGTACCCTTCCACACAAATATATTTAGAGACATATATATAAGAATTTAAAATGGAAATTGGTAGTCTCCCAGTTGACAACTGGGTGTTCACCAAAGCCTCATTACATTTCAAGGGAATTTGGTTAGATTTTTTTATGGTTATAGTCATAGTAATTAGAATCCATTCCATCCACTTTTTGGATCAACGGAATGCAGTATTATAACAAAAATTTTGCAAAAGCTATGCATCAAGCTGGGGGGTTCTTTAATGGAAGTTTCCTTGTTTGTTTCATGAATGATCAATCATTGAATGTAGTAAGTTTTGTTCTAGGTAATATAAGTGTATACATACTTGGTAGTATCTTGGAAATCAAGTGGGGGGGGGGGTGTCCAGTAGGGGGGTCTGTAGTGTGGGGGATGGGGTGGGTGGGTGGGGGGGGGGGGTGTCTAGGAAGGAGTGGGGTGGGGGGGGGGGGGGGTCTGTCCGGAAGAGAAATCTCGGAACCTAGATCTTCTAACCGAACAACTTGGGCTTCTTATTTCCGGAAGTGACAATTTCTATCCCTGATCTGCAATGAAGCTGGTATGGGTCCCCTTCCACAAAAATATATTTAGAGACATATATATAAGTAATTAAAATGGAAACTGGTAGTCTCCTAGTTGACAACTAGGTGTTCACCAAATCCTCATTACATTTCAAGGGAATTTGGTTATATTTTTTTTTATGGTTATAGTCATAGTAATTAGAAACCATTCCCTCCTCTTTTTGGCTCAACGGAATGCAGTGTTGTGGCACAAATTTTGCAAAAGTTGTGCAACAAGATGGGGGGTTCTTTAATGGAATTTTCCTTGTTTGATTGAATTATTATATTGGGAATATTTGTTTCATGAATGATTAATCCTTCAGTTTTCAGGTATGTTATCTGTATTAATAGTTATAGAATATGATGACTGAGCTTTTGGTTTATTGGTTGGATATGGTTCTATCATGATTAGTGGGTTCATGTTTTTGGGAATGTAAATGCTAGGTGGTAGAGTTTTTTTTTGTGTTTAGTAAATATCAAGGGAAAAAATGCATGGTCCTGGAAACATGTCTAAGGGGGATGTCCAGGGGGTTCAGGGTGGGGGGGTATGTCTAGTAGGGGGGTCTACAGTGGGGGAGGGGGTGGGGGGTCTGTCCAGGGTGTGGGGGAGTATTTCCAGTGTGGAAGGGGGGATGTAGGGGGATAAAGATTCAAAAAATGAGGTAATAAGGCCGATAAATGGTATTTCACCAAGGAATCCTCTCATTTCTGAAATGCAGAGGAAAATATTGATGATTTTGGGCATGACCCATTAAAATAGCGGTTACATCCCCACGACACAAGATACCGAGCTGTCGTCCTAATTTTTCATCCCCATAGATTTCATATATACCCTATTTTAGAGGGAGTGGGAAACATGGGGGAATTATCTTCCAATTGAAGGGATATGAAGTTTCCTTTAGGAGAAAGAAATCATTCTGAATGGGTATTGAGAAATTTCCATGCCTTAGAGCATTTTTTACACGAACCATCCTGATATTGTGTAATCTTACATGCTGGACTTGAAAACACATAAATTTATAGTTTTAAATATATGAACTCCCTCACATGGCCAAGCTCCATCACAACTCTTCATCAACCACATATCATTGTCAACAAATCTAATATATATCCATCAGATCTATTTTCTCACAACATCAAACTCCCCAACAAAAACTTTGTCAAGATGTCTAACTCAAACTCACTTTATGGGTATCCATCAATATCCCTATATTTTCAACAAATAAGCCTAGGAAAAGTTCACACATTTTGTCAAAAAATACAACACAACCCAAGGGGTGTCAAACTGCATCACTATCCCCTCACATCTTTCATGTTACCCATCGATAGTGGCACAAACTACTCCATTATGTAATACTCAACAGATATAGAATAATATTACTCCAACACTTCTCTTTTGTATGTATTGAATGAAATTGGATTTCATTTGAACAAAAATCCTTTGTTAACGATCATGTTATTCAGTATTGGGATTTACATATTAATCTGAATATTCTTTGTTCATTTTTGGTTATGAAGTTATTTATTATTTATCATGTAAAATTGACACAATGATCACATATATATAATAAGTTTTTATATCTCACTTTTTTCCTATTATTTACTTACAATTGGTCACTTATGATCAGGTCGATTCTACCCACCACCATAGAAGGCAATGAGTTCAACATTGGATTTAGGTAAGGTTTCTTCCATTTTTATTCTTTGGCTCAATTTTAATTAGGGTTTTTTTTGAATTTTGGGTTCCCTATGTTTTTGCAGTGCGTTTTGTATCTCATTAAGGATAGTGAAGAACCACATGACTAGGATATCCTCCCAACTTGCAGGCATGAGCCATCTAAAAGTTCATCATAAGGCCCGAATCCTTTGTTCAGTTTGGGCCAGGTTAGGTTTGCTAAGTTATTTTTTATTGGGTTCATTTTTTTTCATTTATGTCATTCTTAACAGGTTCATTTTTTTCGATTTGGTGATATTTAGTTCAATTAAATTAATTTTATATTCAATCAGGTATGTTTCATTAGTTTAATTTTTTTCTTGCTCAATTACACTTTATTGAAGTCAGTTTTGATTGGTTTGATTCAGTTTGGTTACATTGTTTTTAGTTTGGTTCAGTTTCATCTTTTTCAAAACCATTTTATGTGGTTCCACTCTAATCAATTTGGCTTGATGATGTTTGATTTATTTCTAGTCATATTAGAATGTTTTTTATTAGTGTAGTTTATTTGACTGGATTTATTTGTACAATATCCATATATTAGCATGTTTTTGGTTTTCACAATTAAATTGACTGGTGTGTAGGGCGGGTTGGGGGGGTGTAGGGTGGGGGGCCTGTCTGGGGGGGGGGGGGTATGTCCAGGATGGGGTGTGTAAGGTGGGGGGGGGGGTCTGTCCAAGAATTGGGGGTTTTCTAGGAAGGAGGGAAGGGGGGGTTGCAGGGGGGTGCTACCTAGGAAAAAAGGGGCTGCAGGGAGAGTGGGGGTGGTGTTGTCCAGGGAAAGGGGGATGTAGGGGGAAGGAGGGGGCTACAAGGGAGTGGGGGGGGGGGAGTGTCCAGGGAATGGGAGGGAGGGGGGTGTGGGGGGGGGAGTGGTGGGTGGGGGGGGGGGGTATCCAGGGGGAGGGAGGGGGCTGTCCAGGGAAAGGGGGGAGGGGGGGGGGGGGCTGCAGGGGGAGTGGGGGGAGGGGGTGTCTAGGGGGAGGGGGGTGGGGGCTGTAGGGGAGTGGGGGGGGGATATCTGGGGGCTGTCCAGGGGGAGGGAGGGGGGGCTGTCAAAGGGGGGGGATGTCTAGGGAAGGGGGGGGGGGGTGAAGGGGGATTGGTGGGGCGGGGATGTCCAGGGGTGGGGGGATGTCGAGGGGGGGGGGGGGTCTATCGGGGGAGTTGTGGTGGGGGGGGGCTATCCAGGGAAAGGGAGTGGGTTGTAGGGGGTGTCCAGTGGGGAGGAGGGGGAGATGAAGGTGGAGTGGTGGGGGGGGGGTGTCTTGGGGGTGGGGGGGGGGGCTGTCCAGGGGGATGGGGTGTGCAGTGAGGAGGGGGCATGGGGGGCTGTCCGGGGGTGGGAGGGGGATTGTCCAGGGGGAAGGAGGGAGGATGCAGGTGGAGTAGTGGTGGTGGTGGTGGGGGGTCTAGGGGGAGGGAGGGGGTTGTCCAGGGGGAGGGGGTGTGCAATAAGGATGGGGGCAGGGGGTGCAAGGTGTGGGGGGCAAGGGGGATGGAAGGGGAGGTGTGAAGAAGTAGGGGGTGCTGGTAGTGTCCTCTCAATAGCCAGCACGGTGAACCGTGCTTGTTTTTTTTTTCAATGGAAATGCCTATAGCCATGATTTTAAACTGTGGCAAAAGCCCTATAGTCATGGTTTGAACCGTGGCTATAGGATTATAGCCACGATTTTATGAATCATGGATGGTATTGGCATGGCTATAGGGAAAAACCTATAGCCACGGTTTGAAACTATGGGTATAGCCCTATAACCACTGTTGGAGCCATGGCAATAGGTCTATAACCGTGGTTGGAACCGTGGCTATAGGGATATAGCAACAGTTTTCAACTGTGGATATAGGTTATGACTTATAGCCACGCCAATACCAGCCATGATTCATGAAACCGTGGCTATAACCTATAGCCATGGTTTAGAACTATGGCTATAGCCTAAATTTCTAGTAGTGAGGTATTCAGCATCAATATAAAGATGTGTATTATTATGTTCTTGTTGAGAAAATATTTTTATTGGATTACTACACTCAAGGTAGAGTCACTATGATGAAATGTAAATGGTTTGATTCAATGAGATGACATGGTACATTTATTGATGACTGTGTATTTAGAGTTATTGACTTGCATTAATTACTACATACCGATAAACCATAAATTTTGGGATCAATGGATAAACAAGTGTTTTATGTGAAAGATTATATGTGACATGATTATGGTTTCATTAATGGCGTAATCCCAAGACAAACTTTACATGATTCTGGTGATGAAATTTCCACCATTGATGCCGCCATTGGTATTTCCCAAAATATTGCATTTGATGAATCAAATTGTCCCATTGTGAGTATTAATGTTGAACCTAAAGTAGTGGTTGGTAATATATAGAAGAAACCATTATATGTTTAGTGTTCATTCAGTTTACATTGAAATGAGTTTCTCAGGTTAATATTACTATAATTTCTTTAAATATATTTTAGTTTGGAATGATATGTTTGTTTTTTGTATTTTATGGTTCCATTTCATTAAATAAGATTTATTTCAATGTAGAAAACGTGGTTTAAATCTTTTTTTATAAAAATTTATAACTTGGTAATGTAATTTTAAAAACCTTTTTAGTTATTTCCTTGTAATAATTTGTACAATTCACAATTAAGAGATGTAAAATTGGTTCCTCTCATGAATTGCTGATATAAGTAAGTTGAATGCATGATTTTTAAAAAATATTTCTAAAAAATCTATGTTTCATTCTTATGAATATTATACCAAATACTACAAAAGGTTGAATGAAGTGACTATTTGATCCTAATCGACCAGGGTGTGAGCGTGAGTTTCCTCCTTCACTTCTATTAGTGAGTATAATAATTGTAATATTTTTCTTATATATTACATATAATTTCATGTTAATATTATTTATCAATTTTTTAGGGACATTTAGTTCCAAAAGATCTAACTCTTATCCTGCTAGCATGGGTCTGAGTGGGGATTCTCATAGACCTAGACGAAGCACTCGTCATACCCATTCCCACACTAACCCACCAGCAGACACCCCTTCCACCACACCTTTACATCCACCACTTGAGTGTTCGAGGATGTTCTTATCCATGCCTCCATCATCATCTCAACTACCCTCTTATTCACATGCCATGTATTTTCCTCCTTTACGGATGATCCCACTAATGCCTCCATCATATCATTTTGACTCTTCTTCCCATACCATGACTACACCACCTCCACAGATGATTCCACCTTTACCATATCTGTATACAATGATGTATCCCCCATCCTAATACCTATATTCTGTCATGTCTACACTGCCTCCAATTCCTACCATCTAGCCAACATCTGATGAGTTTGTTCCTTTAGCTTCTACTCTGGTGCATGAAGTACACACAAATCATGCACTTGAATAGAAACTTCATTCAAAGGTTATTGATCCAGGAAAACCCACAGATCCATCAAAGTCTACTGAGTATCCTATAGAAGGTTTTTGTTATAACAATTTCAAATTATATCAATTTTTTTTCATGTTGTACCATGAAAAAATTATTCTCCCCCTATTTTTCTTATTTAGTGGGATATTATGCTAGGCGATGTTAGCTCACTCAGATAAAGGAATCTTGGAATTTCCATACATATCTAATGGTAGATTAAAATAGAAAAAATCAGATGGTAGGTCTAAATGTAAGGAAATATAGAAGTTTCATGGAAATTTTGGCCAAGTATCACAATATCATTCTTGTGGAACTTGTGTCATAGATAAATATCAGTAAAGAGATAAAGGAAAAATCATGGGAGAAAATATGTGTAAGAAAATTTTATAAAGTCATATATATATTGTTGTTGTATTTAAATGAAATAACATGTTCATTGAAGAGTCAGTTTGACTTTCATGACGACGAAGCTACTAAGACTGCAAGGCTTATGGATGTTGGAGAGTTATGGTGCTCATACAAGCATGAGATGTATGTTGGTTGGAAGAACAGGGTTGGTACTGACATATAGGGTGTACCCACTTTCCCCGACTGTCCAAAAAGTCAATATGAAAAATTTATTTCACATTGGAAGATTGCTGATTTTAAGGTAATCTCAATATTTAATGGTTTGAATATAAAATTTAATTCTTATTACTTGTATTGTAATTTTTTTAAGAAGTGTCAGAGAAAACACAAAGAACAAATATTCAATGACATATCTGCACACATTGGGGGTGCACTACAATTCTTGAGCCTGAGAAGTGTCGGGTACTTTAACTGGGTGTTGTGATGTTATACAATATGTTCTAATGAAAATATTATTGAATATACATAGTCCAGATTTTCTCATTTACCATATATGGATGTAATATATAGTTTTATATTTCTCATTTCTAACATGCTATTTTGGGCATTGAAGGTCATGTACCTCATGCCAAATTATTTTTCTCCAGTAGAAAGAAAAAGGATGGAAGTTCAATAAATTAACAGACACAAGACAATACTGTAAGGTTTTTTATTTATATTTTAAATATTTATACAAAATTCATAATTTAATATGTTTATAATTTCAACAGTCTGCCTTGGAGGCCCTTGATGGAAAGAAAGATGAAAACTTTGGGCCACATGATCATTTTAGTCAGGTATTAGGCAAGGAGCACCTGAGGAGAGTATTTTGTTGACCAGGGAAAAACATCACCCCCTCTAGGTATTGGTCTTCATCAGGATCCCCTCAAGAATATCAAACCTCTGAGCTGGAAATTGCTCATGCTAAAGAAGTTTAGGCAAAGAAAATAGTTTTAGAGGTGTGTGAAAGAAGTAAGCTGATGATTGATCATTTCATGAAAGATATGGAAGTTCTGAGTCAGTCGCTTCCATTAGAGGTTACTTCTACTTTTGAATCATATATGGTTCAATGAACTCTTTAAATGATTTGTTGGGTGATGTCAATGAGGTTCATAGTGGCGATGAAGGTGGTGGAGATATAGCTGTTGGTGGTGAGGATGTTAATGATCTTATTGTTGGTTATGAGGCTGCTGATGATGTTACTAATGATAATGATGATGGGTGTGGTCTTGGGGATGGGGATGTCGGTGATGGGGGGGGGATATTAATCCCGCCTATTTTTGACTTAGTATGGAGACTTATGCATGTACTTTAAGAATTTTAATTGAATTATGGTATAGATGAGAATGGTTGATTTAAATTTAGTTTGGATATTTTTTTTTCTTATTTGAGTGTTTGATTCACAAAAAATATGGTCAGATCATGGTAGGTTATTGGTTAAGATCATATTTTATTATTTATTAGGATGAATTATTACCATATTTATATCCTTGATTCTTAGGATGACATGTGTTGGTTTGTGATAATATGATATCAAATTTGGTTGGGAGGGGTGCGACATATTGGGAGGGAGGGGGTGCTGCAGGTTTGGAGGTAGGGGGTGGGGGCTTCAGGTTGGGAGGTAGGGGGTGGGGGCTATAGGTTGGGAGGGAGGGGGTGGAGGTTGGGAGGGGGGGGGGTTGGGTGTAGGTTTGGAGGAAGGGGGTGCATGTAGGGAGGGTGGGAAATAGGTTGGGAGGGGGGCTGCATGTCGGGAGGGGGTGCAGGTTTGGAGAATGATAAATATTTATTCTTATTGAATCTTTTCAAGGTTGATAAATTTTCCTAAAAATTATTTTTTCACTAGACCTCCCTCTGTGCATGGTTGAATTTCTTTGCCACAGATGTCTTCAAACCAAAAAACATGAGGAAGCTAGGTAGTAACAGATTTCAAAGATGAAAAAACAGAAAACAATAATTCAAATTTGGCCTTAACTCTCTATTCTTTGATCGTTAGATTAATTCAGAGATTCTAAATTCAATAAAAATATTTCCAAATTTCCATATTTTCTATTGTAATTTTTCCTTTATTTCAAGTTCCAACATTATTATGACAAGGGTTTCCAATAAGATGGAGACTTCACGACCCTCTCCTTCATGAGAAGTTAGACTAGTTGGTATTATACTATTATCTTTTTCACTTTTTAAATTTTTTCAAGTTATTTAGATGAATTCAGTTATATCATTAACGATTATTAGTAATAAATTTTTCTCCTTATGACAAATAACACTATAAATTCAAGATCATCAAGACTTCTTAATAAATTACCTAATGAATATGGGAAATATTTTAGAATCATGAAAGAAAATATTACTTCACTGTATACTTTTAGTGCAAAAAAACTGTATTTGTGAAGGAAGTAAGGCTGCTTTGGATATTATGTAAGAAGAAACAAAAAGAAACTATTCTAGGTATGTTCTTATTTCATTTATCATGACATAAAATCTCCAGTAGTACAATATGATACTATATTATTTTTTTATAAATAGATATTGATTAATACTTACATCTATTTTAGGTTAACACACTACTAATAATTAAATATATTTTAATAACCAATTACCTAATATTGAGGCCACAACTCTTATATCCTTCAATTTTATCATTAAATAGATTGAAATTCAACTCACACTAATAAAATTGACAGAAAATAGTATGATCTATGTTCTATATCTTTATCTATCATTAGGTTTTGTATGTTTTCCTGGAACCATTGGAAAAAATTGATTCTAGATATTCAATTAAGGTGCATCGCCAGATTATGATCAACCTCAATCCAAGTTTACATTTCCTCGACACCTGTTGGTTTCTTCTACATTAACATTACTTTACAACAATTAATAATTTATTATTTCAAACTAAAATTTCTACAGCCACGTGAAATAGTGTATTTTTAGGAACATTTATCCAAAAAATCTATAAAATGAAATTAATAATGATGGAGAATACAAATGACCTTATTTACAATTTATTTTTTCAATGTAGAAACATTATTAGAGCATATATCAATTTTTATAAGAATTTCAATGTATTATATTATAAATATTCAATCTATATTACTTATGGTAAATGCCATTCCTCACCTCAACATACCAAATTAGGAATGCATTAATGAATAATATTTTGAATTATTTTCATCTACAGGTATTTTTGAAATTATAAGGAATTAGTATGTTGTCAAAGTAGGGATTTTCCTAATTCTCCATCAATGAATAATTCTATTTGGATACTGAAGGTATGCATATACCTTACATATTTTAACATTAATCTTATTTTATAGATTCTTTTGAAGTCCCAAATGTGATTTTGAATATTTTCATTTTGAAACCACAAAATACAATGTAAATATAGTTTTATTACACATCAACTTTTAACCATGCTACCTATGAAAATGTGTACGTTTAGAAAATTTTATTTCTGAAATATGTTTTATGCATTAATGTATAAAATATATTGACATGATTATTGTTAAAATATGATTAACCATGTATCCCACATATTTTTTTATAAACATTCCTTTATGTATACATCCTCTACATTCATTTTATAAATATCTAATCACGCATACTGAAGAACCTTTGTTGTGTTTTTTTAAAAAAAAATTGTATTTTTTGACAACTAACCTTTTTTTTGAAGATTTTATTTGATATACAGGAAGATGAGGTTGGTGGTTTTTGGAAGTTTGCCTCTGTTTCTAAGAAATAAATAAGTTTCTAAGTTTAAGGAAGTTACTAAGTTTAAGGAAGTTGATGAGATTAAAGTAAGTTTCTTAGTTTTAAAGAAGTTACTGAATTTAAGGAAGTTTCTGAGCTTAAAATAAGTTTCAGAGTTTGAAGGAAGTTTTTAAGTTTGAAAGAAGTTTCTGAGTTTGAAAGATGTTTCTAAAGTAATTTTTGTTGATGAAATAATCTTGAAAAGGATGTTGTTGAAGATTCATAAGTTAGAATATTTCTCAAACTTTCTAAAAAAATCAGACGATGCTTTGATGATCTTAAAGGTATCACAAATCATGAAAAGATTCATGATAAATGATGTTGAAGAAATTGTGAAGAGGTTTGAAGATTTTTAATGGGAAACATTCTGAGAAAAATCAGATCCAGAATTATGAGCAACATTCTAAGAAAAATCAGATCCAGAATTTTGAGCAGTATTTTGGGAAAAATTGGATCCAGAATTCTGAACAACATTCTGAGAAAAATCGGAACCTGATTTCTAAACAATTCAGAACCTGATTTCTGAACAATTCGGATCCTGATTTCTGAAAATTTCAGAACTTGATTTCTGAATAGTTCAGAACCTGATTTCTGAGAAATTATGAACCTTATTTATAAGTAATTCAGAACTTGATTTACGAACAATCCAGAACCTAATTTCTAAATAATCCAGAACCTGATTTTTGATAAATTCAGAACCTGATTTCTGAGAAATTCAGAACCTGATTTTTGAACAATTTGGAACATGATTTCTTGGAAATTCAGAACATGATTTCTGAAAAATTTAGAACCTCATTTCTAACCAATTCAGAACCTGATTTCTGAAAAATTTGGAACCTTATTTCTGAGCAATTCAAAACCTGATTACTAAAAAATTTGGTACCTAATTTCTAATAAATTCAGAACCAGATTTCTGAACAATTTAGAAACTGATTTCTGATCCATTAGGAACCTGATTTCTGAACAATTCAGAACCTGATTTTTGAGCAATTCAAAACCTGATTTCTAAAAAATTCAGAACCAGATTTCAGTGCAATTTAGAACTTGATTTAAGAGCAATTTGGAACCTGATTTATGAGCAATTTAGAACCCGATTTTTGGGAAATTAAGAACCTAATTTCAGAGCATTTCTGAACCATAGTTTTGAACAATTAAAAACCTGATTTATGAGTATGTTTTTGAGAAAAACTGAACCACATTTCTAAGCATGTTTATGAGAAAATATGAACCACATTTCTGTGCATGCTTCTAGAAAAATCAGAATCAAGATTTAGTATTATCAAAACTGAATTTTAACTTTTCATAAATCTCATAGAAATTTAATGAGGTTTTAAGAATTCAAAGATTGAAGATTAAATGTGAGATATTTTTGGAGTTTTTGAGATTTGAGGAAGCGGGAAAAAATTTCAAGTTTCCCACCCTTGTTTTTTAAGTTTCCTACAAATATGTTCTCAGATCATTTTATTATTTATAAATTTTTACACATGAAGAAACGGTGGAGTTCTGGAGAATTCAAAGTGAAAGGTTCCCACTATATTGAATAAGTTTTCTTTGAGTGTTTAAGGAAAGGAAAAATCAGAACTATCCTTACTGTACTGAGAATATTGGACTTAGCTAAATCGAATTGAGAATTCAGACTGAGCATTTGTGGAGAAGATTCAAAAAAGTTTTTATTCTTGTGTTTGGATCAGTTGTCCTTTAAAAAAACATTGTAAACTGATAGGAGTCAGTATAATATTCTCTATCGGGAGATATAAGGGGTATAATGGGAGTTGACACAAGTTGTATTCACTTTTTCATTATAGTGGATTTCCATAGACCCACAAGAGTGGCTATAGAATGGATGTTGGTTCTCACATTGAGGCCCAACCTTGTAAATCGTGTGTGCCTTACTTGATTTACTATTCTTGCATGCTTAAGTATTTGTTAAAGGTTGATAATGAAAGAAATCATAACAGGTTTCAGGGGTTAGGTTTCTTAATGTTTTGAAACAAATAAAAAGTGAACAATTGATTCAACTCCCCCTTCTTAGTTTTTATTTGATCCTTGGAACTTCATGTGGTATCAGAGGGAGGTTCCCTTGTTTAACCCTTATCATGGATAATGTCAATTCTATCAACAGTATATGTATTTCTACATTCGATGGAAATAATTATTATGGGTGAAAAAATAGGATGATTCCTAATCTCTTATATCTTGTTCTTGAATATTTTGATGTTACTACTATCGGTTTTCCACCTATTGAGAAATATTATCCTATAAATTTTGTAGATAAGAGAAATATAGAATTATATGGAAAGGATAGAAATTATATTCTCATGTCCTTATTAGAAAATGTTTATCAGAAGGTGATGGGTCTGAAAACATTAAAAAGCATGCAGGACAAGATGGAAAGTGTTTTTGAAGGAAATACAAATTCAAGGAGGCCAAGCTATAGATATAACATAGTTAGTATGAATACATTAGAATGAGAGATGATGAAAAAATTGATGAATACTTCACCAAAGTTAATGAAATCATGTGTAATATCATAGGATTCCGATATGTCTTGGAAGATTCTACAATTTTGAAGAAACTTATGAGAAACTTTCCAGATAGGTTCGATTCTAAAATTTATGTCTTAGAAGATAAAGATGATTTAACTCTTGATGAATTGGATGACATTCTTATTGATTATAAAATGAGGAAATATCTAATATTTAAGAATAAAATGAAATATTAAATAGAATTTTAAGCAATAAGAAATATGAAAATACAAGAATTTGATGAAGCCAATCCTTGTGAATCCAATGGAAAGGAAGATAAGGAGCTAAATGAAAAAATCACGTCTGTTATATCTAAGAACTATCGAACTGGAAGAGGAAAGTATGGAGGAAAAATTCCTCTAATTTTTTTTGAGTGTGGTGGAATTGGGCACTTTCCTATGAATTTCCCTAAGAAGAAAGTTGGAGAATATCAAGATGATTCTAATGAAAATCCGCAATGGAATAAGTGAAAAAAAATGATAAAGAAGAGAAGTCTTCCAACAAATTCAAGAATAAGTATTTCAAAAAGAAGAGAAGCATGTTGAGAAAGAAGGTTGAATCAGACTCAATTGACAATGATTCTTCTAAAGATGAAAGTTCACAAAAATTCAAAACCATCATTGTAAAAGTTGAGAAAACAAAAGACTCCTTAGAGAGTGAAGAAGGTGGTGATGAATCTTATAGAGAGTATCATCTCATAACTGAACTTCTTGCATGTCTTGAGAAAAAAAAATCTCCTAAGAAAGAAATTAGAGTAATGAAGAAAGATCGTGAAGAATTTTTTGATGGAATAAAAGATGTCATCAAGCAGGAGGGTGAATACATTTAGGAGATTCTAAGCTACAAACATAGAAATGATAAATAGGGAAATATGATTGAAGATCTTAGCAAGAAGATGGAATCTAAGGATGAATAAGTTGACAAGTTCGAATAAAAACATATTGAGTCTAAAAATAACCTAAGGATGATGAATTGAAACTTCAATAAAGCTACATAAGTAAAATCCAAGACATCTAAAAGTGATGTGAATGCTCATTACAGGAATCAGGTGAAATATTCTCTTACCAAAAATAATGTTTTATCTGATTCTTCTAACATTTTAGGTTCTGGAAGAAGTGTTGGGAAAGATTGGGTGGAAAAAGGTTGTGAGAAACCTATCAAATCTACAAAAGTTGAAACATCACTTAAAGGAAAATATGGTCCATATCCTGATATTGTTAGGGATAAAAGAAGTTACCAATATCAACAAAGTTTCTATAGAGAAAGATTATTATTTAATAGAAAATCAAGATTTGAGGATATTGCTGGTGCTGCGGAATCTATGGGCTCAGAGATTATAATTTTTGGCACAATTTATCTCTACCCAGAAGAAGGTTTGAGCAAAGTGGAATAAATAGTGAAGAAGAATGTGTAACTTTCATCACTCACAGATAGTTGAAAAGGTGAATTCTCAAGATGTTTGAAAAATTCTGACAAAGAATCAATTTTAATGTCTAGAAGAAGCTTTTATAAAATGTGATTAGTCTAATTATCATGCCAAAATATGTATAATTCTACTTTCAGAACAAGTTTCTTATGAAAATAAAGAAAATAAATTTTAAAATCAGAAGGTTGATGAGAGACCTTTTGTTATTGAGATAGATTTGAAAGAAATTAATAGGAACAAACTATGGATTCTTGATAGTGGTTGTTCTTCACATATGACCGGTGATATAAAAAACTTGTATCATGTTGAAAATCATGATGGGGGAGTGATTAATTTTGGAAATGATAGTTCCTTAAAAATTAAAGGAATCAGAATGACATAGATTGAATCAGAGAAACTCAAATCTTGGGAAGTATTTCTCATTGATGGGATAAAACATAACATACTTAGTGTAAGTCAACTTTGTGATGATGGCAAAGAATCAATCTTTATAGAGGATTCTTGTATCATCAAAAGTGTGAAAAATGGAAAATTCATTACAAAAGGAGAAATAAATAGTAAGAATATCTTTCAAATTAGAGAATCCAATAACTCTTGTTATTTGAGTGGTGAATATGAAAAAAAGTTGTGGCACCGAAGACTTGACCAACTTGGGCGGAAGAACATGAATAGTCTTTCTAAATTTGATGTTGTTCATAATTTTCCAGAATTGAAAAGAAGAGATGGAGATGTTTGTATTACTTTCCAAAAAGGAAAGATGACTAACAAAATTCATAAAAGAGTTGAGATTCAATCTAGCAAACCACTTGAGCTTATTCATTCTGATATATGTGGGCCGATGAGAAATCACTCAAGAAAAGGGTATTTATACTTTATCACTTTTATTGATTATTTCACTCGGATGAAAAACATCATGTTCATGAAACATAAGTTAGAGGCTATTGAAATGTTTAAATTATTCAGAAAAGATGTTGAGAAACAATCAGGGGTTTCCATAAATAATATGACAACATATAATGGTACTGAATTTACAAAAAATTATTTTGAATCCAATCTAATAAAGCATGGTATCAAACATCAGTATAGTTCTCCCTATACTCCTCAACAAAATGGAGTAGCAGAAAGGAAGAATAAGAGCTTTGTGGAAATAAGAAGAAGTATGTTAGCAGAATACAAACTTTAAAAATTCTTTTGGAGAGAAGATTTTAGTACTGCTGTACATGTTCAAAATAGATTATTTTTGAGACCAGAAACCAAAATTACTCCTTATGAAATGTGGTATAACAATGAAACCTCATTGAAATACTTAGAATTATTTGGAATCCCATGTCCGCTTAAAGTAAAAAAATCTGGATTTGGGAAAGTTTGATTAGAAAGATATGGAAAGAACTTTCAGGGGTTATTCACCAAATGGGAGAATTTACAAATGTTGGAAAAAATGTTTACAAAAGTTGGTGGAATCATATGATTTGAAGGTAATTGAAAATAAAATTTACTTAACAAAATATATTGAGAATGATGAGGATGAAACATTAGAGAAATCCAATAATAGTGAATGTTATCCAAAACAACCTCATCATGATTCAGATGAGTCATGTGGCGAAGAAAGTGATGCTGGGTAAGAACCCGTGAGATTTCCTACTATACAAAAGCAGGTCGAATCAAAAAAATTATTGGGAATCAGAAGGCTCTAGTTTAGACAAGAAGGAAGTTGATATTAGAAAATTAGACTTCACTAATCTCAAAAGTTGAATCAGAATCAGTTTCATAGGCTATTCAACATAAAGAATGGGTGGATTCTATGAATGAAGAGTTGAATCATATTGATAAGAATGAAACATTGGAACTTGTTCCAAGGACAACAAATAAAAATGTTATAAAAACCAAGTGGGTTTACATAAATAAATTGGATGAGCATGGAGAAGTTTCAAGAAACAAAGAAATACCTGTTTGTAAAGGATATGCACTGGTGGAAGGTGTGGATTTTGATGAAACCTTTTCCCTTGTTGCACGGATATAAACTTTTCAAATGTTTCTTGTAGTGGATTCCCATCAGAATTACAAATTTTATCAGATGGATATAAAGTTATATTTCTTAAATGGTGATATTGAGGAAGAATTTTACATTTAACAACCTCGTTGGTTTTTACTTGATGAGGATGAAACCAAAGTTTTTAAATTGAGTAAATATTTGAATGGGTTGAAACAAGATCCACATGATTGGTATTTGAAGTTTTACATTTTCTTGAGAAATATGATGTTTTCTAAAGGAAAAGGTGATTGAAACTTTTATGTGAAATATGTTGACTCCATAACTTTAATTGTAATTGTTTATGTGGATGATATAATTTTTTTTTCTGGGGATTAAGAACAGGTTTGTGAATATTTTTCTGAAGAGATGAAGAAGAAATTTGAAATATCAATGTTGGGGGAATTAACTTTCTTCCTTGGATAAAAATTTCAACAAAAAGAAAGATACATTTTCTTATCACAAGAAAAGTATTCTAATGAATTGTTAAAGAAGTTTGGGATGAAAAAATCAAAATAAGTTTCAACTCTTATTTCAGTGAGGACCAAGTTAAATAAAGATGAATCCAAAATAAGTGTGAATCAAAAATATTTCCAGAAGATGATAGGAAGTCTTCTTTACCTTCCAGCTTCAGGGCCTGATATTATTTATGTTGTGACTTTATGTTCTAGGTATCAAAGAAACCCAAAATAATAACATATGTTGGGAGAAAAGAGGATTCTAAGATATTTCAAAGGAACAACTTAATATGGGTTGTTATACAAAAGAAACAGTGAGTTAAAGTTTCATGGTTACACTGATGCTGATTTGGTTTGTGATTGTAATGATAGAAAATAAACTTTAGGAAGAATATTTTTCATAGGTGAATGTTGTGTGAGTTGGCATAGTAAGAAAAAAAGTTTGGTAACTTTGAGCACAGCTGAATCCGAATATGTTGCAGCTACTCAAGCTCAAACTCAAATGATGTGGATGAAAGTTTAGTTGGAATATTTGAAAGTAAAATTTTCTAAACCATTGAAGATACTTTCTGATAATCATAGTGTAATTGATATTTCTAGGAATCCTATCCAACACTCAAGATCAAAACACATTGATATAAAATTTCACTTCATAAAAGAGAAATTTGTTGCTGGAGAGGGCGGCGACGGGTACTACTGTGATGATTGTGGGGTGCGTTTGAGGTGCTGGCTATGTTCCTTTGGATTGAAATTTGGTTGTTTGTGTTGTTTTGGATCTACTTCAATTGCTTGTCTGGTGCTATTGTTTTCGGGTTCTGTTTGGTTTGGAGGTGATGCTGGAGTGATGAATTGGCCGTGGAATTGGTGATTTTTGGTGGTGCAAATGGTGTGGTTGGAAGTGATTCTATATGGAGCAGGGTGCGGCATCAGGGCAGATTGATCTTCGCTCTAGTTTCTTTAACATCCTTTTGTGGATGGATTCTCTTGGAGGTTCATCTCACTTCGCTGGACGGTTGGGCGAACTTCGTCTGAAGTTTGCTGATGGGAGGATTTGGGCTGGTGTCGATGGTCACACCGGTGGATGTTTGAGGAGGCTGGCTTGGAGATTTGGTCTGCTTGTCTGATTTTTGTGCCTTGGTTCATGGTTTCTTGGCCTTGTTTTTGTTGTTTGAATGTGATGAAGTGATGAAAGGTGAAGTGGTGTTCGTGGTGTTTTGATGGTGTGGTGTGACAATGTTGTGTTGTTTGGTTTCTCACTTTTTCCTTAAAAGTGTTTGCATAATAAAAAATTTAATTTTCAGTCAGTCAGAACCCAATTTTTGAACAATTTAGAACTTGATTTTTGAACAATTCAGAACCTAATTTCTAAACAATTTGGAACCTGATTTCTGAACAATTTAGAACCTGATTTCTTATCAATTCGGAACCTGATTTATGAGAAATTCAAAACTTGATTTTTGAAAATTTTTGAACTTGATTTTTGAATAATTCATAACCTAATTTCCAAGAAATTCAGAACCTGATTTCTAAGCAATTCAGAACCTAATTTCTAAACAATTCATAAACTAATTTCTGAGCAATTTAGCACCTGATTTCTGAACAATTTGGAACCTGATTTTTGAGAAATTTGGAACCTTATTTTTTAAAAATTCATAACTTGATTTCTGGGAAATTCAAGAGTTGATTTCTAAAAAATTTAGAACCTGATTTTTGAGAAATTCAAAACCTGATTTCTAAAAAATTCAGAACATGATTTTTGAGCAATTCAAAACTTGATTTCTGAATAATTCAGAACCTTATTTCTGAGCAATTTAGAACCTAATTTCTGAATAATTTGGAACCTGATTTCTGAGAAATTCAGAACCTAATTTCTGAGCAATTCAAAACCTTATTTATAAGAAATTCGAAACCTGAATTCTAAGAAATATGGAACTGTATTTATGAAAAATTTGGAACCAAATTTCTGATCATGTTTTTGAGAAAAACTAAGCCACATTTCTGAGCATGTTTCTAATAAAACCTGAACCCCGTTTCTTAGCATGCTTCTAGAGAAATCAGAATCAAGATTTAGCATTATGAAACCAAATTTTAACTTTGCGTAAATCTTGGAGAAATTTAAGGAGGTTTAAATAATTCAAATATTGAATATTAAACGTGATATATTTTCAGAATCTTTGAGATTTTTGTAACTCGGAAATATTTTCAAGTTTCCCACCCTTATTTTTCGAGTTGCCTATAAATATGTGCTCAAGTCATTTACTCATTTGTAACTTTTAACAAATGCAGAAAAGGCGATGCACTGGAGAATTCAAAGTGAAAGGATCCCACCAGAATAAAGAAGTTTTCTTTGAGTGTTTAAGGAAATGAAAAATAAAAACCATCCTTACTGTACTGAGAATATTGGACACAACTAAATCGGACTGAGGATTCAAACTGAGCATTTTTTGAGCAGATTCAACAAAGTTTTTATTATTGCATTTGGATCAATTTTTCTTTAACAAAACATTGTAAACTATTGGGAGTCAGTATAATATTTTATATTGGGAGATAGATGCTATCTAATAGGAGTTGACACACGTTTTATTCACTTTTTGATTATAGTGTATTTTTATAGACCAATGGGTGTGGCTATGGAAAGTACTTAGGTTCTTACATTGAATAAGGACCTTGTAAATCATGTGTGCCTTACTTTATTTACTATTCTAGCATGCTTAATTATTTGTTAAAGGTAGATAAGGAAATAAATCTTAATAGGTTGCAGGGGTTAAGTTTATTAAACTTTTGAAACTTATGAAAAGTGAACAACTGATTCAACCCCCCCTTCCCAGTTGTTATTTGATCTTTGGAACTTCACATACTTTTGTTTTATTCCCCAAGTGTTTATTAATGTTATTTTTTTAAAATTGTTTCTTATTTTGATTTATACACACGATTTTTTCTTTAACCCATCAAATTAATTATTTTTCATTAAATATATTTATTTTTATTCCAGTCATTTTTCTTCAGTCAACATATTATCACCCTAACATACATACTTTTTCTAAATGTAGTAATAATATAGAAGCTCAAGGTACTGCTTTACAATTAAAGGAAAGATTTTGAAGCAACATTTTTAAATTGCACATCTTAATTTATTTTTTTAACATTTTGATTTTATTTTCTCTATTTCCTTATAAAGTCTCTGATTCTTTTCAGTGTTATATTATATCAGGAAATAAAAGAAAAAATAGTTCGAAAATCAAACATTAGATCTCCAGTTTTAGATGATATTGGTTGATTACAAGTCCAATTATTGGTTTTTTGTTGTATTTATGTGTATATTGACTGTTTTACTAAATAATTCTCCTTATGAACATGAAGGTCTTGGAAATGTTTGTAGTGGGTTGGAACACCCACTTGTGGTTACCTATGTCATTACTAGAACGAGCAGAATGGATTCAAATGGTTGTCCAATGAAATATATCTAGTTTTCTATAGGACTGTAAATCAACTGACCAATTCTCTATCATTGATGGAATGAGTAGAATGGATTCTAGTGGATGTCTAATAGAATCTGTACAGTTTTCTAGACTATTGGCTCTTAAAATGATTGATCCTGCAAGGCCTAAACCAAATTTTGATACTCCTCCTACCTTTTCTCCACCTCACCCTGCTTATGCTAGAGGGGATGTCAACTCTAGAAGTGTTTCTAGGGAGATGGTAAATACCTTGGTTCCTCTTTAAATACCCCTACCCATCCAATTATTTCTACAAAGGATCAATGTAAGTCTGCACAACTCTCGGGCATTGCTTCCACTAGACTGCATGTTTCTTCTACTACAGAACCTAGACATAAAAGGTCCCCTCTACCCTAATATTGGGAGTCACTTTGGTTACTACAAGTGCATCTATATGAGATTATACAAATACCCCTGATAACTCTTTGATGGAGAGACCATATGATATTAATTTTAAGGAAGTTGTGTTGTCAAACAGATGTACTCAATCTCAAACCAAGAAGGTAAAAAGTAATGTTTGGTGAACTCAATTCCCAAGGAATTTTTATTAAAGGAACAAACATTTTAAAGATTTTATTCCTTCCACCACCACCTGGTTTTTACTTCTTTCATGGTTGTGATATATAATTCATTCATACTAGGAATAAATATGTTTCCTTTTCAACTCAAGTGATATTCCTTCTATCATTATTTGTGTTGTTATTCACTTTCAATTTTCAAGTTTACATATTATTTTTCCCCTTTTTTATAAATCAAAAAATGTTCTAAGGATCTCTATATTGTCATTAGATTAAAATATAATAAATTTTATAAAAAACTATAAACACATAATCTTAAATACAATATAGATTTAGAAAATTCTATTTATTTTGATGTGTTTAATTTTGAGTGTATATGATCATTTAATTTTTTCTTATCCAAGAGAGATATATTAATAAATTATCTATTTTTTTATATTTTTTAGAGTAAAAAATAATTTAGATCGATATGATGAATGTACCAATATGGAAAAAATTAAGGTATGGTTTCCTAATAATTTTGTTAACTTTCCTAGTTTATTTTTTCATGTTTTTCTTCTGATTCTTTGCATAAGTTATACCTATAACATTAAATATTTTGCTATCATTTTTTAATCTCTATTTAATGTTCTTATTCATATTTATAGAGCCTGAATTATTAATAACACATATATTTCCCTAGTAAAAATTATAAAAAAGGTAAAATAAGAAGAAGATTAAGCCTCAAGGTAGCGTTATTTCAGTTATTAACTTTCCTTAAAACACCTATTTGTTTGTAGTTCTTTGGTGGCGATACCTATCTCCTGATGTATCCTCCAACTTGAATCCAATGAAATATTTATTCAATTCTATATTCTTTAGGATATAATAGTTCTTATCTGACCACATGGTTTTTATTTCATCGGTGGTGACACCTATATTTGGAATCATCGACCTCACTATATGTATTAGAGAACTTGAAGATCATAGAAATTTCATTCAAAAATGTTGCTTCAAAATCTTTCCTTTAATTGTAAAGCAGTACCTTGAGCTTCTATATTATTACTACATTTAGAAAAAGTATGTATTTTAGGGTGATAATATGTTGATTGAAGAAAAATAACTGGAATAAAAATAAATATATTTAATGAAAAATAATTAATTTGATGGGTTAAAGAAAAAATCGTGTGTATAAATCAAAATAAGAAATAATTTTTAAAAAAATAACATTAATAAACACTTGGGGAATAAAACAAAAGTATGTGAAGTTCCAAGGATCAAATAACAACTGGGAAGGGGGGGTTGAATCAGTTGTTCACTTTTCATAAGTTTCAAAAGTTTAATAAACTTAACCCCTGCAACCTATTAAGATTTATTTCCTTATCTACCTTTAACAAATAATTAAGCATGCTAGAATAGTAAATAAATTAAGGCACACATGATTTACAAGGTCCTTATTCAATGTAAGAACCTAAGTACTTTCCATAGCCACACCCATTGGTCTATAAAAATACACTATAATCAAAAAGTGAATAAAACGTGTGTCAACTCCTATTAGATAGCATCTATCTCCCAATATAAAATATTATACTGACTCCCAATAGTTTACAATGTTTTGTTAAAGAAAAATTGATCCAAATGCAATAATAAAAACTTTGTTGAATCTGCTCCAAAAATGCTCAGTCTGAATCCTCAGTCCGATTTGGTTGTGTCCAATATTCTCAGTACAGTAAGGATGGTTTTTATTTTTCCTTTCCTTAAACACTCAAAGAAAACTTCTTTATTCTGGTGGGATCCTTTCACTTTTAATTCTCCAGTGCATCGCCTTTTCTGCATTTGTTAAAAGTTACAAATGAGTGAATGACTTGAGCACATATTTATAGGCAACTCGAAAAATAAGGGTGGGAAACTTGAAAATATTTCCGAGTTACAAAAATCTCAAAGATTCTGAAAATATATCACGTTTAATATTCAATATTTGAATTATTTAAACCTCATTAAATTTCTCCAAGATTTACGCAAAGTTAAAATTTGGTTTCATAATGCTAAATCTTGATTCTGATTTCTCTAGAAGCATGCTAAGAAACGGGGTTCAGGTTTTATTAGAAACATGCTCAGAAATGTGGTATCTGTGTGCAGGGATGAGGGCGGCGACAGGTACTACTGTGATGATTGTGGGGTGCGTTTGAGGTGCTGGCTATGTTCCTTTGGATTGAAATTTGGTTGTTTGTGTTGTTTTGGATCTACTTCAATTTCTTGTCTGGTGCTGCTGTTTTTGGGTTCTGTTTGGTTTGGAGGTGATGCTGGAGTGATGAATTGGTCGTGGAATTGGTGATTTTTGGTGGTGCAAATGGTGTGGTTGGCAGTGATTCTATATGGAGCAGGGTGCGGCATCAGGGCAGATTGATCTTCGCTCTAGTTTCTTTAACATCCTTTTGTGGATGGATTCTCTTGGAGGTTCATCTCACTTCGCTGGACGGTTGGGCGAACTTCGTCTGAAGTTTGCTGATGGGAGGATTTGGGCTGGTGTCGATGGTCACACCGATGGATGTTTGAGGAGGCTGGCTTGGAGATTTGGTCTGCTTGTCTGATTTTTGTGCCTTGGTTCATGGTTTCTTGGCCTTGTTTTTGTTGTTTGAATGTGATGAAGTGATGAAAGGTGAAGTGGTGTTCGTGGTGTTTTGATGGTGTGGTGTGACAATGTTGTGTTGTTTGGTTTCTCACTTTTTCCTTAAAAGTGTTTGCATAATAAAAAATTTAATTTTCAGTCAGTCAGAACCCAATTTTTGAACAATTTAGAACTTGATTTTTGAACAATTCAGAACCTAATTTCTAAACAATTTGGAACCTGATTTCTGAACAATTTAGAACCTGATTTCTTATCAATTCGGAACCTGATTTATGAGAAATTCAAAACTTGATTTTTGAAAATTTTTGAACTTGATTTTTGAATAATTCATAACCTAATTTCCAAGAAATTGAGAACCTGATTTCTAAGAAATTCAGAACCTAATTTCTAAACAATTCATAAACTAATTTCTGAGCAATTTAGCACCTGATTTCTGAACAATTTGGAACCTGATTTTTGAGAAATTTGGAACCTTATTTTTTAAAAATTCATAACTTGATTTCTGGGAAATTCAAGAGTTGATTTCTAAAAAATTTAGAACCTGATTTTTGAGAAATTCAAAACCTGATTTCTAAAAAATTCAGAACATGATTTTTGAGCAATTCAAAACTTGATTTCTGAATAATTCAGAACCTTATTTCTGAGCAATTTAGAACCTAATTTCTGAATAATTTGGAACCTGATTTCTGAGAAATTCAGAACCTAATTTCTGAGCAATTCAAAACCTTATTTATAAGAAATTCGGAACCTGAATTCTAAGAAATATGGAACTGTATTTATGAAAAATTTGGAACCAAATTTCTGATCATGTTTTTGAGAAAAACTAAGCCACATTTCTGAGCATGTTTCTAATAAAACCTGAACCCCGTTTCTTAGCATGCTTCTAGAGAAATCAGAATCAAGATTTAGCATTATGAAACCAAATTTTAACTTTGCGTAAATCTTGGATAAATTTTAGGAGGTTTAAATAATTCAAATATTGAATATTAAACGTGATATATTTTCAGAATCTTTGAGATTTTTGTAACTCGGAAATATTTTCAAGTTTCCCACCCTTATTTTTCGAGTTGCCTATAAATATGTGCTCAAGTCATTTACTCATTTGTAACTTTTAACAAATGCAGAAAAGGCGATGCACTGGAGAATTCAAAGTGAAAGGATCCCACCAGAATAAAGAAGTTTTCTTTGAGTGTTTAAGGAAAGGAAAAATAAAAACCATCCTTACTGTACTGAGAATATTGGACACAACCAAATCGGACTGAGGATTCAAACTGAGCATTTTTTGAGCAGATTCAACAAAGTTTTTATTATTGCATTTGGATCAATTTTTCTTTAACAAAACATTGTAAACTATTGGGAGTCAGTATAATACTTTATATTGGGAGATAGATGCTATCTAATAGGAGTTGACACACGTTTTATTCACTTTTTGATTATAGTGTATTTTTATAGACCAATGGGTGTGGCTATGGAAAGTACTTAGGTTCTTACATTGAATAAGGACCTTGTTAATCATGTGTGCCTTACTTTATTTACTATTCTAGCATGCTTAATTATTTGTTAAAGGTAGATAAGGAAATAAATCTTAATAGGTTGCAGGGGTTAAGTTTATTAAACTTTTGAAACTTATGAAAAGTGAACAACTGATTCAACCCCCCCTTCCCAGTTGTTATTTGATCCTTGGAACTTCACATACTTTTGTTTTATTCCCCAAGTGTTTATTAATGTTATTTTTTTTAAAATTGTTTCTTATTTTGATTTATACACACGATTTTTTCTTTAACCCATCAAATTAATTATTTTTCATTAAATATATTTATTTTTATTCCAGTCATTTTTCTTCAGTCAACATATTATCACCCTAACATACATACTTTTTCTAAATGTAGTAATAATATAGAAGCTCAAGGTACTGCTTTACAATTAAAGGAAAGATTTTGAAGCAACATTTTTAAATTGCACATCTTAATTTATTTTTTTAACATTTTGATTTTATTTTCTCTATTTCCTTATAAAGTCTCTGATTCTTTTCAGTTTTATATTATATCAGGAAATCAAAGACAAAATAGTTCGAAAATCAAACATTAGATCTCCAGTTTTAGATGATATTGGTTGATTACAAGTCCAATTATTGGTTTTTTGTTGTATTTATGTGTATATTGACTGTTTTACTAAATAATTCTCCTTATGAACATGAAGGTCTTGGAAATGTTTGTAGTGGGTAGGAACACCCACTTGTGGTTACCTATGTCATTACTAGAATGAGCAGAATGGATTCAAATGGTTGTCCAATGAAATCTATCTAGTTTTCTATAGGACTGTAAATCAACTGACCAATTCTCTATCATTGATGGAATGAGTAGAATGGATTCTAGTGGATGTCTAATAGAATCTGTACAGTTTTCTAGAGTATTGGCTCTTAAAATGATTGATTTTGCAAGGCCTAAACCAAATTTTGATACTCCTCCTACCTTTTCTCCACCTCACCCTGCTTATGCTAGAGGGGATGTCAACTCTAGAAGTGTTTCTAGGGAGATGGTAAATACCTTGGTTCCTCTTTAAATACCCCTACCCATCCAATTATTTCTACAAAGGATCAATGTAAGTCTGCACAACTCTCGGGCATTGCTTCCACTAGACTGCATGTTTCTTCTACTACAGAACCTAGACATAAAAGGTCCCCTCTACCATAATATTGGGAGTCACTTTGGTTACTACAAGTGCATCTATATGAGATTATACAAATACCCCTGATAACTCTTTGATGGAGATACCATATGATATTAATTTTAAGGAAGTTGTGTTTTCAAACAGATGTACTCAATCTCAAACCAAGAAGGTAAAAAGTAATGTTTGGTGAACTCAATTCCCAAGGAATTTTTATTAAAGGAACAAACATTTTAAAGATTTTATTCCTTCCACCACCACCTGGTTTTTACTTCTTTCATGGTTGTGATATATAATTCATTCATACTAGGAATAAATATGTTTCCTTTTCAACTCAAGTGATATTCCTTCTATCATTATTTGTGTTGTTATTCACTTTCAATTTTCAAGTTTACATATTATTTTTCCCCTTTTTTATAAATCAAAAAATTTTCTAAGGATCTCTCTATTGTCATTAGATTAAAATATAATAAATTTTATAAAAAACTATAAACACATAATCTTAAATACAATATAGATTTAGAAAATTCTATTTATTTTGATGTGTTTAATTTTGAGTGTAGATGATCATTTAATTTTTTCTTATCCAAGAGAGATATATTAATAAATTATCTATTTTTTTATATTTTTTAGAGTAAAAAATAATTTAGATCGATATGATGAATGTACCAATATGGAAAAAATTAAGGTATGGTTTCCTAATAATTTTTTTAACTTTCCTAGTTTATTTTTTCATGTTTTTCTTCTGATTCTTTGCATAAGTTATACCTATAACATTAAATATTTTGCTATCATTTTTTAATCTCTATTTAATGTTCTTATTCATATTTATAGAGCCTGAATTATTAATAACACATATATTTCCCTAGTAAAAATTATAAAAAATGTAAAATAAGAAGAAGATTAAGCCTCAAGGTAGCGTTATTTCAGTTATTAACTTTCCTTAAAACACCTATTTGTTTGTAGTTCTTTGGTGGTGATACCTATCTCCTGATGTATCCTCCAACTTGAATCCAATGAAATATTCATTCAATTCTATATTCTTTAGGATATAATAGTTCTTATCTGACCACATGGTTTTTATTTCATCGGTGGTGACACCTATATTTGGAATCATCGACCTCACTATATGTATTAGAGAACTTGAAGATCATAGAAATTTCATTCAAAAATGTTGCTTCAAAATCTTTCCTTTAATTGTAAAGCAGTACCTTGAGCTTCTATATTATTACTACATTTAGAAAAAGTATGTATGTTAGGGTGATAATATGTTGACTGAAGAAAAATGACTGGAATAAAAATAAATATATTTAATGAAAAATAATTAATTTGATGGGTTAAAGAAACAATCGTGTGTATAAATCAAAATAAGAAACAATTTTTAAAAAAATAACATTAATAAACACTTGGGGAATAAAACAAAAGTATGTGAAGTTCCAAGGATCAAATAACAACTGGGAAGGGGGGGTTGAATCAGTTGTTCACTTTTCATAAGTTTCAAATGTTTAATAAACTTAACCCCTGCAACCTATTAAGATTTATTTCCTTATCTACCTTTAACAAATAATTAAGCATGCTAGAATAGTAAATAAAGTAAGGCACACATGATTTACAAGGTCCTTATTCAATGTAAGAACCTAAGTACTTTCCATAGCCACACCCATTGGTCTATAAAAATACACTATAATCAAAAAGTGAATAAAACGTGTGTCAACTCCTATTAGATAGCATCTATCTCCCAATATAAAATATTATACTGACTCCCAATAGTTTACAATGTTTTGTTAAAGAAAAATTGATCCAAATGCAATAATAAAAACTTTGTTGAATCTGCTCCAAAAATGCTCAGTCTGAATCCTCAGTCCGATTTGGTTGTGTCCAATATTCTCAGTACAGTAAGGATGGTTTTTATTTTTCATTTCCTTAAACACTCAAAGAAAACTTCTTTATTCTGGTGGGATCCTTTCACTTTTAATTCTCCAGTGCATCGCCTTTTCTGCATTTTTTAAAAGTTACAAATGAGTGAATGACTTGAGCACATATTTATAGGCAACTCGAAAAATAAGGGTGGGAAACTTGAAAATATTTCCGAGTTACAAAAATCTCAAAGATTCTGAAAATATATCACGTTTAATATTCAATATTTGAATTATTTAAACCTCCTTAAATTTCTCCAAGATTTACGCAAAGTTAAAATTTGGTTTCATAATGCTAAATCTTGATTCTGATTTCTCTAGAAGCATGCTAAGAAACGGGGTTCAGGTTTTATTAGAAACTTGCTCAGAAATGTGGCTTAGTTTTTCTCAAAAACATGATCAGAAATTTGGTTCCAAATTTTTCATAAATACAGTTCCATATTTCTTAGAATTCAGGTTCCGAATTTCTTATAAATAAGGTTTTGAATTCCTCAGAAATTAGGTTCCGAATTTCTCAGAAATCAGGTTCCAAATTATTCAGAAATTAGGTTCTAAATTTATCAGAAATAAGGTTCTGAATTATTCAGAAATCAAGTTTTGAATTGCTCAAAAATCATGTTCTGAATTTTTTAGAAATCAGGTTTTGAATTTCTCAAAAATCAGGTTCTAAATTTTTTAGAAATCAACTCTTGAATTTCCCAGAAATCAAGTTATGAATTTTTAAAAAATAAGGTTCCAAATTTCTCAAAAATCAGGTTCCAAATTGTTCAGAAATCAGGTGCTAAATTGCTCAGAAATTAGTTTATGAATTGTTCAGAAATTAGGTTCTGAATTGCTTAGAAATCAGGTTTTGAATTTCTTGGAAATTAGGTTATGAATTATTCAAAAATAAAGTTCAAAATTTTTCAAAAATCAAGTTTTGAATTTCTCATAAATCAGGTTCCGAATTGATAAGAAATCAGGTTCTAAATTGTTCAGAAATCAGGTTCCAAATTGTTTAGAAATTAGGTTCTGAATTGTTCAAAAATCAAGTTCTAAATTGTTCAAAAATTGGGTTCTGACTGACTGAAAATTAAATTTTTTATTATGCAAACACTTTTAAGGAAAAATTGAGAAACCAAACAACACAACATTGTCACACCACACCATTAAAACACCACGAACACCACTTCACCTTTCATCACTTCATCACATTCAAACAACAAAAACAAGGCCAAGAAACCATGAACCAAGGCACAAAAATCAGACAAGCAGACCAAATCTCCAAGCCAGCCTCCTCAAACATCCACCGGTGTGACCATCGACACCAGCCCAAATCCTCCCATCAGCAAACTTCAGACGAAGTTTTCCCAACCGTCCAGCGAAGTGAGATGAACCTCCAAGAGAATCCATCCACAAAAGGATGTTAAAGAAACTAGAGCGAAGATCAATCTGCCCTGATGCCGCACCCTGCTCCATATAGAATCACTGCCAACCACACCATTTGCACCACCAAAAATCACCAATTCCACGGCCAATTCATCACTCCAGCATCACCTCCAAACCAAACAGAACCCGCAAACAGCAGCACCAGACAAGCAATTGAAGTAGATCCAAAACAACACAAACAACCAAATTTCAATCCAAAGGAACATAGCCAGCACCTCAAACGCACCCCACAATCATCAGAGTAGTACCCGTCGCCGCCCTCATCCCTGCACACAGATACCACATTTCTGAGCATGTTTCTAATAAAACCTGAACCCCGTTTCTTAGCATGCTTCTAGAGAAATCAGAATCAAGATTTAGCATTATGAAACCAAATTTTAACTTTGCGTAAATCTTGGAGAAATTTAAGGAGGTTTAAATAATTCAAATATTGAATATTAAACGTGATATATTTTCAGAATCTTTGAGATTTTTGTAACTCGAAAATATTTTCAAGTTTCCCACCCTTATTTTTCGAGTTGCCTATAAATATGTGCTCAAGTCATTCACTCATTTGTAACTTTTAACAAATGCAGAAAAGGCGATGCACTGGAGAATTCAAAGTGAAAGGATCCCACCAGAATAAAGAAGTTTTCTTTGAGTGTTTAAGGAAAGGAAAAATAAAAACCATCCTTACTGTACTGAGAATATTGGACACAACCAAATTGGACTGAGGATTCAGACTGAGCATTTTTGGAGCAGATTCAACAAAGTTTTTATTATTGCATTTGGATCAATTTTTCTTTAACAAAACATTGTAAACTATTGGGAGTCAGTATAATATTTTATATTGGGAGATAGATGCTATCTAATAGGAGTTGACACACGTTTTATTCACTTTTTGATTATAGTGTATTTTTATAGACCAATGGGTGTGGCTATGGAAAGTACTTAGGTTCTTACATTGAATAAGGACCTTGTAAATCATGTGTGCCTTACTTTATTTACTATTCTAGCATGATTAATTATTTGTTAAAGGTAGATAAGGAAATAAATCTTAATAGGTTGCAGGGGTTAAGTTTATTAAACTTTTGAAACTTATGAAAAGTGAACAACTGATTCAACCCCCCCTTCCCAGTTGTTATTTGATCCTTGGAACTTCACATACTTTTGTTTTATTCCCCAAGTGTTTATTAATGTTATTTTTTTTAAAATTGTTTCTTATTTTGATTTATACACACTATTTTTTCTTTAACCCATCAAATTAATTATTTTTCATTAAATATATTTATTTTTATTCCAGTCATTTTTCTTCAGTCAACATATTATCACCCTAACATACATACTTTTTCTAAATGTAGTAATAATATAGAAGCTCAAGGTACTGCTTTACAATTAAAGGAAAGATTTTGAAGCAACATTTTTAAATTGCACATCTTAATTTATTTTTTTAACATTTTGATTTTATTTTCTCTATTTCCTTATAAAGTCTCTGATTATTTTCAGTTTTATATTATATCAGGAAATCAAAGACAAAATAGTTCGAAAATCAAACATTAGATCTCCAGTTTTAGATGATATTGGTTGATTACAAGTCCAATTATTGGTTTTTTGTTGTATTTATGTGTATATTGACTGTTTTACTAAATAATTCTCCTTATGAACATGAAGGTCTTGGAAATGTTTGTAGTGGGTTGGAACACCCACTTGTGGTTACCTATGTCATTACTAGAACGAGCAGAATGGATTCAAATGGTTGTCCAATGAAATCTATCTAGTTTTCTATAGGACTGTAAATCAACTGACCAATTCTCTATCATTGATGGAATGAGTAGAATGGATTCTAGTGGATGTCTAATAGAATTTGTACAGTTTTCTAGAGTATTGGCTCTTAAAATGATTGATCCTGCAAGGACTAAACCAAATTTTGATACTCCTCCTACCTTTTCTCCACCTCACCCTGCTTATGCTAGAGGGGATGTCAACTCTAGAAGTGTTTCTAGGGAGATGGTAAATACCTTGGTTCCTCTTTAAATACCCCTACCCATCCAATTATTTCTACAAAGGATCAATGTAAGTCTGCACAACTCTCGGGCATTGCTTCCACTAGACTGCATGTTTCTTCTACTGCAGAACCTAGACATAAAAGGTCCCCTCTACCCTAATATTGGGAGTCACTTTGGTTACTACAAGTGCATCTATATGATATTATAAAAATAACCCTGATAACTCTTTGATGGAGAGACCATATGATATTAATTTTAAGGAAGTTGTGTTGTCAAACAGATGTACTCAATCTCAAACCAAGAAGGTAAAAAGTAATGTTTGGTGAACTCAATTCCCAAGGAATTTTTATTAAAGGAATAAACATTTTAAAGATTTTATTCCTTCCACCACCACCTGGTTTTTACTTCTTTCATGGTTGTGATATATAATTCATTCATACTAGGAATAAATATGTTTCCTTTTCAACTCAAGTGATATTCCTTCTATCATTATTTGTGTTGTTATTCACTTTCAATTTTCAAGTGTACATATTATTTTTCCCCTTTTTTATAAATGCAAAAATGTTCTAAGGATCTCTCTATTGTCATTAGATTAAAATATAATAAATTTTATAAAAAACTATAAACACATAATCTTAAATACAATATAGATTTAGAAAATTCTATTTATTTTGATGTGTTTAATTTTGAGTGTAGATGATCATTTAATTTTTTCTTATCCAAGAGAGATATATTAATAAATTATCTATTTTTTTATATTTTTTAGAGTAAAAAATAATTTAGATCGATATGATGAATGTACCAATATGGAAAAAATTAAGGTATGGTTTCCTAATAATTTTTTTAACTTTCCTAGTTTATTTTTTCATGTTTTTCTTCTGATTCTTTGCATAAGTTATACCTATAACATTAAATATTTTGCTATCATTTTTTAATCTCTATTTAATGTTCTTATTCATATTTATAGAGTCTGAATTATTAATAACACATATATTTCCCTAGTAAAAATTATAAAAAAGGTAAAATAAGAAGAAGATTAAGCCTCAAGGTAGCGTTATTTCAGTTATTAACTTTCCTTAAAACACCTATTTGTTTGTAGTTCTTTGGTGGCGATTCCTATCTCCTGATGTATCCTCCAACTTGAATCCAATGAAATATTCATTCAATTCTATATTCTTTAGGATATAAGAGTTCTTATCCGACCACATGGTTTTTATTTCATCGGTGGTGACACCTATATTTGGAATCATCGACCTCACTATATGTATTAGAGAACTTGAAGATCATAGAAATTTCATTCAAAGAACCATTATTTGGGTTATTCTAGTCCTTTCCCCAAATTTTGGTTTATATTTCTTGCATTTTCATGCTACCAAATTCATACCTACCATGAATAAGCACATTTCCCTTTGACTGAGGTAATAATCAAGGTATTTCCATTGAATTGCCTTTTATAAATGTCAATACATTCAATATAATCTCGATCTTATTATTATTTAGTCATTTCTTGATATTATTTTTCTCTATCATTTGTTTTTTTCAGTTATAATGTCTTTAGAAGATCATGAATAGAAAGAAAAGATGAATCTTTATTAAGGAAAAAAGGGGGTGTAACAACAGTCATAGTGGACTAATGTGGTGAAGGAAAAGGGTGTTGCCCCTCACAATGAGATTACAATTCATCAAGGGAGATCCCATACTAAAATATAAAAGAATCACCTCACCTGGGACCCATTTAATAAATAAGGCATCAATCACAATGTTGTCTTCACTCTATGTGTGTCGAGCCTTCAATCCACGATCTAATAACCTCTTTTCCTTTCTTATGAAATTGGAAAGCTCCCATAGGGGATTAGTAGTACCTTACAGGAGTCCGAAAAGTGATTTTGAATCCTTTTTCACTTCCTTTAGAAAAATATTATATAATTTTCATAGTTTCATCCCACTGAGAAAATCCCTAATCTCTACACCAAGAGTGGTGCCGACACTATAGAAGTGAACACATGATCCATTCACATTCTATTTTAGACCAATAGAGGGTATATTCTAGAAAACCCACCTTCCCTTGATGATTGAGTTTCCCTATTTCGATAGAACCACACTTGAAATAAGCTTATTGGGTGACAGTTAGGTGTACTCGCAAGACCAGAGGATGCCCAACTCAACCACTATATCTTGGGCTATCCCCACCTAACCATGGATACCCCTCCCATTGATGGACCCATGTTTCTAGTTTGACACAATTCTTGGAATGATACATTTTATCCATTTTTCCTCAATACTAGAAAGTATTTTATATTCAAAATTACATAAGCATATTGAGAAATACTATTTGATCATATTAGGATGCTTCCCTTTAGAAACCAGAACCTCTCATGATATACAAGCTGCTCCCGATAATGCTCCCCCTTTGAAGAAGTCACATACTGCCTCCCTGAACTAGGACCTAATGATCTACCAAGTATATATAAATAAAGATCCAAGAATCTCATCTAGTCCCAGAGCACTATCTAGTTTCATAATGAACACGACCTCCTTGATCACTTCTATATTGGGAAAAGCCTCTATATCCTTATTATCCTTCCCTTAAATAAATTTGTGTATGCATTTCCAAAACACAACTTCATTATTTTCAATACCCTGACCCAGATAGTAGGAATCACTAGACTCGACCAGTAGATTTTTGAAATTCTCTAGTGATAAATTTCCTACCATGGAAATATATTCTGTGAAGGATCCATTAGGAAGCTTAAGGTTGATTTTCTTTGAAACCCTCCTATCCTTTATCCAAACATGAAAATATTATGTGTTTATATCACCCTTCATATGGAAACTGGACCTTGATTTTTCCATATATACTTGTTCAATTTCATGTATTTTTCAGCAAGGATACATTGTTTTTCATTTAGAGAAGAAACATTTTCATCATCCTGAGCGTGTTGTAGCCTATGTTCCAGCCTTTCTTTGCCATCTTGAATTGTTTCCAAATAATTGTCGATGCTAATCCTTCTCTTATTCCATTCTTGAAGGTCCTTCTGCATCTACTTGAGATTTGAGATTAAGCAATACAAGGGGCTTCCCTTGGTCTGTTGATACCATGAGTTATTAATTATTTGCATGAATCCTTCCAAACCCAACTAGCTACAATAATACAGAAATCGTTTAGGACCACACTACTCCTTGAAATTGATCACTAATAGAGAATGATGTGATAGAGATATTGGGGGATGACTTTCCATCGACTTTGGGAAGGATTCCAGGTATGGGATGTTACCCAAACAGTGATAAAGTCTACTCCCTACATGTCTTCTAGCCTTCATTTTGTTAAACTAGGTGAAGCGGCCACCTATGAAACCCATATCCAAAAAAACATTGGCTGTCAGGAATGAAATGAAGTCCCGCATTGAAGAACTGGTGTACTCTATACCACAATTCTTCTTCTTAACATCTACAATAGTATTAAAATAACCTACTACAAACCACACCATGTTCCCAACACTAAAATTTCTATGTGACCACCATAAATCTTTCTTTTTAGTATCCTCAAAACTCATGTACTAGGAATCATAAAACCCCATATGTTTTGAATACCACAATATGGTGTTTGAGTTTAATAGTTTCCTTAGGATACTAGGATATTACTATAGTTTTAGGGTTTAGTTATCCAATATTTCAACTCCCAAGAATAACATTACCCAAAAAGGGAATACATTTATCAATACATACCATAATCAAAGATCCTTTAAGTGGTTTTTATTATGGTTATTATTCTTGTTTGTCTATGAGGTGTTTGTATTGTTTTTATAGGTCAAGGTTGGCAGGAAGTAGGAAGGTGGGCTGCTACTGTTATGGGAGAATCATCTATACACACGTTTCATTGAACCCTCAGTATATTATTTGTGAAAGTTACTTCCGAATTACCAAGAGAATAATCTATACCCTTGGTTCATTGAACCATGGGTATTTTAGATGTGATGTGAAATTCTATACCCACAGTTCTATAAACTGTGGGAATAGATATATACCCATGGTTTACTTAAACCGTGGGTATTATGAAATTTTGCTGGGATATACCCACTGTTCTGTAGAAACCATGGGTATAGGGATATACCAACACCTCGGTAGCCCATGGTTCATAAAACTATGGGTATAGCCTATACCCATGGTTTCATGGGCTATACCCAGGGTTTGAAACTGTGGGTATAGGTGATATTTCCAATAGTAAATGTCTTGTGAGAATCTATATATGGGATTAGGGAGTAGACATAACCCTTTTTGATGGACTAGGTAGTAATACTTGAAATTTTATGATGGACCAAGCAGTAATCCTTGTCATATGATGATGATTTCCTAGGGAGTAATCAATTGAATATGCTTATGATGTCATGTTTATGTTATTGCCACATTCTTATGATGTCAAGATCTTATGTTATGATCATTGTTTTATCCATTTATTTATGATACCATCTCTTTATTCCATGCTCTCATGATTATGATCATTCTCATTATGAGATTCTGTTAGGTATCACATCTCTCATGTTATGCTTTTATTATCAGGTTTACCCTTATTGAGCATTTGAGCTCACCACTTATTATGTTTCAATTTCCTTGGGTTATGAAAGAAAGTACTAGGTATATGCTAAGAAAAGAAGAGTATATTTTTTAGAGAATTTATCAATGACATTGAAGTCTATTTATGGATTTATTAGCTTCTTATATAGAGGTAAAAAAGTATCAATTTTTTTAGAATACTTCAGATTTAGTAGTTTATTCTTTTTACTGACTCTCTAAAACTATAAACTCAAAGGTCCTTGGATTTTCTATAGAGGTATTTTTTTACCTTATAAGACTTTAAAATATATCTAGAAATACATTCATAGCCAGGGACTAAGACGATGTGTTATTTTTAGGCCCGATGTGACCAAAATTAATTTTATAAAAATATTAAAAATATTTTTTATCACGTGTCCACAATTTCTTAATGAAAATGAGATATCTCTTAAACGGAGCCTCAAATAAAAAATATGAGACAACTTTTGACTCCAGAACATTATTTTTCCCAAGGCACGACCTAAATTTGGTCAGTGTGGGGCGTTCAAATATAGCGACTATTATAGGGTGCATTTAATTAAAATAAATAATTGAAATTATTTATTTAACAAAACACCTAAAACCTAGAATCCTATATAAACATGTTGTTATGATGAATATATAGGGTTATCTTCATATCCATTATACTTTTTAGATTAGATTACTTCTACCTCTAATTGACGGATCAAGATCAGACAACAACGAGATTCTGGATCCAGGTGAATAGAGGCTCAACAAACACAACAAATTCTCTTCTTCATTGGTGAGCGGGTTCTTCATCGACGAACGATCCAATATTTAGGTAGGACTCATATTTTTTTGTATTTTTACCTAATTTATTAATTTATTGAGCATGATCATACTATTTCTTTGATCTGTGTTCAAATTGATCTTTTGCATGAGCCTGTGAACCGATTTTAAAATTTTTATTCATTTTTCTCACCTCGGGAATCCTAATTAGTATTTGTTGGAAAAGAAAACTTGGAAAAATATTTTTTTCACATATATTTATTTCCCCCCCCCTCTATTCTTTATTTTATTCATTGATTTTCCTATGGGGTCTTGGTTCAACATTGTCGTGTGGGATCGAGCCCGATCAGACCCCCCGAATTCACGGAAGATTTGCATGTGACAAATGAATTGATGAATCAGTGATGGATTTGGATGGATTATGAGATATGGGTGATTACACCATGTATTTCTAGATCGAGTGAGTCATCAAAAGAACCAAGGGTAAAAATTGTGCATACATGAGTTGGATGCACCAATGAAGATCTAATTTTCGACCATCGGATGGCCAGAATTGAAAAACTAAGGCTTCCTATTCGATTTCGGGTAGCCTAGAGGTGAGATTAAACATGGTGGGAATGGATCTGTAATGGAAGAGTAGATTTAGAATTTCTGTGAAAAACCTAACTACACGACATGTACTTGGATGAACAAAGGCCCTGTAGTACTCCTACAAATGTAATGCTAGGGTTTTAGAAAAGTCAAGGATCACACGCCATGTGATTAGGTCACATGCCATGTGATCGTCCCCGAGTAGATAACTTGTGTGGTGGAGAACACAAGTAGGAACCCATGTAGGAATACATGTAGTGTACTGAAGTATATAGAGACATGATACAATACCCGAACACGACTTAGAGTACGAGAAGGTCTCCGAGTGGCTAAGACACATTGTGTATTCCATTTACAAACTATATAAGGATATATGGGTTGTGAGACATGTACTGGAAGGGACATTTCTAGATATAGGAATGGTAACACATGCCATGTGGGTCCCCTTACATGTTGTGTACCTCTACTTTCCTTTTTAGGAAACTTTTACCCCTCATATCTCCATCATTTGGACTCAAATTTTGACCCATGAGTAGCCTATCCTGAGTGTTTTTCTATATAGAAGGTGATGGTAGACTTTTTTTTGTGGATTTTGAGATATGATGTGTGATTTTCTGAGTGTGATGCTTCTTTAGGTGGCGCTCGACAATGATAGTGATCGGGCAGGATCATCGAAGAGATTAGAGTGGAACCCTCCTGTTGGGACATGACACGAGTCCTCTATCAGTAAACCTCGTGGCACCCTCCCCTTAGTAATTTAATGGATTCTCATTCTATATTTAGAGTGTAACCCTTCTATCGAGATAGAGAATGGGTCCTCTACCTATCCATCGAGTGGCACCCTCATGCAGGGCAGGGCATGGGTCCTCGACCACTTGAGTGACACCCTATTGCTGGGATGGTCATGGGTCCTCTACCGATTACTATAGTGTCACCCTACTATTGGGATAGGGGAATGGGTCCTATGTCAACTATTGAGTGTAACCCCCTTGTGGAGTTAGGGCATAGATCCTCAACCATCGGAGTGGAACCTTCCTGTTAGGATAGGGCATGGGTCCTCTAGTTATCTTCTGAGTGGAACCCTCTTACAGAGTGAGGGTATGTGTCCTCTATATACTGAGTGGTACCCTCCTATTATACCAGGGCATGGGTCCTCTACCTAGAGATTTTTCCCCTCGACTATTCGACACATTGGAAAGGTGTGTCTTGACTTTGATGTCTCTTCATACAGATGCACGAGATGTTGGGCATTGTTGATGGACCTTTCAAACTGTTTTCACTCTTTCTTGGGATGAACTATGATATGGAGATCCCCTTTCTCTCTAATTAGGAATTATTATTTTGATCACACACACACACATGATATATATTTGTATCCATTTCATTGTATTTTTTTACTCTCTTGCTTTGGTTTGAGATGTCTATTCTTATCGTGTCTCTTACTACCCCCTTCATCTTTTTGGGTTTCCTACTGGGTATGTATATACTCACCCATATATGGGAATTTCCCACATGCGTTGTGTCTTATAAAGATGACATATAGGTCAATGGTGATTAAAAAAATAGCATAGGGATACCTAGTGCATTGGACTGTGTATGGTGGTTGGATCTAGTATATTCGAAGATGGGATCTCTCAATATTTTCTTTTACAACTTTATTAGGTTGGTATATCTTTCTAGTTGGGTGTGTATTTTTCCCCTTTAATTTTAGTTTACACTATTGTACAATTTTACTCCCTAGAGGTTTTTTCATGCTTGGTTTATTATCTAGATGGTTCATTTTTATTATTATTTCTCTAAACTTGTGTATTGAGATGGTTTGGTGTGTGGGTATAGATAAATTAAGACAATAACTCTTATATTAGTTATGTATTTCAACACTTGCCACCACCCCTACTCTATGGAGGCAGGCTTGGGGTAGTTTCATCCTAAGCCCCATTGGGTCCAGTCGTGAGAGATTGGTATTAGAGAAATTCATTCCTTGGGATGGAGTTGGTATTTTTCCCCTTACGAGGATTTGGTTTAGATTTAGGGAAACAATGTTGAAGTATCTTGAGTGCAACTTTCAGGCCAAAGAACTCAGTGTTGGTGTGGTGACCGACGTATCCATTCATCAGGAATCCGAATACCTACTTTTGGACTTGATATGTCAAGAAAATGGTTATAGGGATCAATGGTACATTCATCATATAGGATTGAATCTTTGATTGTCCTTCTCGATTCAGCACCCCATATATATATGCTCGTCTGACCTTGTTATGTCTTGATTAAATTTTTAGGATGCCTCTGTGGTGACATCCAGGAAGGTTACTGATTCTGGATCATTTAGATGATCCAATGAGTGATGAAACCACCATCATGTGAGGTTTTTCCTATAGTAGGATTGGTAGAAGCATAACCGCATGTCGAGTATCATATTATACCAGTAGAGTAGGCTGAGGATGTGTGCAAGCTTAGTGCACTCCGTGAGTTCTAACACCAAAGGCCGTAGAGGTTCTGCAGTGAGCCAGATCCCCATGTAGTGGAGGATTGGATAGAGTCAGTGATCTATGTTTTTAGGATTATCTAAAAAACAAATGAGATGGTAGTTTCATGGGAAGCAATCTATTTCCATGAAGCAACTAGGCATTGGCAGAGTCTAGTTGCACAGATTCATGATGAGTCCACACTATCATGGGCTGACTTCAACAGCTATTTAGTGAGGAGTAACACCCCTCATGCATGATATCGGTTAAGATTTATGAGATTATAGAGTTGAAATATGGAGGAATAATAATATCTTAGTATGTTGTGAGGTTCACAGATCTTACACAGTACACCCTCGACATGATTTAGAATGGCTACTTTCGGGCACTGAAGTTTGAGAAGGGTCTCTGCAGAGATATTCGTTCCATTGTATTACCCTTGTGCATTCCTACCTATGTTGGGAGGTTGGAGAGGGTTCTGGTGATAGATAGATTCCTTTCATATGGATTCCAAGTAGCTGGAGCTGGAAGTGGGAGTAATAGGACTTAGTTGCCTTAAATAGCTAGTAGGCACCAGTCAACATGATATCGACGTAGGATATCTTTCCAGGATCAGCCTCGGGAATGTGGTTTGGGGAAGCACATAGGAAAAGCGAATCCTTGAGAGGGGTGAATTTATTCATGTGATATAAAAGGTCACATGGCATGTGATTTCCTAACCTAATGTGTTGAGGAGCGCAACCAAATAGTGAATGGGCCGCCCCAACAGTGGTGGCACCATAATCAGGGATCCCCTAGGTGAGGGCAGGGTGGACCCCAGGGAGGTGGAGCTAAAATAAGATAAATTGGGGATCTAGGATAAGTATTCATGGGTGGTGGATGATATTATGATATTCTTCCACCACCACTACCACCGCCAAGAGGCCCACATCAGGCTTAGGGAGTTGGTGGTCGAGGCCATGAAATACTTCCAACTATAGAGGCGTATAAACCAGCGACACACGATGTGATTAGAGGTATGATTTGTGTTTATTATACTCTTTATTCAATATTATTAGACATAGTTTCAAATCATTACTTTATATTTTTACTCTTAATGTGAGAGATGGAGCTCCCAGTTGAGGCTATAGCCCAACAAATTTCTCTTGAGGTTCTAACTGGGAGCTCTTCTTCAATATATTTTATATGCTGGTAGTGAAAACTATTGCTTGGTATAGAGAGGTTCTTGTGGGACCTTTTGGTCATAATTATGGAACCCTATGACGACATATTGGGTATCGATTGGTTGTCCATGGTCCAATCCCAGATTGACTATCACCACAGACGAGTCAGATTCCTTAAAACTGATGGAACGAGATTATCGTTTGTGGGTGAGAGAGATGTCATGGTGGGATTAATGGGATTTTCAAGATAGTGGTTATATCACATCATCCATCAGTTTGTGAGTGTATCCCTTGGTGTAGTAGACTCTTCAGGCATCTAGATTTCTTTAGTCATGGAGGATTTTATGGAAATCTTCTCTGAGGATGTTATGGGACAACCTCTGAGGTTGGAGATGGATTTTTTCATCGACTTTCACCCCGGTACCGCTATGATATATTATACGTCATATTGGATGGACCTAAACAAGCCTTGAGATCAGTAGTTGTAGTTGGAGGACCTTCAAGAGAAGGGTTTTATTAGACCCAGTGTGTCCCCCTGGGTAGATCTGGTGTTGTTTTTAAAAAATACAGATGAAAGTTTGTAGATTTTTGTGGATTATCATCGCCTGAACCAATCCATGATAAAGAAAAAGTACTAATTTTTGAGTATTACTGACCTCTTTGATTAGTTTTAAGGCTCCAGTTGGTTCTCAAAGATTGATCCTAGGTCTAACAACCACCAACTGAGAGTTTGCGAGACTGATATTCTAAATCTTACATTTTAATGTTTCTATGGACACTCTGAGTTCATGGTGATGTCTTTTGGTGTGAAAAATTACCCTATTATGTTTTTTGATTTGATGAATTAGATCTTCCAATTGTACCTGGACTGATTTTTTATTGTCTTCATCAATGACATACTCATACATTCTGCATCAGAGGAGGGGATTGTAGAGTACTTGAGGTTGGTCTTAGATTTACTTTGAAAACACTAGATTTATGGTAAGATCTTGAAGTGTTAGATTTGGATCCATGAGGTTCACTTTTGGGTCATGTCATTTCTGAGTATGGTTTAGCTATGGACTCGACGAATATCGATGTAGTGCTTTCTTGGGATCCCCCCAAGAGTATGTCATAGGTGTGGTGTTTTATTATCTTGAAAGGGTGCTACAAGAGGTTTTTTGTAGAATTATCTAGGATTTAATTCCCTTTTACCACCTTGACATGGAAAGGGATATCATTTACCTTGACTGAGCAGTGATGGAGGGACTCCGAGTAATTTTGTATGAGGCTGAAGAGTTCTCTTATTTTGATACTATCATAGGATAGTGTGGAGTATGTATTGTATTACAAAACCTAAAAATATAGTCTTATTTTCAAGTTGATTCTAAGATATTCATTTATCACATTTGGGTTGAGGAAGTTGAGACCCCACAAGAAGAACTATGTGACTCATGAACTAGAGATGGTAGCGGTAGTCTTTTCTTTGAGGATGTGGGGACAATATCTTTTAGGAGAGTTATTTTTTATTTACTTGGACCATCAGAGCCTTAGGTATGTATTCACATGGAGAGACCTGAACCTAAGGGATAGGTTCTGGTTAGAGTTTCTACGAGACTATGGCTTTGACACATTCTATATTACTTGAAAGGGAAACTTGGTGGAAGATTCCCTTAGTATAAAGTTTCAATCTCATTTGGTGCAGGAGGTGTCTGAGCAGTTGGATTCCTTATAGATGAAATTTGGTTGAGAAGGAGGGTGAAGTTTTTCTTTAGTAGATAGTGTTGAATCCTCTGCTCCTCCACTGACAGAGAGATTCCTAGTTGGGAGATGCTGACTTTTAGTTCTTACATTACCATATATCCTCAGGATATTCACCATATGGATATTTTGATGGAGGGAATCACATCATCCTTTTCTAAGGATGGATGTTGGTTCCATCCATGATGCAAGAGGAGGTGATGAGAGAATTTCGCACTTATCCTTTGGCTATACATCCCGGTGTGGGGAAGATGCACATATAACTTCAATAATTGTTTTGGTGAGTTGACATGAGATGGAGCGCGACTGAGTTCTTCTCTCAGTGTCTCACCAGTCAGTAGGTGAAGGTTGATCACTAGATTTCGGTATGTTTTTTGAAACCCCTTGAGATCCCAGAGTATAAATGGGATGAAATATCTATGGAAATTTTAATGGGGATTCCACAGACAACAAGGGGCTGTGATGTCGTCTGGGAGATTATTGAATGACTCACAAAGCCAGCAAACTTCCTTGCTATCAGGGATCTGATTTTGTTCAAGAGTTTGGGGAAGTTTTACATATGATAGATTGTCCACCATCATGGGGTTTCCTTGACTATTGCCTCCAACTGTGATGTGAAGATTATTCCACGGTTATGGAGAGGCCTAAAAGAGGCATTCAAGACCCAAATGAAGATTCGTACATACTTTCACCCCCAGATATGTGGGAAGACCAAACACACTATCTAGTATTTGGAGGATATTCTGAGGGATTATGTGTTGGACTTTGTCTAGAGCTCGGAGGATCACTTTCCATTATTAGAGTTTTCGTGCAATAATAGCTACCACTCTTCTATCGGTATGACACATTTTGATGCTATGTATGAGAGACCCTACATGTCACCCTTTTGCTAGGTAGAGTTCAGAGAGACATTTCTTGTTAGGATAGAGATGGTGTAGAAAATGATGGAGAAGTTCCAGGTCGAATGAGGATAGCCCAAAGTAGGATAAAATCTTATGAAGATCGATGTCATAGGCCCATAGAGTTTGAGTAAGGAGACCACATTTTCCTGAGAGTCTCCCCACAATGAGGATTGAAAAGATTCACTCCTAGAGAAAATCTATCCACGAGTTTCATTGGTTTTTTAAAGATCTTATAGAGGGTTAGAGAGGTTTCTTATTACCCTGACCTACACCCAAAGTTGCAGTGGGTGCACGACATCTTCCACATGTCGTAACTGAGGAGATACGTTCATGGCTCTAAGAATGTTATTAACTGGGGAGAGTTGTACATTGAGGATGGATCCAATTTTACAAAGCACCTAGGGGAGATTGAGGATTGGTAGGAGAGTACCCTATGTGGATGAACCGTTACCTTAGTTCATGTGTTATGGAAGCGCGAGAGAATGCATGAGAGTTTCTTGGAGTGGGAGAGCCAAATGCGAGCTTAGTATCCCGGTATTTTTATCTAGTTTTTAATTTTTAGGAATGAAAATCTTGATGGGGATAATAATGTAGAGACCCTTTTTTCCTTGTAAGACTTTGGAATATATCTATAAATATTTTCAAATCCATAAACTGGGATGACATGCAATTATGAGGCCCGGTGTGCCCAAAATTAATTTTATAAAAATATTAAATATATTTTATATCACATACACATTGTTTCATAAATAAAATGGTATATATATTTAATAGAGTCTTGGATAGAAAATCTAAGACCATAGTTGAATCTGAAATTTGAGGTTAACCCAAGGTGCAACAAAAATTTGGTCGGTGCGTAGCATTCAGATATAGCAACCATTGGCGGGTGATTTTAATTAAAATAAATAAATAATTTTTTTTATTTAATTAAACACTGAAAAACCTAGAACAATCTATAAATATGATTTTATGATTGATCTACAGGGTTATCCTCAGAAATATGGTACCATTAAGAGTATATTCCTTCCATATCTCATTGGAAGATTGAGATCAGACAACAACGAGACCCTGGATCCAGGAAAATCATGGTGCATCAAACACAAAAACCTCTATTATTAATTGGTGAGTGTGTTATTAATCAAATAATGATTCAATATTCATGTAGGGGTCATAAATTTTTGTATTTTTACCAATTGATCAAACAATTTATCATGATTATACTTTTTCTTTGATCTATATTCAAGATGTGCCTTTGCATAAGCTCGTGAACCAATTTTAAATTGTTTATTTAGTTTTCTCACCCTGGTCATCACAATTTTTATTATTTGGGAAAGAATTCTTGAACAATGACTGTTGAACACTTTTTTCTTATGATCCCCCTATGTTCTTCGCATTCTTCACTGATTAGCCTATGGGGTCTCGATTTGACATTATTGGGTGGGATCGAGCCCGATCAGACCCCCTGATTCATGGTGGATCTATGTTCGATGTCCGAATTGATAAATTAGGGATGGATTCAGATGTATTGTGGGATATGGGTTATTAAAATATGGATTTTTAGATTTATTGAGTTAGTGGAAGAACCATAGGTGATGGTTGTGAATACAGGAGTCAGACGCACTGATGAAGATCTGATTTTTCCATTGGATGGCCATAAACGAAGAATGAAGGCTTCCCATTCAATTTCAGGTGGCTTGGAGGTGATATTTGACATAAAGGCTGTGGATCTTGAACATTGGATCTGATCTTTATTTTTTTGCAAAATACCTGACTACATGATGTCTACTTGGATGCACACACACCATGTAGTAACCCTATATCTTTGACCCTAGGGTTTTTGAAAAATTTAAGGATCACACACTATGTGACTGGGTCACACAACATGTAACCCTAATTAGGTAGAAAATCCATGTGGTGAAGCACACAGGTAGGACCCAGTGTCGTAAGACATGCCATGTATTGAAGTACACAGACACATGCAAGATTACATAGACATGACTAGTAGCACGAGCAGGGCCCCGGGTGGCTGAGACACACTTTGTAGTTCCTTTACATGTCGTGTAAGGATACATTGGAAGTGATCCATGTATTTTCTGGGATAAGTCTAGGAAATGGAATGGGAAAACACATCGTGTGGGTCCTATTACACGTCGTATAACTCTATTTCCCTTTTTAGGAAACTTATACCCCCATATCTCCTATGTTTGGACATGGATTTTTGACCACGAGTAGCCTATCCTTAGTTTTTTAGCATGTAGATGTGATGGTGGCCTTTATGGTGGCTTTTGAGATACGATGTGAGATATTTCAAGTGAAATGAGTCTTTAGGTGATGCTTGATGCTGGAAGTGATCAGGACAGATCATCAAAGAGATTAGAGTGGCACTCTCTTATTGGGATAAGGAATGGGCCCTCTATATGATATCCGAGTGTCATCATCCTTCTAGAAAGGGCATGAGTCCTTGATTGATCTTTAGAGTGGAACCCTCCTTCCACGACATGGCATGGATCATTTACCTATAAACTAAGTGTAACCCTCCTACTGGGTAGGGCATGGATCATCAACCACTTGAGTGGGACCCTCCAGCTAAGTTAGGCATGGGACCTCTACTGATTACTAGAAAGGAACACTCTAACTCATATGGGGCATGAGTCCTCTATCAACTATTGAGTGGAACCATCCTGTAGAGTTAGGGCATGGGTCATTGGCCCTTAGAGTGACACCCTCCTACTGGGACATGGCATTGGACCTTTAGTTATATTCTGAGCGACACCCTCCTACAGAGTTAGGGTATGGGTCCTCTATCTTCTAAGTAAAACCCTCCTTTTGTACCAGGGCATGGGTCTTTGTAATATCCCGACCTTTTATGGAGATTTCTCAGGCTCATTTAGAGGTCATCTTTTGCCTTATTTTGAATACAACTTGTTTGGGTCATAACTTGGGTGTGTTTGGGAGAACAAATTGAGAATTTTGGAAGGAGAAGAGGCTTTTCATGGCATGTGCATGGTTAGGAAAAGTGTGAAAGGGGGTTTCATGGTTTTCTCATGGTTAGAAAAAGTGTTCAAGGTGGTTGCATGGTTTGCGCATAGTTAAAAAAGTGTGCAAGGGGGTATCATGGTTTGTGAATGGTTAAACTAAGTGTGCAGCCTAAGTGTTCCATGAGAACATGGTTAGGCACATGGTTAGTACTAACCATGTGACGTAACCCAGGAAACTATGTGAATGGTAATTAAAGTTATGAAATTTGGTTTTAAAATTACTTGAACCCCCATATTTACCCCGAATCAACCGTTTCTCAAACCAAATAAAATCCTCTCATTTTTTGTGGCTCTCGGACGCATTCCTAGGGAACCCAACCCCCATTGTTGGGGAATCTAAAGGCAAATTAAAGATCTACACCTCTCTGGATAAGTGAATCGCATCCCAGTTGGTTTAACATTCTTTTATCGTTCTTCTCTCTTTCTTTAAGGGAAGTTATCATCTGTTTTGTTAGATCTAGATCAAGGTTAATAAGATCTTGATTCATTTGATGTTGGATCTAGGTTTCATATCTAGATTATGTTATTCGTCACGTTATTAATTGATTCTCTTCAAATTGGGGATTTCTGTTGGGCAATCGCTCATCGAAGAATTGAGGTAGGTGGTTTATAATTCAAATTCCAAAGTCTTGATTTTAATTGTGTGTATGTAATTATATAATTTATATTATATGTTAAGAAATTTAGTTCTTGATTGAATTAATTAATTTGGTGAATTAATCAATTGAAGGAAACGTTCAAATTGGGGATATTAAGATTATAGATTTTGAATAATTAATTATTCAATTATCTACGAGGGAATTGAGATTATTGAATGAGATAATTAATTGTTGAATTAATTATGAGATATTGATATTGAATTAGATAATTAATTTTTGAATTAATTATGAGATATTAAGATTGTTGATTTGGGAAATTAATTGTTGACTTAATTATCAGAATATTGAATTGTGATTAGGGGATAATTAATTGTTGAGTTAATTATCAAAATATTTAATTGATTGAGATAAACCAATTAATTAGTGAATTAATTCCGGATATTGAACTGATTGATATGGAACAATTAATTAGTGAATTAATTGGTGATATTTATTTAATTGAGATGGAATAATTAATTAGTGAACTAATTGGGGATATTGAATTAATTGAAATGGAACATTTAATTGATGAATTAGAATAATGAATTGATGAATTAATCACAGGGTTATTGGGATTGTGGATCTCGAATAGTTAATTAATGAATTAATTATGGAAATTTTTATGATTGTGAATGGGAATAATTAATTGTGGAATTAATTAATGTAATTAACATGAACAGTTAATTGGTGAATTAATTTAAGGGATTGAATGTGATTATTTAATCAAGGAATTAATTAATAGAATTAATGTGAACAATTAATTGGTGAATTAATTGAAGGGTTTGATTGTGATTAATTAATCATAGTATTAATTAATGGAATTGACGTGAACAATTAATTGGTGAATTAATTGAAGTGTTTGAATGTGATTAATTAAATGTGGAATTAATTAATGGGATTGACGTGAATAATTTTTTGGTGAATTAATTAATGAGGATTATTATGTTGATGTGATTTAATGAGTTAGATTAATTAATTGGTTAATTAATTAGTGAGGATTGTTGTGTCGATGCAATTTAATGAGTAAGATTAATTAATTAGTTAATTAATTAATGAGGATTATTGTGTTTATGAAATTGAATGAGTTAGATTAATTAATTGGGAAATTAATTAGTGGGTATTTTTGTGTTGATTCAATTGAATGAGTTAGATTAATTAATTGGTGAATTTATTAATGAGTATTGTTATGTTGATGCAATTGAATGAGTAAGATCAATTAATTAGCGAATTAATTAATGGGTATTATTTTTTTGAGGTAATTGAATGAGTTAGATTAATTAATTAGTGAATTAATTAATGAGGATTGTTGTGTTGATGCAATTGAATGTGTTTAATTAATTAATTAATTAATTAATGAGGATTTTTTTGTTGATGCAACTGAATGAGTTGGATTAATTAATTGGTGAATTAATTAATGAGTATTGTTGTGTTGATTAAATTAAATGAGTTAGATTAATTAATCGGTGAATTAATTAGAGAGGATTTTTGTGTTGATATAATTGAAAATGGATTAATTAATTATTGAATTAATTTATTTTTTTGATGTGATTAGTTAATTGTTGAATTAACTAATGTTATTTATGTGATTAGTTAATTATTGAATTAACTAATGAAATGGATGTGTTTAATTAATTGTTGAATTAATTAATGTAATTGATGTGATTAATTAATTGATTAATTAATTAATGTTATTTATTTGATTGGTTAATTATTGAATTAACTAATGCACTTGATGTGGTTAATTAATCAAAGAATTAATTAATGTTATTGATGCGATTAATTAATTGTTTAATTAATTAATGTTATTGTTATAATTAGTTAATTGTTGAATTAATTAACATAGTTTATGTGGTTAATTAATTATTGAATTAATTAATCTTATTGATGTGATTAATTAATTGTTTAATTAGTTAATTTTGTTGAAGTGATTAGTTAATTGTTGAATTAAATAATGGAATTGATGTACTAAATTAATTAGGGAATTAATTAAGGGTAATTATGTGATGAACTAATTATCCAATTAGTAATGAGATTGAGATGAATAATTAATTATTTAATTAGTTAATGTGATTGATATGATTAATTAATTAGTGAATTAATTAATGAGATTGGTATGATTAACTAATTGTTGAATTAGTAATTAATTTATGTGGATAATTATTTAATTAATTAATTAGGTGTTGATGAATGGTAACATGGAAATTTTTTCATGTATTATGAAATATGAATGGTAACATGGACATTTAATTGTGTAATTATGAATGGTAACATGGCCATTAAATTGTTAAATTTCGAATGGTAACGTGGTTATTCAATTGTGAAATAATGAATGGTAACGTGGGAATTCTTTCATGTATTATAAAACGTGAATGATAACATGAGAATTTAAGTATAAAGTATGAATGATAACATGGGTATTAAAGTATGAATTAAATAATGGTAATAATGGTATTCAAAGATATGATATCCCTTAGGGATAGTTTATACTCCGACATGGGATATAGTAGGAATTGAGAGTCCGGGTGTCCTTAGGAACCCGAGTGTTATGTGGTTAAATAAAGAGTAATTGAATAAGTGTAAACTTTTTACTTTATGGATTTATTTATTCTTTATACAACTGAATACACTGTTTTTCTGGATATTGTTTCAGACGCCGTTCATGGTGACATACTGAGTTGTAATCACACCCTACTTAGGTTGTCTGATCGGTACCTGAATAGACTTCATGTTTTTAGGACAAGTTAAGGGAAAAGTACCTGTTTTAGGTGGATGAGTCAAGATGGATAATGGATGAGGGAACTTATGTGGTTTAGGACCTGCTTGCGAGTTTTCAATGTCTTTACTTTTGAGTTGCATTTTGACACTTTCCACATACTTTACCATGACATATCTACTATTTGGTTTTGATATTGTATTTCCAGTTTTTTTCATCATGTGATATTGGAATCCTTCTGGTTATGGTTATATATTTGGTCATTTTTATTTTTTTCCACCATGGTATTAATTTGATAAAGAGGGGATAGTCTCCCCATGATTGATATTAGACCCTCGCTGCTAGTCGGAAGACCCTAGAAAATGGGGAGGTGTGATTGAGGTCATGTGACAAACCATATTGTGGAAAAGGTTTGTGGAACCCATGTTGGGATGTTATAGTCTTCTACCTATATATTGTAATCCTCTAATGTGTGGAATAATGGAAATGTGTGGCTTGATTGGATGTCTCTTTGGACAGATGCGCAAGATACTGGGCATCGTTGATGGACCTTTGGAAATATTGGAACTCTTTCACAGGCTAGGCTGGGGGATGGAGACCCCATTTATATTTCATTTTGGATTCTTTTATTGAGAATATATATATGTGTGTGTGTTTGTATGTGTGTGTTTTTGTGTGTGTGTGTGTGTATCCATGTCATGGGATTTTATTTCTCTCTTGATTTGGGTTGAGATTTCTATTCCAATCGTATCTCTTAATGCCCCCTTCAGCTTTTGGGGCATTCTATTGAGTATGTATATACTAACCCCTTCATGGGCTTTACCCGTACATGTCATATCTTATGAAAACAGTAGTCATGTCAGCAACAATTATAGAGGAGCATAGGGATACATGGTGCATTTGACCGTGTATGGTGGTCGAGGCTTGGAGATTTAGAGCTGGGTTCTCTCAGCATTTACTTTTTTAGTTTTTTCAAGTTGGGACATCTTTTCTGGTTGGGAATGTATTTTGACCATTTACTTTCAGTTTACATTTTCATATTTTTTTACTCCCTCGATGTTTTTACATTCAAGGTTTATTCTCTAGATGTTGCATCTTTTATTATTATTCCTTTTCACTTTTTCATTTATATTTTTGTGTGTGTGCATACAAGTACATTAAAAAAAGGCCTCCCATACTATTTATGAATTTCAGAACATGTCACCACCCTCTGGCCTATGGAGGTGGGCTTAGGTTAGTTGCAGCTTAATCCCTATTGGGTCAGGTCATGACATTTTAAATGCGAGAAAGATATTGAAATCATAGATTTGTATCAAATAAAATTTTGTAATTTATGTGCTTTTGATACAAGATTATGGAGCATAGTTACAAGGGTGATACACTCATGGAATAATAGTCATTTCTTCAATCCTTCATTGAATTCCTCATTCTCTTCATCATCATCATGCAATCTGATCATCGATGTCGTCATAGATTCGGTCTCATTCCCTAGATTTGATGTTGATTCCACCAAGATATGGTCTCTCTATCCTTTCTATCTATCTCTCTCTATATATAGTGTTATGTAGACATAAAAAACAATGAACCCCAGGCATAAATTAAAATAGGGGTTTTGTAGGGGAAATTAGGTCACTAGATAAAAATTAATGAATTTTATTTGATCACACACCTGCAATGGGTAATCTCAAGAACCAAGTTGTGAATAAAATTAACATCACTCCTAGGGTAAAACTCATATTTTGAAAATAATCATAACTTCAGTTTTTATATATTAAAATTCTTCTATGAGTAAATGTCAATAATTCACAGACATGCGTTAGATAACTAAAAATAATAGTGTTATCAAGGTTCTACAACAATCGAAACTTCACAACAACTCAGCGAACCTTATCAAAAATATTGTTTGAAACATTTTAAAGGTTCAAATCAAAAAAATTTGAGTCACTACATGGTTGATCTAGATTTATTGGATAGAGTCAATATATGTGACTGGATCGGGACCCAGGACCAAGTTGTGGTTTTAGTTTATTTCACTATAAAAAAGATAGCATTAGCAATGGTTTTTTATGCTAATAATAGCGGTTTAAACCGTCGCTTAGTCTTTTAAAAGTGGTTACTAAAACCAAAAAATATTTCATGGTCAACATTCCTTTATGAGTGATTGTTTTATTTTAGAGACAGTTTATGTATGTGTCATTTTTGGAACATTTAGTAGCGGTTTCGATTTTATTTAGCGACAATATTTTTTAAAAATTAACCCAAAAATAAAATAGATAAGATGAACCTAAGCGCTACCAATATATGTAGCAGAGGTTATGTTTAGGGGAGGTTAATAGAACCCACTTCTAATTAATATTTTCATTAATTTATTTAGTGGTGGTTTTTAAAAACAACCTCTAAATATTTATCTTAATTTTTTTATAAAAATATTTAATAAGAAAATATAAATATAAAAACCATGTTGTGTAAAAACCTAAAAAATAAATGCATAATAAACCCATCATGCATACATAATACATCAGAAAACCAAAATAATACATACATATATCTACAGTCATCGAAACCTCGGTCATCATAACCCGATTCACCATATACTCAATCAACTGATAACCTCAGTCAACCCATACCTCAATCATAAATATATTCATATAAAATATGTCCAACAGCTAACCATGCCCAATATATGTCCACCCCAGGACCTTTGTATTATCCATATACCACCACATCATCTCATCAAAGGAAACTGACCACATCATCTCATCAATTGTAACAAAAAAGAAGACAAAAATTAAAACTAAACAAAATAAATCAGAATTACAGTAGAATCATTGAAAAAATTTAAACATATCATGGAAAATAAGAACCATAACGACTGCCTTTTGAATAATGTCATGGATCAGAATTTTCAACCTCCTACTTAATTCCAACATCCTTCACCTAAAATAAAAAAAATGAGAAAGATAAAAGACATAGAATATATTTAGAATGTTTCACCTAAAATTTATTATTTTGATAATCAAATAGAATTCATTTTAATATAAAATAAATAATATATCATGAAAAACACTTTGAAAACATAGACAAACCTATTTATGATATGATTCAACACTTGAAACTGAAAAGGGATAATTATATAACATTCTAATTAATTTCTAAATCAACGTGCAATGTGCTTGAAATTTACTTAATAAACAAATTTAAAAGACTTTAATATGAGAACATATCCTATTTTTCAAAAATAACTAAATATTGGTTTTTACATGATTTCATGTCAAACCAATGTCATTTTCTATGGTTTTGACCGTTACATGAGAGTTTTAGTGTTTTAAAATACTAAAAATTCATTTACAGGCATCTCGGGAAAACTGTAACTCAGAATGATATGTCGTTAGTTCCTACATTTCACAAATCAATATAAAATCCTTTTACTCTGATTAAATGGAAATATGACATTTTTTTTATGGTTGTGACCCCCCTAACACATGTTTTTAAAGGCTTTGGTACTATTAAAAACTGTTTACCGAGTCATTTTGACCACACCACACGTTATATTGGCATTTTTTCAACACATACACATGAAAAATAACTCAACAGTGGGTTTTGAATGATTTCATGTAAATATGCGATTTTTTCTATGGTTTTGACCATTAAACACATGTTCAAGGGTTTTAAAACACTAAATAAATGTTTATAAGAATTTTAGGAAAACCGTAACTCGGAATGATGTGTCTTCAGTTACTAAATTTTAAAAATAAATCTACGGTCATTGTACTATGATTTTATGTCAATATGATGTCGTTTTCCTTATCTTGACCCCCAACATATGTTTTTAAAAGCAATGGTACCTTTAAAAATTATTTACCATGTCATAAAAAATAACTCATTGGTGGTTGTATCATGATTTCATATCAATATGAGGTCGTTTTCTATGGTTTTGACCATTACATGCATGTTTTGGTGTTTTAAAACACTAAAAACAAGTTTAAGGGCATCCCAGGAAAACCATAAGTCGGAATGACATGCCATTAGTTCCTAAAATTCAAAAATCAATCTATGGCCATTTTCTATGATTTCATGTCAAACCGACATCGTTTTCTTAGTTTGACCCCTTAAGATGCATTTTTAAAGGATTTGGTACCTTTAGAAACTGTTTACTAAGTCATTGCAACCACACCGCATGCACAATTGATATGTTGTCTATGAATACACATAAAAAACTCAACAATGTTTTTACTATGATTTCAATCAATATGAGATTAATTTCTATGGTTTTGACCATTACACACACGTTTTAGTGTTTTAAAACACTAAAAACATGTTTATATGCATCCCATGTAAAATCTAATACAAAATGATGTGTCGTCAATTCCCACATTTCAAAAATAAATATAAGGTCATTTCCCTTTGATTTCATATCAATCTGATATTGGTTTCCTAGTTTTGACCCCATGACACATGTTTTAAAGGCTTTTGTAAATTTAAAAATTGTTTACTGAGTCATTCCAACCACAAGGCATGTTTGATTAATGAGTGTTATGTGATTATATGTAAAAAATAACTCAAAAATAGTTTTCCCATGATTTCATGTTAATATAATGTCTTTTCCTATGGTTTTGACCATTACTCGCACGTTTTGGTGTTTTAAAACATTAGAGCATCCCAATAAAACCATAAATTATTATGATTTTACTTCAATTAATATATTTCAAAAATCAATATACAGTCATTTTCCTCTGATTTAATGTCAATCCAATATCATTTCCCTAGTTTTGACCCCCCCAACACACATTTTTAAAGCCTTTGGTACCTTTAAAAACTATTTATCGAGTTATTCTGACCACATCACACATTGATTGATGTGTTGTTTGTGAGTACACATAAAAAATAACTAAATTGTGGTTTTACCATGATTTAAAATAAATCAAATGTTTTTTATGGTTTTGACTATTACACACACATTTTAGTGTTTTAAAACACTAAAAACATGTTTATGGGTATCCCGAAAAAACCGTAACTCGGAATGAAATTCTGTCAGTTCCTACATTTTAAAAAACAATCTATGGTTATTTTAAAATGATTTCGTGGTAATAAAACACCATTTTTCTGGTCTTGACCCCCCTAACACATGTTTTTAAAGCCCTTGATACCTTTCCAAACTATTTACCAAGTCATCCCGACCACAATTCATGTCTGATTGAGATGTTTTCTATGTGTAAAAATAAAAAAATAACTCAAATTTGCATTCCCCATTATTTCATGTCAATCTGACGTTGTTTCCTATGGTTTTGACCATTACATGCATGTTTTAGTGTTATAAAACACTAAAAACATGTTTACAAGAATCATAAGAAAACTGTAACTTGGAATGACATTCTTTTAGTTCTTACATTTCAAAAATCAATATATGGTCTCTTTACTCTAATTTCATGGTAATCTGATGTCGTTTTCTTGGTTTTGACCACACAAAACATGTTTTTAAAGGCTTTGGTACCTTTACAAACTATTTACTGAGTCATTCTGACCATGCTACATGTTATATTTACATGTTGTTTATGCACACATGTAAAAAATATCTCAATGGTGGTTTTCCACTATTTCACATCAATTTGAGGTTTTTTATATGGTTTTGACATTTTCACGCATGTTTTAGTATTTTAAAATACAAAAAACGCGTTTATGGGTATCCTAGGAAAACCGTAACTTAGAATGATGTGTCATCAGTTCATACATTTGAAAAATAAATCTATGGTCATTTTCTACTGATTTAATAACTATCCAACATAGTTTTCCTATTTTTAACCAGTAGACACATATTTTTAATGGTTTTAGTACCATTAAAAACTATTTACTCAATCATTCTGATGACACCACAGGTAATATTGACATGTTGTCTATGCGTACAAGCCAAGAATATCCCAAATGTGTTCTTACCATGATTTCACATAAATATGATGTCTTTTTCTATGGTTTTGATTTTTACATGCACGTTTTAGTATTTTAAAACACTAAAAATGCATTTACGGGCATCATAGGAAAACTATAACTCGGAATGATGTGTCGTTGGTTCCTAAATTTCAAAAACCAATCTACAGTCATTGTACTCTGATTTCATATAAATCCAAAATTGTTTTACTATTTTTTTCCCCCTGATGCATGTTTTTAAAGGCTTTGGTACCTTTAATTTTTTTTACCAAGTAATTCTGACCACACCACACATCTTATTGTTGTGTTTTCTATACATACATTTCAAAAACAACTCAACAAAAATTTTCCCATGATTTCACATTAATATTAGATATTTTTATATGGTTTTTACTATTACAAATATGTTTTAGTGCTTTAAAACACTAAATACATGTTTATGGTAATCCCAAGAAAAACTTAACTCAGAATGATGTGTCATCAGTTCCTATGTTTCAAAAATAAATCCATGGTTACTTTCATATTATTTCATAGAAATTAAAAGTTTTTTTCTTAGTTTTGACCCCCCGACACATGTTTTTAAAGGCTTTGGTACCTTTAATATTTTCTTATCAGGTCATTCTAACCACACTACACATCATATTAACATGTTTTCTACACATACACATAAAAAATATCTCAATGGTGGTTGTCTTATGATTTCACATCAATCATAGGTTGTTTTCAAGGGTTTTGATCATTATATGCATGTTTTAGGGTGTTAAAACACCAAAAACATGTTTATGGCCATCATGGGACAATCATAACTCAGAATGATGTTCCTTCAGTTCCTACATTTTAAAAATAAATCTACGATTTTTTTACTCTGGTTTTAGGACAATCCAATATTGTCTTCTGGGTTTTGACCCCTGACACACATTTCTAAAGGCTTTAATACCTTTAAAAACTGTTTACCGAGTAATTCCAACCACACCACATGCAAGATTAACATTTCTTATATGAATACATGTCTAAAATAAATCCACAATGATTTTCACATGATTTCAAATCAATATTAGTTTGTTTTCTATGGTTTGGACCATTATATGCATGTTTTAGTGTTTTAAAACACTAAAACATGTTTACAAGAATCCCAGGAAAACCATTACTTAGAATGATTTGTCGCTAGTTTCTACATTTCAAAAATCATTCCATGGTCATTTTTCTATGATTTCATGTCAATCTGGTATTGTTTGTTTGGTTTTGACCCTCCAACACATGTTTTTAATGGTTTTGGTACATTTAATTTGTTTACCAAGTAATTCCGACCACTACACACATCTAATTGATGTGCTGTCTACACATACATGTCAAAATTAATGTAATGATAGTTTTCCCAAGATTTCACATTATTCTTAGGTCTCTGTATATGGTTTTTACTATTACATGTGCGTTTTAGTGTTTTAAAACACTAAAAACACGTTTATGGGCATCCTGGGAAAAAATTAACATAAAATGACGTTTGATCAGTTCCTACATTTAAAAAATAAATCCATGTTTATTTTACTCTGATTTAATGGAAATTCGAAGTTGTTTTCCTAAACCCCCCCGACACATGTTTTTAAAGGCTTTGGTACCTTTAATTTTTTTACTGAGTCATTCTGAACACACTACATGTAAAATTGACATGTTTTCTACATGTAAACATAATAAATATCTCAATGGTGGTTTTCCTATAATTTCACATCAATCATGGGTTGTTTTCAAGGGTTATGATTCTTACATGCATGTTTTAGTGTGTTAAAACACTTAAAACATGTTTACGAGCATCCTGGTAAAATCGTAACTCAGAATGACATTCCTTTAGTTCCTACATTTCAAAAATAAATCTATGGTTTTTTTCCTCTAATTTCACGATAATCCATCATCGTCTTCTTGGTTTTGACCCCCGCAACACACATTTTTAATGGCTTTGATACCTTCAAAAACCGTTTATTGAGTAATTCCAACCACACTGCAATTCATATTAACATTTCATCTATGAATACTTGTCTAAAATAATCCAAGAGTTATTTTACCATTATTTCAAATCAATATTAGGTTTTTTCTATGATCTATACTATTACATGCACGTTTTAGTGTTTTAAAACACTAAAACATGTTTATAGCAATCCCATGAAAACTGTTACTCAGAATGATGTGTCGTCATTTCCTACATTTCAAAAATAAATCCATAGTCATTTTTATATGATTTCACGTCAATATGAAATTCTTTGTATGGTTTTGACCCTCTAACACATGTTTTTAAAGGCTTTGGTGGCTTTAAAAACTGTTTAGCAAGTCATTCCAATGACACCACAAGTTGGATTGATGTGTTGTCTACACATACACGTAAAAACACTACGGGAAAAATGAGCAATTGCGACGGGTTATTTGCGACGGGATTTATTCCCGTCGCAAATAGTCATGTTAAAAACTTATTTGCGACGGGGGTATTTCCCCGTCGCAAATAAGGAGGCTTTTGCGACGGGATTGCTTTCCCCGTCGCAAATAGTTTTCCCGCGATGCGCGCCAAATCGCGGGAAACTTATTTGCGACGGGGAAATATTCCCGTCGCAAATAACCGGCGGCGGTAAAAGGTATTTGCGACGAGAATATTCCCCCGTCGCAAATACTATGTCGGTAGGGATTATTTGCGACGGGACCCGTCGCAAATAACTATTTACCGGTTGACCGTAATAAATGTTGGCTAAGGTATTTGCGACGGGTCCCGTCGTAAATAATACTATTTGCGACGGGAATCCCGTCGCAAATGGGCCCGTCGCAACTAATCTAACCTATAAATACCCCCATCCGTTTTTTTCATTTCATTCTCATTCCTTATCTTCTCTCTCTCTCAGAATTATATTTCTAGAGTTGAGTTTTTCTCCAGTTTAAGTTTTTTCTCCGGAGCTGATATTAAAGTTTTGAAGAACGATCAGAACAGATCAATTTTCAAGGTATTTATCTTCATTTTAATTTTTTATTTATTTTTAATTTCTTATTAGTTTCTATTATTATTAATTAGTTGTAATTTAATTATGTTTACATTGTTTTATTACTTAATAAATTTAAATTATAAGTATTGTTTATATGGTAATTAGGAATAATTAGTAATAATTTTTAGTAATTAAGAATAAATATTAATAACTAGTAATAAATACCAATAATTAAGAATAAGAACATTATTACATTATTAGTTTATTTTATTATTAATATTAAAATAATATAATTTTTTATATATATACAGTTCTTTTTTCATCTGTGTGTTTGCTGTCTTCACATGTATTATTTGTATGTGGAGATAGAAAACGCACAGATGAAAAAAGAACTGTATATAAATTAGAAAATTATATTATTTTAATATTAATAATAAAATATATTAATAATGTTATTATTTTTAATTATTGGTAATTATTTCTAATTATTGATAATTATTCATTTAATTACTAATAATTATCAATAATTAAGAATAATTAGTAATAATTACCAATAATTAACAATAATTAGTATTAATTACCTATAATTAGTATTAATTGCCAATAATTAGTATTAATTACCAATAATTAGTATTAATTACCAATAATTCGTAATAATTAGGAATAATTAACAATAATTAGTAATAATTAGGAATAATTAACAATAATTAGGAATAATTAACAATAATTAGTAATAATTAGGAATAATTAGGAATAATTAGTATTAATTAGGAATAATTAGTAATAATTACCAATAATTAGTATTAATTAGGAATAATTAGTATTAATTACAAATAATTAGTATTAATTAGGAATAATTAGTATTAATTACAAATAATTAGTATTAATTAGAAATAATTAGTATTAATTACCAATAATTAGTATTAATTACCAATAATTAGTATTAATTACCAATAATTAGTATTAATTACCAATAATTAGTATTAATTAGGAATAATTAACAATAATTAGTAATAATTAGGAATAATTAAAAATAATTAGTAATAATTAGGAATAATTAGTATTAATTAGGAATAATTAGTAATAATTACCAATAATTAGTATTAATTAGGAATAATTAGTATTAATTAGGAATAATTAGTATTAATTACCAATAATTAGTATTAATTACCAATAATTAGGAATAATTAACAATAATTAGTAATAATTAGGAATAATTAACAATAATTAGTAATAATTAGGAATAATTAACAATAATTAGTAATAATTAGGAATAATTAACAATAATTAGGAATAATTAGGAATAATTAGTATTAATTAGGAATAATTAGTAATAATTACCAATAATTAGTATTAATTAGGAATAATTAGTATTAATTACCAATAATTAGTATTAATTACCAATAATTAGTATTAATTACCAATAATTAGTATTAATTACCAATAATTAGTAATAATTAGGAATAATTAACAATAATTAGTAATAATTAGGAATAATTAACAATAATTAGTAATAATTAGGAATAATTAACAATAATTAGGAATAATTAGTATTAATTAGGAATAATTAGTATTAATTACCAATAATTAGTATTAATTACCAATAATTAGTATTAATTACCAATAATTAGTATTAATTACCAATAATTAGTATTAATTACCAATAATTAGTATTAATTACCAATAATTAGCAATAATTACCAATAATTAGTATTAATTACCAATAATTAGCAATAATTACGAATAATTAGAAATAATTACCAATAATTAGCAATAATTACGAATAATTAGAAATAATTAGCAATAATTAGAAATAATTAGCAATAATTAGAAATAATTAGCAATAATTAGAAATAATTAGCAATAATTAGAAATAATTAGCAATAATTAGTAATAATTAGTAATAATTAGGAATAATTAGGAATAAGTAGGATTAATTAGGATTAATTAGGAATAATTAGGATTAATTAGGAATAATTAGTAATAATTACCAATAATTAGTAATAATTACCAATAATTAGTAATAATTAGTAATAATGACCAATAATTGCCAATAATTACCAATAATTGCAAATAATTAGGAATAATTAGGAATAATTAGTAATAATTAGGATTACTCAGGAATACTCAGGAATACTCACGAATACTCACGAATACTCACGAATACTCACGAATAATCACGAATACTCACGAATAATCACGAATACTCACGAATACTCACAAATAATCAGGAATACTCAGGAATACTTAGGAATACTCAAGAACACTTAGCAAAAAAAATTATATTATCAATATTTATGAAAAAAATATTAATATTATTAAAATAATAAAAATTTATAAAATATTAAAATTATCAATATTTACAACAGATTTTTCTCTATTCTTAACATGTTCAAATCTTAAAGGGTCGCTAATTGTCAGGTCATGCGCAATAAAAAGTTTCTGTCAGCCATGTCCAATGTAAACTCTATAATTGTCCTTGCATGGTCGATCACCTCAAAAGTAATGTTGCAATCAGACAAACCAAGTCATTCCCTTCTTATCTATAAGAATCATCTCACATGAACCTTTACATAGACCATTCTTCCTTGAAAATTTAAGGGAAAAATAATGATATCCCCTCAAATTTTTAAGGAAGAATGATCTATGTAAAGGTTCATGTGAGATAATTCTTATAGTTAAGAAGGGAATGACTTGGTTTGTCTGATTGCAACATTACTTGCGAAGTGATCAACCATGCAAGGACAATTATAGAGTTTACATTAGACATGGCTGACACAAACTTTTTATTGCGCATGACCTGACAATTGACGACCCTTTAAGATTTGAACATGTTAATAATAGAACAAAGTTTGTTCTGAATATTGATAATTTTAATATTTTTTAATTTTTTTTATTATTTTAATAATATTAATATTGTTTTTTCGTAAATATTGATAATATTTTTTTTATTACTAATAATTAGTAAACGAAATCTGCTTGGATAATGAAGGGAAAATTTATAACCATCTCCACAACGATGATTATCAAATTTCCTTTCATTATTCAAGCAGTTTTCCTTTTGCTAAGTATTGCTAAGTATTGCTAAGTATTGCTAAATTAGTAATAAATAGTAATAATTAGCAATAAATTGTAATAATTAGTAATAAATTGTAATAATTAGTAATCCTTGCTTGAGTGTTTTTTCTAACAAATTATTCAAAACCAGTAATGCTTTTATATTTTATAGAAAAATATGGAACAACGAGGTCGTCAACAGTCATTATTAGATGACCGCATATGGATAAATCAACGTAGAAATCCAAATGGTTCTGGTTTAAATCCAGTATATATAGAGGGTGTAGAGATTTTTTTATCATTTGCGGCATCAAATTCAGAATTTGTTTCAGAAGGAAAGATAAAATGCCCTTGTAGAAAATGTGCATTGAGAACGTTTGACACGTTTGACAAAGTGGGGGAACATCTCTTGCGTTTTGGTTTTCAAGCAGATTATGTTTTTTGGTATCAACACGGTGAACGCAGTTCCAGAGCAGATGATACCAACTTGATTCCGGATCCATCCCAGTTTCAAGATTTAGTACATGATGTTGCAGGTTCATCTGTTCAACATACAGAAACTCCGGCTGATATAGCTTCAAATCCTGAGTTGGGACCGTCTGAATTTTATGAGTTGTTGAAGTCTGCTGAGGATGCATTATATCCTGGCTGCAAGATGAGAAAATTAGAAGCAGTTGCAAAATTTATGGCTATCAAATCAGATAACGGAATGTCAAACACATGTTTTGACCAGATATTTTCTTTGCTGAAAACACTGTTACCCGAAGGAAATGTTTTACCTGCAAATTACTATGAAAGTAAGAGGTTGGTTCGAAATTTGGGACTTACTTGTCAGAAGATTCATGCATGTTCAAATGACTGCATTTTATATTCAGGGGAAAATGAGTCGTTGGATAGTTGTCCCACATGTGGGCAACGGAGATATAAAGAAGGACAACACGGGAAGTCTGGTTTGATTCCTGTAAAACAGTTGAGATATTTTCCGCTTACATCCAGACTTCAGCGTTTATTCATGTCTAAGAATACAGCGACAATGATGTCATGGCATAAAGAGAATATTTCAACCGATAAAAGCTTGAATCATCCAGCCGATGGTGATTCATGGAAACATTTTGATAGAGTGCATCCATCATTTGCTTTAGAAGCTAGAAATGTTCGACTGGGCCTTTCCACTGATGGTTTCTGTCCGTTTGGATCTTATGGTAGTCAATATTCATGTTGGCCTGTTTTTTTAACTCCGTATAATTTACCTCCATGGATGTTGATGAAGGAGCCATATATCTTTTTGACTTTACTAATTCCAGGACATCCGAAGAAAAATATTGATGTTTATTTGAAGCCATTGATTGATGAATTAAATTTATTGTGGAGTACTGGTGTCAGTACATATGATGTTGCAACGAAACAGAATTTCATACTGAGAGCAGCATTGATGTGGACAATAAGTGACTTCCCGGCTTATGGGATGTTATCTGGCTGGAGTACACATGGTCAGAAATCATGTCCTTACTGTATGGGAGAGAACAAAGCATTTATGCTCATTCATGGAAAGAAACCTTGTTATTTTGACTGTCATCGCAGATTTCTTCCAGCTGATCATCCTTTTCGCAGAAACAGATCTCATTTCAGAAAAGGAACAGCTGAAAGGGATGGACCTCCAAAAATGCTATCAGGTTCGGAGTTAAAATCGGTTGTATTTTCATTACCTCCCATCACTTTTGGTCCCACAATAAACCAACAGAAAATTTCTGGTTTTGGGAAAGAACACAATTGGATTAAACGTAGCATATTTTGGGATTTGCCATATTGGTCTGATTTGTTGGTCCGACACATGTTAGATGTCATGCATATTGAGAAGAACTGTTTTGATAATTTGTTTCATACAGTTTTGGATACGCCAGGAAAGAGAAAAGACAATGTAAATGCACGTTTAGATCTTGCCCAAATTTGCAGGCGTCCAGAATTGGAACTATTTGAGAATGTCAGAACAGAAAGGTTACTGAAACCAAAAGCAGCTTATACACTGTCTAAAGAAAACCGTTTATTATTTTGTCAGTGGATTGCAGATTTGAGACTTCCAGATGGCTGTGCTTCCAATTTGGGTAGATGTGTAAAGAATGGTCATATTACTGGATTGAAAAGTCATGATTGTCATGTTATAATGGAGAGACTTCTACCCATTGGATTAAGAGGTCTGTTGAATTCTGTGATTTGGGATTCCATAACAGACATGTCTCATTTTTTTCGGGAAATTTGTGCGGCTACGGCAGATTATGATGCTCTAGGCAAACTTGAAAAAGATGTTGTTGTAATTATATGTAAACTGGAAAAAATATTTCCGCCGTCTTTCTTCGACTCAATGGAACATTTGATGTTACATTTTCCATATGAAGCCAAATGTGGAGGTCCGGTACAGTTTCGATGGATGTACCCATTTGAAAGATGCATGCAAAAATTGAAAAGAAAAGTACGCAACAAAGCATCTGTTGAAGGATCTATTGCAGAAGCTTATTTGCAAGAGGAAATATCTTTTTTCTGCTCCCATTATTTTGAATCTGAGTATCCTTCAAAACACAACCGAATGGGACGGAATGAGAGGAATATTGATGAAATCGACAATCAATTATCTGTTTTCAACCAGTCAGAGCTTGGTTTTGGTGGAGTTTCTGAACGCTGGCTTTCAGATGATGAACATCATAGAGCTCATACGTATGTTCTGCTCAACTGTGAAGAGATGACATCAGTTGTACTGTAAGTGTTTATATCACTTATTCTATCATTTATGTTACAGTAAATAACTTTGGTTTTTATAGGTTGTATGATAATCATATCAAGAAACAAATTCCACAAATTACAGCAGCTGCTCTCGAAGAACGGCGACTGAAAAATTTCTCTCAGTGGTTTCAAAAACTGGTAACATAAATTCTTTATCATTTAGCAACTCATTCAATGTATAGTTTACTATATTGATAATTATTTCACAAATCTTCAGGTGTCTCGACATGCTGATAAAATTGACAAACGGCTCTGTGTATTGAGTAACCCACCTTCCAAACTTGTTAAAACTTATAATGCATATGTGGTGAATGGATTTCGATTCCACACGCATGCATATGGGGAATCGAAAAAAACAATGAACAGTGGAGTTAGCTTGAGAGGATCTCATCATCGAGAAAATGAAGTTGACTTTTATGGCATACTTGATGAAATCATTGAACTCTGTTATCTTGGACAACATTACATAACCATGTTCAAATGTCGGTGGTTGGATACAGAGAGAGGCGTGCGTGTTCATCCGACTCATGGAATCATCGATATTAAATGTAAAAGTGTTCTCGCAGTAAATGAACCATTCTTATTGGCTCAACAGGCATATCAAGTTTATTATGCAAAGTACTGTGCAACATCAAGAGACTTGACTGATTAGTGGAGTGTAATAAAAATCAAAATTCGAGACAATCAGTTTAGTCAAAGTGAATGTGCTTTCACTGATGTGCAAAGAATTGAAGTTTTTAAAGAGAGTACTCAAAATCAATCTTTTTTACAAAGAGATATGAGTATCGATGACGACACCCCACATTTAAGAGTCGGTGATGACGATGATGTTAATGATTTCACACATGAATTTGAAATGGTAAGAGATGAAGCAACTGCAACTCGAATGGATATCGATGATGTTGAGGAGGAATATGAAGATGACATTGACATATATGAAGATGATGATGAAGATGAACACTTATAGAATTCCATGGTATTTATATACAATCATAATATGTATATATATGTATATATAATAGTAATTATCAATTATTTGCTAATATTAACATTTTCTGTTTCAGATGGACGAGGCCACATTTCGTGAGTTGGCGGAGGCTGACCTGCCTTTCGATGCGGATGAGTTGCTGGCAGATGACCCTCAGCCTGCAGGCGCTCCAGGGAGTACGCGGAGGGGGCGCGGTCTTGCACGATTGATGATTCCTGACCCCGTCCCCGAGCGACGTCCATGTCTTGGGTTTGATCCGCGCACTCGGAGGTGTGATAACCTGTGTAATAACCTGTGAATTTGACTAAGATTTCATTAATCTATTCACATAATAAATGTTTATTATTTTTTCAGTTTTTCGCATATAGCAGTCGGACAGGGCAGCGCTATTTTGCGCAACTATTTCTCTCAGCCGTGGACCACATGGGAGCAGATTCCCATTGATGTGCAGCAGGCCATGTTCGGCCATTGGTTGGTACGTACGTAAATAAATAATTTTTATTTTGAAAATTATTTCATTTCTAACTTGATATTTTGATTTATTTGTAGGGTTTATGGTATCCGATCGAGGATACCATGCGTGACGCCATCCACGAGGCATGGGAGGTGGCCATGGGTGATCGCCTTCGTCAGTTTTTGCACAATTTAAGAAAAGCTGCGATGAAGAAAGCAGGAGTGTCAGATTTTGAGGAGTCATGTAGAGCACACCGACCAGAGTACATTTCATCCCATGTATGGGATGGATTATGTGCGCACTGGTTGAGTGGTGCCTTTCAGAGGAGATCATCGGTGGGGAGGCAGAATCGGGGGAGGCAGGAGGTGACTCATCGAGCTGGGAGTCGTTCTTTCAGTACTCATAGACAGCATCTGGTACGTACATTATTTATAAATATTTTATATAACTATAAATATTAACAGTTTATTTTTTATTCTTATAGGCTGTCGAGCACCCCGATATTACAGAGTACGACGTATATCGGAGGATGTATAGTGATCCTGCTACTGGGGAGCTCAGAGGTGATCGTCAGCATCACATCGTGGTCAGTATTATTTGTTTTCAAGTTTAAAAATTAACTGCATATAATATATTCACAATTTTAATTTTAAATTGCAACTATAGGAGTCATATGAGGCCGCAGCGGCACAGGCCCAGCCTGAGAGTCAGGCCGAGTCATCAGATCAGACCACTGCCCGTCAGTTTGATGAGGCGGCATGGATGCAGGCCACCCAGTATGCCTTCGAGAAGGGCCGGGTAGTTGGTATCGGCTCTCGACTGACTCCCGGAGATTATTATGGCAGTGCTGCGATGTCGGCGTCCAGCTCGAGGGGAGCTCGTGCATCTTCTTCTACACAGTATGAGGAGCAGTTGCGATCTCAGACTGCACAGATAGAGAGTCTCCGACAGGAGCAGGAGCAGATACGTCAGCAGCATGAGGAGGAGCGTCGACGCCAGCAGCAGCTGTACGAGGAGCAGACGAGTCGGTGGCAGCAGCAGCATCAGGAGCAGATGGAGTACATGCGCCGACTCACTCATGCTTTAGGGATGAAGTTTCCTCCACCACCATCTGCAGATCCCCCACCTCCCCCCCTCCTACAGATTAGAGTTTGTATTTCTGTTATAAAATTTGTGAAATCAAAATATTTTTTTTTTCTATTCGTAGTTTCTGTCTCATTATAAAATATTAATAATATTATATTTTTAAATAACAATATTAATATGAATAATAATAATATTTATATTTTATAATATTAAATTTTATATATATATTAAAATTTTATATATATATTAAAATTTTATAATATTATAATTTAATTATTTTTTTGTAATACTTGAATTATTTTAATATTTGAATGTAAAATAATTCTATTATTTTTATATTAATTAAAATAACTTATTAATATTTTTTTTATTTATGAATTATAATTATAATATTATTATATTAATTAAATTATTTATTAATATTCTATTATTTTTATTTTTGAATTATAATTCTACTATTATGTGTCCTTCTTGGCCAATACTCACTTTTATGAGGGTGGGGTGTTTTTCACTACCCATGCTGGCATGTGTAGACATCCATAAAAATGTTATATAAGTCACAAGTTTAATTCAGTAATGTTGTTATCGTTGATATACTTTATTATTAATCTCAAATTTAAAAATATATGTTTTTGTCTATACTTAATGAAATTAAATCTTTTTACAAGCCATGAACAACCTATTAGTGTAGAAGTCTAAAATTTATTCACCCATGGGGTGCGCTTGACTTGGGGAAGTAATTGGGTAATGAAAGGTATGGCCATAGAGGTTCCAATAATGAGTTATTGAACATGATTGAATGATTTGGGATGCCTATAACACATAATGGGACCTGAGGCATGTGCCTATTATAGACCTAATGAAAATGAATATAAATAAATTTTAATTTAATTTATGAGTACTTGTTCTTTACATTATTTTAATAGTTCACTACATCGACTAGAAACTTCTTCCTTTATCGTTTATTGAAATGAATTTTCTATTAAAGTTCAATCCTATTGAATTGTTTAGGACAAAATGACTTATATAAATTCTTTTCATAGAATGTATAGAAGTTGGATGTATGAAACCGATCAGATCTCAAGCGATTTTCAAAACAATTTGGAGAGCTTTATAGATTTTACATTTCACAATGCTTCAGATAGTGGTCACATACACTGCCCATGTTCCAATTGTGTTGGTAGACCTTGGTTGAGCCATGAAGAAGTTAGCTACCACATAACCAAAAATGGTTTTCAAGCAAACTACTTTGTGTGGTATCACAATGGGGAGAAAATGAAATCTCAAATTGGTGATGATCGAAATGAAAGGTCTGGAATAAAAAAAATTTAGATGATCGGTTTCTGTTTATTCGTCGTCATGAAAAAGAAAGGATTTCAACTCAATAAGACTTTGATATGAGGACAACTGATGCATCTAGTGAAATTTATGATATTAATAGGGTGAAAAAATTGAATGATGCTTCCACGACTCCAGCATACCGACAATGCGCTAAAATGAAAAAGATGGAATTTTTAATCCGATTGTTTCATGGAAAAACTATGTCTGGGATTTCTAATACAGAAATAGATTACATTCTTACCCTCTTGAAGGATTTACTTCCAGATGATGTAGATATTCCCTCAAAAAAACTATATGGCATGGAAGTTAGTTGAGGAACTTGGATTTTCAAGAAACAAAATTCATGTTTGCCTGAAAGATTGCAGTTTATTTTGGGAGGAAACCGCTGAACGAAATGATTGTATAAAAAGTGGCACATCCCACTGGAAGTCAAAATCTAATGGAACACCATACCACATTCCACAGAAATTAATGTGGAACTTTCCATTGATCCCCAGACTCCAGAATCTTTTTATGTCTGATGACATATCAATACAAATGATATGGAATGATACCGAGAGAAAGAAGACTAATGATGAGTTGGTTCATCCTTCAGATGGATTTTCATAGCAGATATTTGATGCTCGACATCCTGATTTTGCAGCTGACGTGCGTATTGTGAGACTGGGTCTTTCATGAGACGGTTTTAATCCGTTTGGGAATATACTTACTTCGCACAACACATGGCCAGTTTTTATACACATTTATAATCTTCCCCCATGGTTGTGTATGAAAAAACCTTTCACTTTCATGAGTATAATCATATCCGGTCATTCTGATCCCGGCATTGATATTAATGTATACATGAAACCTTTAATAAAAGAGTTGAAAATTCTTTGGGATTTGGGTGTGCGCACATACGATGCATGTTCGAAAGAAATATTTTAGATGCGTGTTGCACTTATGTGGACGATCAATGATTTTCCGAATTATGCAATGATTTCTGGATGGAGTACGAAGGGAAAACTGTCATGCCCAGTTTGTATGAAGAATACACGATCCAGAAGACTGAAACATCATTGTAGTTTCAGTTTTATGGGACATCGACGATTCTTACCAAATGATCATCCATATATAATGAATCGTCGACGATTTGATAATACCATAGAGACCGATGATCCACCTTAGCATATGTATGGAACTGATGTGCTTAATGAATTGAAAGATTTCAGTTTTTCATTTGGGAAGGGTCAAATGAAATTTGGAAAGAGAGATAATGTTTCCACTAAAACCTGTTACAATTGGAGGAAGAGGAGTATCTTTTTTGATTTTCCTTATTGGTCAACCAATTTGTTACATCATTTCTTAGATGTAATGCATATTTAAAAGAATATATGTGAACTGTTGCTTTTGTTTCTTCTAAATGTCAAGGGGAATACAAAAGATGATTTACGATCTTGGCGTGACTTGGGGGATTGGGTCATGAGGCCAGAATTGCATCCTCTGCGTATGAGTGAAAATAAATGGAAACTTCCACGTGCTTCTTATGTGATGAAACCTACGAAAAAACAATTTCTGGAAGTATTAGAGACTATTACAGTTCCTGATGGCTATTCAAGCAACATATCTAAACGGGTCAACAGAAGAGAATGGAAGCTAAAATCTTTAAAGACTCATGATTATCACATTCTACTACATGAGTTGCTTCCAATAGAAATCTTTCATCTCTTGTCCAATAATGTATGGGTGACTTTTATTCGGTTGTGCCATTTGTTTAGAGATCTTTGTGCTAAGAAGTTGTCCAAGTCTTTCTTACAAAAAATATTGATAGATTCCCCCATTAATTTTGTGTGAGTTGGAGAAAATATTTCCTCCATCATTTTTCACATGCATGTTGCATCTGACTGTCCATTTTCCCACTAAAATACTTCTCGGAGGACCTGTTTCTTTTCATTGGATGTATCCAATTGAAATAAATATGTACACATTAAAGTATTATGTATGAAACAGGAATCATCCTGAAGGATCTATCATGAACGGTTACTTGGCTCAAGAATGTATGGATTTCTGCTCAATGTATTTGTCTGATCTTACTACAAGAATGAACAGACCAATGAGAAATAAAGAAGAACAGTATGAGAAAATTGAACCCAATTTTCCATCACTTCCATAAATAGGAGGAATTCCTGGATCATATACATTGAAGACATTAAAGCATGAAGAGCAGGAGATGGCACATCGCACAATTTTGTTCAGTTGTGATTTGTTCGATGACTATATCAGGTTACTAAATTGAATATGTATATATTACATATATATCTGGTAAACTATTCATAATTTTTATCTACAGGGAACATAAAACAATGATAAATAAGAAGCATTGCTCTTTATCTTTGAGAAGGAGAGAGACTTTTCATAGCAAATAGTTTTCTGCTTGGTTAAAATAGAAGGTAAAAATATTACTATTTAAAATAATTTTATTAATATTTAATTAAGTTTAATAGTCATTTATATTAGAGGTATTGAGTTGGTCTACTGACTCTGTGTCTGAGGAAATAAGAGCTTTGGATTTTGGTCCTAATATCGTGGTTCGTGACTGTAAATCAATTGTTATCAATGGGTAAAAATTTATTATCACCGAACGAGCAAAGAACATGAGAACACAACATGATGGTGTTATGGTTACTGCCATAACAGATTTTTATGCCAGTGCATTAGATAATAGACTATGATTTGAAAATCTGGGTTATTATGGAGTCATTGAGAAAATAATAATATTAGATTAATACTCTCATGGACGAGTCACAATGATGAAATTCCATTGGTTTGATTCGATGACGAGACAGGGCACATTTATTGATGATTGTGGATTTAGAGTAATTAATATGACTCGTACTCTTGCTACCGAAAAACCATATGTGTTGGCATCAATGGCTAAACAAGTTTTTTATGTCAAAGACCAACTTCGACCTGAATTTGGTTTCATAGTTGAAGTAATTCAAAGACATATTTTTTATGATGGTGATGATGGAATTGACACTGTACCTAGTGCCATTGGAACCAATCCATTTATTTCTTTGGATGACTCCAATAGCTCAATTGTCAGAGTTGATTGTGAACCTGAAGTTATGGTTGAAAATATATAGAATCATTCATCCATGTTCTCAATTATTTTGGTTTACCTCGAGTTGGGTTGTTAAGGTTGGTAATATTCAAATTGATTTAGTATTGATCACAAATATGTTTTAGCTGACTTGACCGTTATGTGAATTTTCAATGTTTATTGTTTTCAGTTTTATTTGAATTTCATTTTCTAATTTGGAATTAAACTATATTCAAACCTAGTCAAACAATATTTCTATCTTGGTGAACATTTCAACTTGTATGATTTATTAAATCCATTCAAGATCTTCTAAAACAATTGATAGCTAAATTACCAATGAATCCCCCTATTCCCTCATATATTTAGTTTTTTGGGTTACACATTAGTTTCCTTTTTCTAATTAATTACATATTTTTTTTCAAAACCATGAAATGCATCCAATTGAAGAGAGACGAAGGAAAAAATGATGGAGAACAATCTTTAAATGGTGGAGATGGGCATTCCACCATTAGTTCCTACAGTGAGTACTTTATTTCAAGTATATATATTTAAAGAATATATAATGTCATGTGATTAATTTTTTTGTAAACATTTTTTTCGGATCTACATATACATCAATAGTTATTCGACGAGGAGGCTAGTACTGGTCCTAGTACTCAGGATGGTGGTACGAGGAGGGTTTGTACCAGAGGTGGACGAGCAGCTTCGCATACCTGACTAGACCTTGCCCCTCCCACTAACATGTCATCCTTCCCACATTCTGATACTGATGTGTCATTAGGGACACATGGGATATTTAGTCCTCCCATGCTTTCACCACCTTTTGAATCTTCTGGCCCATCATTTTCATATCCCATGATGATTCCCACTACCCAATCAGAATCTGGTCATACAGTTGTCCCATCTTCTTTTCCTTCTACTTATGTCTCTTCAAGCTTTTATATTCCATCATCTCCGAATACTATTCCACCACAGGGTGTTCCATCAGTTTCTGTGGATCTAGCGGCGCTCAACGATCAGACTGGTGCAAGTATATTTATAGAACCCTAACAAATTTTTATAGAAATATTTATTTTCATTATAACTTGTTTTGATAAAATATTTGTTTTTATTTCATAACAGATACATCTACTGATAGGAGGCTGGGGCGGGGGCATACATGCATGCATTCGGTGTGGAACCGCCGCACACAGTTTATGGTGAATTACAACGAAGACAACCAAATGATTTCGAAAATAGGGCAGCAATGTCGGAGTTTTTTGGCGACACTTGCCAAATACTCCGACATCATTCCCATCATCCCACTATCATGGAGACATTTTCCACATGAGGTCAAGGATAGAGCTTGGGTAAAGATATGGGTAAAAAAATCTGTTGTATTTAATGTCATGAATTATTTTTGTATTTATATGAATTAATATTTTGATGTCAGCTTCGATTTAATTTTCCCGATAGTGAGGGTGCATGACCGGAACGTCTGAATGATTTAGGCGAGCATTGGAGAGCCTACAAGCATGAGTGGTATATTGGCTGGCGTGCTAGAGTTGGCACTAAGTTAGAGGTTGTACCAGTCCTGGATGATTTTCCTATAGAGCAGCATCGTCAGATGATTACTCATTGGACGACTACCCAGTTTAAGGTATGAATTACATTTGAAGTATTTAAATAATAACTTTCATGTTTTTCATTAATATTATCCTTTGAATTATCGAATTTTATTTAGGAATCATCTAAAAAAAACATTGATGCAAAAAAATACCTCCACACACTAGGACGTACTACAATGCCAGATCATGAGAGGAAGCAGGTATGACAATTGTTTATAAGTTTTCTTTACGACTTACACTTTCTTTTTTTTCCTCAATTATTTAATCGTTTGTTAAAATTTTCATATAAATTTAGTTTTCAATGTCATTGTAGAGGCAAATACTGAATATTGAAGGACGTGTGCCTTCAGAAAAACTATTTTGCTCGAGTAGACGGAAAAGGGATGGAAGTGCTGTCAACGAAATGACTCAGTAACAGATCGTAATTTTTAATCTATTGATTTTATATTTTAATATCTATTTTGTAACTTAATAATATATTTTTATTTGTAACAGGATACTTTAGAGGCCCTTGATGCCCAAGAACCAGACAATTTTGGGCCCACTAATCACTTACATTAGGTGTTGGGAGAGGAGCATCCTGGAAGAGTACGCTGCCAACCTAGGATAGCCCCGACGAGGTATTGGACCTCCTCAGGTACGAGTTGTAGTGCCATCGAGCTGCAGAATGTTAGGGAATAGGTAGAATAGGCTGAGAAAAGGGCCGTAGAGATGGCAGAATAGTCTTCTAGGGAAAACAGTGCATTTATGAAATTTATTGAAGTTCTACGTCCAACACTTCCACCAGAGGCCTGCCCAACTTTGGATGAATATATGTCATAGATACATTCTATATATGGTGCACCAGGTGGAAATTATAGTGGTGGTCAAGACTATTTCCATCCTGATGATGATGATGGAGAGGAGTCTGATGCGGAAGAGGAGGGAGAGGAGGAGGGCGAGGTGGATAGCGAGGGTGAGGAGGAGGGTGAGGGTGAGGAGGAGGGCGCTGAGGAGGGCGAGGACGATGATGGGGACGAGGAAGAGGGTGATGATGATGGTGACGTGGGACAAATTGATCCGTTACATTTTTGACTAGTATTACTAAGATTTGATGTTTAATCTATTCTAGTTGTTGGTTTTATCTAGACCCGTAGTATAGTATTGGAGTTGAGTTATTTTTATATATTTCCTATTTTCATGGATGTTGTTGTCTTTTAGTGGTTGTGGTGTATCTTGAGAATGTTTATAGAGTTTTTTGTGTTTGGGAACTCCTTGGACAACCCCCCTCAGTCTTGGACCCTGGACAACCCCCCACCATCCTCCTTGGACCCCGGACAGCCCCCCGGACACCCCCTGGACAGCCCCCCGGAAGGCCCCCCAGACAGACCCCCCACCCTCCTCCCTAGACCCCGGACAACCCCCCAAACATCCCCTCAGATAGCCCCCAGACAGCCCCCCCCCACCCCACCCTCCTCCTTGGACCCCAGACAGCCCCCCGAACACCCCCCAGACAGCCCCCCCACCCTCCCCCTTGGTCCTCGCATAGCCCCCACCCTCCTCCCTGGACCCCCAGACAGCCCCCACCCTCCTTGATTTCACATTCTTTTTTTATTTCTCTGATCATGCAATGTTATTTAGGATTGTTCCATTTCTGTATGTATTCATTTATATGAATGTCTTGGTAAGCTTATTAACAGAAAACAATAACTAGAATATGGAAAATCACCTCAATACGAGGCCCGGTGTGGCCGGCACCACTCAAAGTGTCTCAGGTTTATTTGAAATGGACAACATTTTAAGTGAAAACAACAACTAGCATAGAGAAAACTGACCAAACAGATTCTGATTGTGTTGATAATTTATATAAATGATCCATGGGTCATATGTTACATGTACGAGTCAACCCCACCTCAATTCGATGCATGGTGTGTCCGGTAGCACTCTAACTATGTCTCTTTTGTTTGAAATGGATGAGATTTTAAGTGAAAAGAACAACTGACATACGGAAAACCAACCAAACACATTCAGATTCTATTGATAATTTATCGCAACGATCCATGGGTCATATGTGATGTGTATGAGCCCACCCGGGCTAAATCCGAGTCGCGGTGTGGCTGAGATCACTCTAAGTTTCTCTCTTTTGTTAAAAATGGACAACATTTTAAGTACATACGGAAAACCGACCAAACGCATTCGGTTTCCATTGAAACTTTAGGATAACGATCCATGGGTCCTATGTGATGTGTACAAGTCAGCTTCGCCTCAATCCGAGGTGCGGTGTGGCCAACACCACTCAAATTATCTCTCTTTTGTTTAAAATGGACTTCATTTTAAGTGAAAACAACAACTAGAATACGGAAAACTGACCAAACGGATTCTGATTGTGTTGATACTTTAGAACAATGATCCGTGGGTCATATGTGAAGTGTAAAAGTCAACACCACCTCAATCTGAGGCGCGGTGTGGCCAGCACCATTCATAGTGTCTCTCTTTTGTTTAAAATGGACATCATTTTAAGTGAAAACAACAAGTGACATACGAAAAACTGACCAAATGCATTCGAAATGTGTTGATGCTCTAGGAAGATGATGCATGGGTCATATGAGACGTTTAAGAGTCAACTCTGCCTTAATCCGAGGCTCGGTGTGGCCGGAACTACTCTAAGTGTCTATCTTTTGTTTCAAAAGGATATCATTTTAAGTGAATACGAAAAACTGGCATACGGAAAACTAACCAAATGCATTAGGATTGTGTTGATACTTTAGGAAAATGATCCATGGGTCATTTGAGACGTGTAAGAGTCAACCTCGACTAAATATGAGGCATGGTGTGGCCGGTACCACTCTAACTGTGTCTCTTTTGTTTAAAATGGACAGGATTATAAGTTAGAAGAACAACTGGCATACGGAAAAATGACCAAACGCATTCGGATTCTGTTGATAATTGATCACAATGATCCATGGGTCATATCTAACGTGTAAGAGCCAACTTGAGCACAATCCGAGTCGCGGTGTGGCCAAGATCACTCTAAGTGTCTCTCTTTTGTTTAAAATGAACAACATTTTAAGTACATACGGAAAACTAACCAAACACATTCGGTTTCTGTTTAAACTTTAGGAGAACGATCCATGGGTCATATGTGATGTGTAAGAGTCAACCTAGACTCAATATGAGGCACGGTGTGGACGACACCACTCAAAGTGTCTCTCTTTTGTTTAAAATGGACTTCATGTGAAGTGAAAACAAGAACTAGCATACAGAAAACCGACCAAATGGATTCTGATTGTTTCGATACTTTACAAAAATGATCTGTGGGACATATGTGACGTGTACAAGTCAACCTCACCTCAATCCGAGATGCGGTGTGGCCAGCACCATTCATAGTGTCTCTCTTTTGTTTAAAATGGAGATTATTTTAAGTGAAAACAACAAGTGACATACGAAAAACTAACCAAACACATTCGAAATGTGTTGATGCTTTAGGAAAAGGATCCATGGGTCATATGTGAGGTGTACGGGTCAACCCCACCTCAATCCGAGGTGCGGTGTGGCCGGCACCACTCTAAGTGTCTCTCTTTTGTTTCAAAAGGATATCATTTTAAGTGAAAACATCAACTAGCATATGGAAAACTGACCAAACGCATTCGGATTATGTTGATACTTTAGGACAATGATCCATGGGTCATTTGAGACATGTAAAAGTCAACCCCGTCTAAATATGAGGTGCGGTGTGGCTGGTACCACTCTAACTGTGTCTCTTTTGTTTAAAATGGACAGGATTATAAGTGAAAAGAACAACTAGCATACGGAAAACCAACCAAACGCATTCAGATTTTATTGATAATTTATCACAATGATCCATGGGTCATATGTGATGTGTACAAACCCACCCAGGCTCAATTCGAGTTTTGGTGTGGCCAGGATCACTCTAAGTGTCTCTCTTTTGTTTAAAATGAACAACATTTTAAGTACATATGGAAAACCAACCAAACGCATTCAGTTTCCATTGAAACTTTAGGAGAACGATCCATGGGTCATATGTGACGTGTACGAGTCAACCTCACTTCAATACAAGGCACGGTGTGGCCAAAACCACTCAAAGTGTCTCTCTTTTGTTTAAAATGGACATCATTTGAAGTGAAAACAACAACTAGCATATGGAAAACTGGCCAAACGGATTCTAATTGTTACGATAATTTATCAAAACGATCCATGGGTCATATGTGATGTGTATGAGTCAACCCCGCCTCAATATGAAGCACAGTGTGGCCGAAACCATTCATAGTGTATCTCTTTTTTTTAAAATGGACATCATTTTAAGTGAAAACAACAAGTGACACACGAAAAAATGACCAAACGCATTCGAAATGTGTTTATGCTTTAGTAAAATGATCCATGGGTCATATGTGACATTCAAGATTCAACCCCGCATCAATCCAAGGCACGGTGTGGCCGACACCACTCTAAGTGTCTCTCTTTTGTTTTAAAAGGATATCATTTTAAGTGAAAACATCAACTGGAATATGGAAAACCGACCAAACACATTAGGATTGTGTTGATAATTTAGGAAAATGATCCATGGGTCATTTGAGACATGTATGAGTCAACCCCATCTAAATATGAGGTGCGGTGTGGCCAGTACCACTCTAATTGTGTCTCTTTTGTTTAAAATGGATAGGATTATAAGTGAAAAGAACAATTGGCATACGAAAAACCGACCAAATGCATTCGTATTCTATTGATAATTTACCAAAATGATCCATGGGTCATATGTGATGTGTACGAGCCAACCCGGGCTCAATCTGAGTCGCAGTGTGGCTGGTATCACTCTAAGTGTCTCTCTTTTGTTTAAAATGGACAACATTTTACGTACATATAGAAAACTGACCAAACACATTCGGTTTCCTTTGAAACTTTAGGAGAACGATCCATTGGTCATATGTGACGCGTAAGAGTCAACTGCGCCTCAATCCGAGGCACGGTGTGGCCGACACTACTCAAAGTGTATCTCTTTTGTTTAAAATGGACTTCATTTTAAGTGAAAACAACAACTAGCATAAGGAAAACCGACAAAATGGATCCTGATTGTGTCGATACTTTAGCACAACGATACATGGGTCATATTTGATGTGTATGATTCAACCCCGCCTCAATATGAGGTGTAGTGTGGCTGAAACCATTAATAGTGTCTCTCTTTTGTTTAAAATGGACATCATTTTAAGTGAAAACAACAAGTGACATACGAAAAACTGACCAAACACATTCTAAATGTGTTGATGCTTTAGGAAAAAGATCCATGGGTCATATGTGATGTGTACGAGTCAACCCCACCTCAATCTGAGGTGCGGTGTGGCTGGCACTACTCTAAGTGTCTCTCTTTTGTTTTAAAAGGATATAATTTTAAGTGAATATGGAAAACTAACCAAACGGATTCTGATTGTGTTGATACATTAGCACAACGATCCATGGGTTATATGTGATGTGTATGAATCAACCCCGCCTCAATCTGAGATGCATTGTGGCCGGCACCACTCAAAGTGTCTGTCCTTTGTTTTAAAAGGATATCATTTTAAGTGAAAACATCAACTGACATATGGAAAACTGACCAAACGCATTTGAATTATGTTGTTACTTTAGGAAAATAATCCATGGATCATCTGAGATGTGTAAGAGTCAACTCCATCTAAATATGAGATGCAGTGAGGCCGGTACCACTCTAACTGTGTCTATTTTCGTTAAAATGGACAGGATTATAAGTGAAAAAACAAGTGGCATACGAAAAATCGACCAAAAGAATTCGGAATCTGTTGGAACTTTAGGAAAACGATCCATTGGTCATATGTTACGTGTACGAGTCAACCGCGCCTCAATCTAAGTCTCGGTGTGGCCGGGACCACCCAAAGTGTCTCTTATGTTTAAAATGGATAACATTTTAAGTACATACATAAAAATGACCAAACGGATTCTGATTGTGTTGATATTTTAGCACAACGATCCATGGGTCATTTGTGATGTGTACGAGTCATCCCCACCTCAATCTGAGGTGTGGTGTGGCCGACACCATTCAAAGTGTCTCTCTTTTATTTAAAAATCACTTCATTTTAAGTGAAAACAACAACCGACATACGAAAAACCGACCAAACGCTTTTGGAATATGTTGATACTTTAGGAAAACGATCCATGAGTCAATTGTGATGTGTATGAGTTAACCTCGCCTCAATATGAGGCTAGGTGTGGCTGAAACCACTCAAAGTGTATCCAGTTTATTTGAAATAGAAAACATTTTAAATGAAAACAACAACTGACATACGGAAAACCAACTAAACGCATTCGAATTCAGTTGAAACTTTAGAAAAACGATCCATGGGTCATATTTGATGTGTACGAGTCAACCCCGCCTCAATCCGAGGCATAGTGTGGCCATCACCACTTAAAGTGTCTCAGGTTTATTTGGAATAGACAACATTTTAAATGAAAACAACAACTGACATACGGAAAATCGACTAAACGAATTCGGATTCAGTTGAAACTTTAGGAAAACAATCCATGGGTTATATGTGATATTTATGTGTCAACCCAACCTCAATCTAAGGCACGGAGTGGCCAGCACCACTCGAAGTGTCTCTCTATAGTTTAAAATGGACTTCATTTAAATTGAAAACAACCACTGACATACGATAAACTGACCAAATGCATTAGGATTCTATTGAAACTTTAGGAAAACAATCCATGGGTAATATGTGATGTGTAAGAGTCAACTGCGCCTCAATCTGAGTCGTAGTGTGGCTGGGATCACTCTAAGTGTCTCTCTTTTGTTTAAAATGGACAACATTTTAAGTACATACGGAAAACTGACCAAATGGATACTGATTGTGTTGATACTTTAGAACAATGATCCATGGGTAATATATGACGTGAACGAGTCAAATCCGCCTCAATCAGAGAAGTGGTGTAGCCGACACCACTCAAAGTGTCTCTCTTTAGTTTAAAATGGACTTCATTTTAAGTGAAAACAATAACTAACATACGGAAAACAGACCAAACACATTTCTATTCCATTAAACCTTTAGTACAACAATCCATGGGTCATTTGTGAGGTGTAAAAGTCAACCCCTCCTCAATCCGAGGCACGGTGTGGCCGGAACCACTCAAATTGTCTCTTTTTCTTTTAAAATAGACTTCGTTTTAAGTGAAAACAATAAATGAAATATGGAAAACCAACCAAATGCCTTTGGATTCTGTTGAAACTTTTAGAAAACGATCCATGGGTCATATGTGACATGTACGTGTCAACCCTGCCTCAATCCGAGGCCTCGTTTCGCCGGTACCACTCAAAGTGTCTCACATTTATTTGAAATGGACAACATTTTAATTGAAAACAACTATTGGCATTCAGAAAACTGACCAAATGCATTCGGAATGTGTTTAAAGTTTAGAACAATGATCAATGGGTCATATGTGATGTGTAAGAGGAAACCCTACTTTAATCTGAGGCATGGTGTGACTGAAACCACTCAAAGTGCCTCATTTTTTTTTGAAATAAACAACATTTTATGTGAAAACAAAAACTGACATACGAAAAACAGAACAAACGCATTATAATTGTTTTGATTCTCTAGGATAATGATACATGGGTCATATGTGATGTGTACTAGTCAACCCAGCCTCAATCCGAGGCCCGGTGTGGTCGAAACCAGTCAAACTGTCTCACGTTTATTTGAAATGGACATCATTTTAATTGAAAACAACTACTGGCATACGGAAAACTGACCAAATGCATTCTGAATTTGTTGAAACTTTAGAACAATGATCAATGAGTCATATGTGACATGTAAGATTTAACCTAGCCTTAATCCAAGGCATGTTGTGGCTAGAACCACTCAAGGTGTCTCATTTTTTTTAAACGAACAACATTTTAAGTGAAAACAATAACTGACAAACAGAAAACCGACCAAACGCTTTAAGAATATGTTGATAATTTAGGACAATGATCCATGGGATATATGTTACGTGTACGAGTCAACCCCATCTCAATTAGAGGTACGGTGTGGCCGGTATCACTCCAAGTGTATGTATTTTGTTTAAAATGGACATCATTTTTAGTAAAAACAACTGGTATACGAAAAACCAAAAAAACGTATTCAGATTATGTTGATACTTTTTCAGTTTTATGTATTTTATTGATAATTGATAATTAAATTATGTATGTATTTAATAATGAATTGAATTCTAGATTCCACATATAATTTTCATCTGAATTTTTAATTGAATTCTAAATCAATTATGTATGTTTATAATTATGTTATGAATTATGATTTAATTCTGGATGTGTATAGTTAAAGAATGCATTATATGTTAAATGTTTTTGAATTTGGTCTCTATATGTATGTCTTAGTTTATTATTGCGGGTATAGTAATTGGAAAGGAGTAGAATGGAGGCTGCTGTACAAAAAATGGAGGTTACTGTGCAAAAATGGAGGCTGTTGTGTAAATTGCAGGCTGCTGTGCAATTTTCACAGCATAGCCTATGCCAATGGTTTCAAACCATTGGCATAGGATTGTAATAACACTTTACCAATAGTTTCTAAACCATTGGTAAAGGTTTCTAGATATTTTTTTCCAACGGTTCTAAAACCGTTGGGAAAGAGTTGATTTGTTTAGTTTTACCAACGGTTTGGTTTAAACCGTTGGTAAATATTATACCAATGGTTCTTTGTAAACCTTTGGGATAGTTTTTCCCAATGGATTACTTCCCCACAGTTTACAGAACCGTTAGTATTACATATACCAACGGTTCTCCAGCCTTTCCCAACGGTTCTACACCATTTGGAGAGGTTGCATTTCCAGTAGTGGGACATAAACCTTTAAAAAAAGTATTGGGGAGAAAAAAATAGAAAAATGATATCATATTTCCCTAAAATCAAGGGATAATGACCATATATTAAATTATGAAAATGGAGAATTGACAGAACATCATTCTGAATGATGGTTTTCCCATTATGGCCGTAAAAACATTTCTAGTGTTTTAAAACACTAAAATGTGTGTGGAATGGTAAAAACCATATAAAACAACATTAGATTGATGTGAAATCCTTAAAAACCCATTTATGAGTTCTTTTTGACAATTAAACATATAAAGAATGTAATTTTGATGTGTGGTGTGGTCAAAATGACTAAATAATGATTTCTTAATGGTATAAAAACCTTTAAAAACAAGTTTTGGGGGGTTAAAACCAGATAAACGATGTCAGATTTCCCTAAAATCAAGGTAAAAAAACTATATATTTAATTGTGAAATGTAGGACATAATGGAACATCATTACAAATGATTTTTCCCATTATGTCCATAAACATGTTTTTAGTGTTTTAAAACACTAAAATGTGTATGGAATGGTAAAAATTATAGAAAACCACCTCATATTGACAAGAAATCATTGTAAAACCTCCATTGAGTTATTTTTTATGTGGATTTATAGATAATGCATCAAAATAACATGTGGTGTGGTCAAAATGAATATATAACCACTTATTAAAGGTACAAAAAACCTTTAAAAACAAGTATTGGGGGTCAAAATAGGAAAAGTATGCTAGATTGCCTTAGAATGAGGAGAAAATGACCGTATATTTCTTTGGGAAATTAAATAACTGATAACACATCATTCTAAATGAAGGTTTTAATATTATGGTTGTAAACGTGTTTCTAATATTTTAAAACACTAAAATATGCATGGAATGGTCAAAATCATAGAAAAAACATCAAATTTATGTGAAATCATTATAAAACAACTAATGAGTTATTTTTGATGTGTACATATAGACAAAACATAATTTCAACATGTGGTTTGGTTGGAATGATTAAGTAACCACTTCTTAAAGGTACAAAAACTTTTAAAAATAAGTGTTAGGGGTTCAAAACAAATGTCATATTTACCTTAAATTAGGGGACAAGGACCCTATATTTAGTTTTTAAATGTAGGAACTGACAACACATCATTCAAAATGATAGCTTTCCTGTTATGGATATAAATGTGGTTTTAGTGTTTAAAACACTAAAATGTGTGTGGAATGATCAAAACCAAATCGAACAACATTAGATTGATGTGAAATCATTTCAAAACCACCTTTGAGTTATTTTTTATGTGTACTCATAGAAAACATATCAATATAACATGTGGTTTGGCCGGAATGAATCAATAACCATTTCTTAAAGGTACAAAAACCTTTAAAAACAAGTTTCAGGGTTCAAAACTCAGAAAAAATGTTGGATTTCCCTGAAATCAGGGGAAAGTGACCATATATTTAATTTTGAAATATAGGAATTGATGAAACCTCATTATGAACGATGGTTTTCCCATTATGTCTATAAATGTGTTTTGGTGTTTTAAAACACTAAAACATGCATGGAATGATTAAAACCATAAAAAAATTACCTTAGATTGACATGACATCATTGAACAACCACTGCTAAGTTATTTTTTATGTGTACGTTTAGAATAAAAATTAATATGACATGTGGTGTGGTGGGAATGACTCAGTAACCACTTATTAAAGGCACAAATTCCTTTAAAAACAAGTGTCAGGGGGTCAAAACTAGGAAAAAGATATCAGATTTCCCTGAAATCAGGGGACAATGATGGTATATTTTGGAAATGTAGGAGTTGAAAGAATTTTATTTTGAATGAAGGTGTTCCCGTTTTGGTTGTAGTCACATTTTTAGTTTTTTAAAACACTAAAACGTGTGTGGAATGGTCAAAGGCATAGAAAAAAACCACAAATTGATGTAAAATCATTTGAAAACTATTGCTAATTAATTTTTGAAATATAGGACATTTTGTGATATCAAATTCTTTAATTTTTTTATTATGTAAATTTCCAGCACACCACATGTTGTTTTAAAAATAAAATTTGATATTTACTTATCCATTTTTAGTTTAAAGTGTTGAATATTATATTTAATAAGTTATTTTTCGTTTTCAAAGTGTTTTTCATTATATATTTTTTTGTTAAAAAGTATTATTTTTGATTAACAAATTAAAAAAATTTCTAGGCATCATTCTGAATATATTCTATGTATTATCTTTTTTGCATTTCATTTCTTAAATATTCTGGTTTTCATTATAGGTGAAATATTCCATCTGTAGGTAGGAGGTTGAATGTTCCGATCCAAGAAATTATTCAGAAGGTAATCGTGATGGTTCTTAGTTTCTGTGGTGTGTTAAAATTTTAAAAAATATTCAACTATATTTATGATTTATTATGTTTTGTTTTAATTTTTGTTTTCATTTTTGTTACATTTGATGATATAACATGGTCAATTTTAATTGATGATATGTAGGGGAGGTAGAAAATGTAGTGGAGGACATGATGTGGATGTATATTGGACATGGGCTACTATTGGACATAAGTTATATTTACATATTTATGATTTAGGTATTGGTTGACAGATGTAAGGGTTAACTAAGATTGAGGTTATGATGACTTTGGATGTTTGTATATTTGTTATGGATGTATAATGTATGTATGATGGTTTATAAAATAGTAATGTTTTAGTTTATTTTATGTCCTGTTTTTTATATTTATATATTTTTTATTTAATATATTTTTGTAAAAATATTATTTAGTGGAGGTTTTTAGAAAACATCACTAAATATATTAAATAAATTATATTTAGTGGCGATTAGGATTAACCAACACTAAAATAAACTTCCACTGAACATATCAGAGATGATTCTTTTCATTTTTTTAAATATTTCTCTGGGATATTTTTTTTATAAAAAAATGGCCAGTAAATAAAATTTAAATAGACACTAAATAATCCAAAAATGACACATAGAAAAACCACCATGAAATTAATGAAATCGCCACTAAATTACTATCAACTGTGTAATACACAATGATTTTTAAAACCACAAAAATACTAATAGGAGGTGGTTTAAACCACCGCTACTACCTCTTTTTTTATTGCCTATAGAAAATGCTGGATTTCATCACAACCACCTGATTAGTTTATGTTCGGGTAAGCCTAAAAACTTATATCACCAACTTTAACCAATCTTCTACTACTTGGGGATCTAGCTCACCATGGAACCTCAGCAGCTTCTAGCACTGGAATTCATGGAGTGCACTAAGCTTGCACACATATTCCACATGATCTGTTGGTATGATCTACTAATAAAAATGTGGTGGTGTTTTTAACTATCCACTTAAAGGAATAATCTAAGGGGATGGCCCCTGAACTGAGGCCTCATCACTCATCAGATCATCATCACGATCCAGAATTGGTAACCTAGATGGTTTCCTTTGTAGAGGAATCCTGAAAATTTAATCCAGAGGTACCATGTCCAGATGAACATAGTTATATGGGGAGTTGAATTAATAAGTACAACCAAAATACTCAATCTTATATGATGCATGTACCAATGTTCCTTGCATCCAATGTCTTGATATGTCGAGTCAACAGGAAGGTGATCAGATACTTGATGTATTGATACATTGGATGATGCACCAACATTGGGTTTCCTATCCTGAGATCCTAACTTGAGACACTTTGATAATTTTTCCATAAGTCCCAACCAAATCCTTGTTAGGGAACTACTCCAAACACTTCCCTAAGGAATGAACCACCTATGATACAAATTTTTCATTACCCGACCCAGTGGGGCTTGAGCCACAACTACCCCAAGCCTTCCTCCATAGGCCAAGTGCTGGAGACAAGCATTAAAATGCATAACCAATATGGGTGTCCTTTTCTTAAGTACTTGTATGCACACACACAACCATATCCATGAGGAGGTGAAGAGGAATAATAATAATATATGAAACATCTATAGTGAAAAACAGGCATGTGACAACCTCTAGGGAATACAAGAGTATGACAATGTAAACTGAAAAGTTAAAGGGGAAAATAAATTTCCAAATATAATTATATCCCAACCTAACAAAACTAGAAATTTAAAGTGCTGAGATATCCCACTTCATATCACTAAGCCCTAATCACTGTATACAGTCAAATGAACTAAGCTATCCCTATGATCCTCTGTAATCACTGCTAACCTATCTGTCATCTATAAAATACATGACATGTGTAGGAAAATCCCATGCACATGTGAGTATATAAATACCCATTAGGATTCCCAGAAAGCTAAGGGGGAGAAATAAGAGATATGAAAGGAATAGACAGATCAACCCATAGAAAGAGAGTAACAAAATCCAACAACATGGATATATATATATATATATATATATATATATATTCAAAAAAAGAAGAGAAAATGAGAGATAAAGGGGATCTTCATCCCACAACACATCTTAGGAAAAGAGTGCCCACAGTTCCAAGGGCCCATCAATGAAGTCCACATCCCGCGAATCTATTTGAAGAAACATCCTAGTCAAGCCACACCTCACCACTATGCCATATAGTCAAGGGGAACAATCTCAAGGTAGAGGACCCATGTCTTGATAGAATAGGAGGGTGCTACTGAGTAAATATAGGACCCATAGCCTGAATCCATAGAAGGGTGCCACTCCGAAGGTGGATAGAGAACCCATGCCCTGTCCCGGTAGTAGGGTGCCATTCTAACAATCGATCGAGGACCCATATGCTGACACCCTAGGATGGTTCCACTTTGAAGTTGGATAGATGAATCATGTACTATCTTGGTAGGAGGGTTCCACTATAATGGTTGATTACCTATACCCAAACCCTGTAGGCTGGTTCCACTCAGAGAGAAGACAGAGCAACCATTCCTTGTCTCAGTAGGAGGGTTCCACTCAAAGGGTAGAGGACTCATGCCCTAACTTCGCAGGAGTGTACCACTCTGATAATCGATAACACATGCCTTGACTCCATAGTAGGGTTCCACTTAGTGGATAGATAAAGGACTCATTCCCAATCCTGATAGGAGGGTTATACTCTAATATTTGATAGAGGATCCATGCCCAATCCAACAAGAGGGTGTCACTCTAATCTCTATGATGATCTTGTCTAATCAATGTTGTCATCAAGCATCACCTAAAGAAGTGTCACACCTGAAACATCTCACATCATATCTCAAAATACACCATGAAGTCAACCATCTCATTATACATATAAAAACAGTCAATATTTTTTACATGTGGGAAAAAATCCAAGTCCAAATGAAGGAAATACAAGAGGTAGAATTTCCATCAAAAAGGAAGTAGGGGTACATGGCATGTTAGTGGACCCACGTGACCTATGGTCACTCTCTTCTAACTAGAAATTTACCTTATAGTACAATGATATCTTCCTATGTTTCCCTACATAGTATATAAGTGTACTATATAGTTTGTCTTAGCCATCTAAGGTCCTGCCCATGCTCCTGGTCATGCCTGGGTACCTAGCTACGTACATTTTCCATGCACTCAAGCCATGTCTATATACACTGACCATATTATTGGTCGTTCCTATGTCCATGTACTCCCAGAGTACAAGTCGGGCCACTATAACTAAGTCACACAGTGTGTGGGGAACCACATGATATGTGATATTTAACTCGTATGAAAACTTAGCTGCCACAGCAGGGGCCTTACACGCCATGTGTTCATCAAACTACACGACTTGTAGTCATGTTTTTTTGTAGAAATTATAGATCTACTTCATTGTTCTAGATCCAAGCCCACCACATAGAATCATGCCCTATGTTCACCCAAAATCAAAGGTAAACACCTCCATTTTTTGTTTTAGGAAGTTTTTTGGCTGGAAAATGGAGATCTGGTTCAACTGTACAAACACACATGCTGTTGTTTCTCCTTGCATGACATGATTCTCATTCCCAGATACTGGATCCATGGAAATCATCACATGTATCCCAAAAATAATCTCAATCCATCCACAAAACATCAATATGTTCACCACCTGTGAATCTACCATTAATTCGGGGGTCCGATCATGCTCGGTCCCAATAAAAAATAGTCAAATCATGACCCCATGGTCTAATGAATTCTTAGACAATGAATAAAATTAGAGATATATAGGATGAGAAATGTGGCATAATAATAATTAGTAGATTAAAATAATTAAATCTGATACGTGGGTGCATTCAAAGGCTCGTTATTGATGCAGATCAAAGGAATAAGAATGACCATGGTCAATATTTTAATCAAATTTGGTATAATCTAAAAATGATGAGTCCTACCTCGATTCATATCGTTCTTTGATGAATAACGCACTTGTCAATGAAGGGGAGAAGTCACTGCTTTTTCTGCACCATGATTCTCCTAGATCCAAAGGCTTGTTGTTGTTTGATCTTGATTGACCAATAGAGGGTGGAATAAATCTCCACTCAATGATCACAAGGATATGAAGATAACCTTGGTGATACACTATAACATTATATTTATAAAAAAATATTTTTTTAGGTCATTTAATGGATTAATTAAATTAACTATTTAATTAATCGAATAAACTTACTGTCAATGGTCTCTTTATATAAACTTCCCACTCTAACCTATTTTAGATTGTGCCTAGGGTGAACCTCACTTATCAGATTAAACAATTGTCTCAATTTTTTAGATTTGAGACTCCATTTAAATGATATCTTATTTTCTTTATGAAAATGTGCATGCATTATATAAAATATATTTAATATTTTTATAAAATTAATTCTAGGAACCTCGGGCCTTGGAATTACACATCGTCTCAATGAATAGCTCTGAAAATATTACTAGATATATTTCATTGTCTTACAAGTCAAAAAAGGGTCTCTACATAAGGTAAGGTATTTTTTATGAAAATCCCTTCGTTAAGACACATTTTAAATTATGCACCAATTTAATTTTATATGGTTTATATGTTACCCAATTGATATGTTATCATGAAATATATTTTATGTATGGTATTTGAAGCTCATTATCAAGATATTTATCCTTCAATGATTTTGATTAAAATGTTACTCAATTCATATTTGTTTTTTCAAATAAAAACCTCTTTTCTGTGAGTTGTGAAATCTCTTCTGGATTTTGATCTTCCAAGTGTCTTTTTCCTACCAATATGTTTTAAAAATGGTAGATTTAATTTTTATCTAGGGATATTAATTTTATTCATTATTACCACCTTTGATGAAACACTTCTTTAAATAAAATCATGATGCTGATAAGAATAAATCATGTTCTTTCTAATGGATATTTTTCTTCTATATCCATGTTTTACCTATCAAAATTATTTTTTATAATGTTTTGAGTTAACTTCATACTTATCTTCACTTCTTATTAATGAATGGTTTTATCACCCTTTTTATGATATGGGTTTCACTAAAAGGTTTTAATGGAATTAAATTTTTTTCCACATGATTATTTTTTAAAAATGTTTTCTCCTAAAGTAATGTTTTAAAATGTTCCAAAATGCATTATTTCAAAAGTTTTCTAGAAATTAATTTAAAAAAACTTCGAATTTATTTAAAAAAAATATAAAGTAATAGTTTTTAATATTTTTGAACGGATAATTTTTTACCAAAAGAAATTTATTTTACACATTTCCATGTGAATATATCTTTCTGACACCTTTATCATTTTCTAAGATACTTCCTCTCTACTATTCAGAGTTTCAAAAAAATATTATTCTCTTGGTTTTATAAAATCATCCCATTAAAATGTTTTCAAAGGATAGGGGAATTTTTATTTTCAAATAATTTTTTCTAATACCACTAAAAGTGTTCTTCATCTATGTTTTATGCTTGATAAAGAGTATTCTTAAAATGATACCATCCACTATATTTATCTAGATGGCCTATGAGATTATTATTTTCATATATAGTATGATTCATCCCTACTTTTTCCTTTCCTTATCATCCACTTAAATAGGAATGATTTATTTCCAATGTTTTTTCTCTGTGAATTCCCTATGACCCATTACTTTATTAAAGGCTATTCACATAGATGCCTAATACATAAGTTGATTAGGTAAATTGTTTTCTAAACCATATATCCACTTCCTAAAAAGTTTAAATATCATATTCTTATTCATTTTTTTTGAGTCTTATTAACCAACAAGGATTCTTAAGTCACGGGATAATGACTTATTTTCCATGGGTTTATAATTTCATGTTTATTAATGAAACCATGAATGATTTCATAGAGAACCACATAAAAAGGATATGAAACCCAATTTATTTCCTTGTGTTTTTATGATACATTGACTAAAATAATATGGAACAAATATGTATGATTTTGTATTATGATGAGTTCATCTAGATAGGTCTCCAATGCATTGGGTAATGTTAATGTCTCACGAGGATCTATATATGGGATTAAGGAGTACACCTAATAATTTTTGATGTAATAGGGAGAAATCCTTGGAATATGATGATGGGATAGGGAGTAATACTTGTCATATGATGATTATGGACTAGAGAGTAATCCTTTGAATATGCCTATGATATCATGTTTATGTTGTTTCCACATTCTTATGATGTCAAGATCTTATTCTTTGATCATTACCTAATCCATGTATTTTTTATATCATCTCTTTATTCCATGCCCTCGAGCTTATGATTATTCTCATTATGATATCACATTATGCCTACCATATATCGAGTTATACTTTACTATCATGTTTACCCTTATTGATAATTTGACCTCACCCCTTCTTACATTTACCCTTTCCCGAGTTATAAAAGAAAGTACTAGGTTTGATAATCCTAGAAGAATATTATGTGTAGAGAATTTATGAAAAATATTTAAGAACTCTTATGGATTTATTAACTTCTTATATGGTGTAAAAAAGTGTCCATTTGCTGAGAAGACATGAGATTTAGTAGTTTATTCTTTGACCTAAATCATTAAAACTCTAAAGTAAAAGGTCCTTGGATTTTAAATGTGAGAAAGATATTGTTATCATATATGTGTATCAAATATAGTGTTGAAAGTTATGTGTTTTTGGTATCGAATTTGGTAGTGAGGGTTTGAGGGTGCTAGACTAATTCCTTAACAGTAATTTATTCAATCCATCATTGATTCCCTGGTTCCGTTCATCATTATAACATGATCCAATCATTGATGTCATTGTGGATCCAGTGTTGTTCACTGGATCTGATGTCAATTCCACCAAGATCGGGTTTCTCTCCCATGTCTTCCTCTATATAGGGTTATGTAGACAAAAAAATGATAAACCCTTGGGAGAAATTATAAGAGCGGTTTTGTAGGGGAAATTATGTCACCTGGTCCAAATTAATTATTTTTATTTGATTGCACACCCATGATGGGTAATCCCAAGACCCCTAGTCTAAATCAAATTAACATCACTCCTAAGGTAAAACTCTTATTCTGAACACAACAATAACTTTGGTTTTCCCATCCAAAACATCATTTAGGAGGAAATTCCATAAATTCACTAATTTTCATGTGTTGACTAAAAATAATATATTATTACAAAGGTTCTGTGACACTGAAAAATTCACAAAAACATAGTGAACCATCTCAAAAATACCATCTACAACATTTTAAAGGTTAAAATAAAAAAATACAGTTCACTACATATTTGAGATAGATAACTTGGACAGAGTGAGATGATGGGACCAGATTAGAACCCATGACCATGTTGTGGTTTCAATTTTTTTACTTTTGGTCTGATTTGTATATGATCTACCCATGAGAGATCTTGTGGGTGTCTATCTGTATCATGTGTAATTTTGGATAATTCATTATTATATAGCATGTGGTTTTTTTTCTTTTGGGTGAATTAGTTGTGATGTTTCTCTTATTTGATTTGATATTGTAATGACCAGTTTTATGTTGTTTCCTATGATTTATGGTTGTCTCTTTCAGAGGGTATAGTCTCACCACAATATTTTCTCAAATCTTCACTACTAATCGTCACCCTTTCACATACTGGGAGACATGACTGAGGTAACTAGTTTTTCTTATTTCATGACTAGCTTTTGATTTGAGGTTGACTCGTTAGATCCATGTTGGAAGCCACATAAATTCCATAAACATCAACACCAACAGCCACTGATGATTCCAAAATGGAGATTATGATTGTCCCATTCATCCTCAACTATTCTTCCTTTCCTTTGAGGGAGGGGTTCCATGTGATTATGAAGAATTTTGATCCTAACATGGTTGTGAACCCAGAGCACATGATTGATTTCTTAGCATCGCCTCCAATTATGTACTAGGGTGAATCGTTACTACCCGTACCAAATTAGAGTTCAAAAGAAATACCCTTTATCCTAGAGATTCATGATGATACCTACATGATAGCGAATGGAAATATAGGTAGTTCCAACAACTCCAATCTGTTCTTTCATAGCATCTTGTTGGCATGCCTCTTCTATTGGGACTAAAAATGACTGGCCTAACGATGTAGCAATAATCATGAGATAAAATAATGTGAAAAAGTACAGAAATAAATAAAACTAGATGTAATATGGAGAAACCCCTAAAATTAAAGGGGTAAAAAACCATGTTCAAATAGAAAGATCACTATGTATGAACATGGGTACACACTCCCTCACTATTTCCAGAAGCAAATCCTCAAAAATATCTCTCTTAAATAGGTGGGGGAAATAACTCACAAAATACCACATAAATGGAATCTTTTGGTGATGATATATCTGAAACTAATGCTAGAACCATTGGGTGAGATCCCCTTTTATAGGCCTCTACTATCCTTCCTTCCACCCGCTAGTCTACTCTCCCACTGGATGAGATGGTGGGGTTTTCCACCAACTTCATCTTCCTTCACCACCCCCTTTGAAAAAAATAGTGGAAGCACCATCATACAATTTAACAACTACCAACACATATCCCACTTGGTGATTGATTCAGAACCAATCACATCTCCACACATCCCTTATATCTAACAAACATGCTGATCATTTCTCTAAAAGAGTGCTCGAGGATTTTCACCATTTGAACTTATTAGAGTCAATTGTCTTCATTCAGAAATCTGACAGACTTTCATTAGTGTGAATTTTCTACATGTCCACAGTTTCTTCCTCCACCAAATCTCAGACAAAGTTATATTTTAACTGAATGTTCATCATCATGGAATGAACAGATGGATTCCTTACAATGTACAAGTTTATGTGACTGTCACAACACAATTAAATATACTCTTGTATGTGCCCAATCTTATCCAAAAAATTTCTCATCCAAATATCATCTTTTAAAGCCTACATAGCTCCCATATAATTTTCTTACTTTGCAGATAAAGCCACAACTAACTATAACTTTGAAATATAGCTCAAAGATCTTCCTTCAATAATAAACACATAACCTGTAGTGGATTTCCATTGGCCAGAATCACCTGAAAAAATATGAATCAACATAGCCTCTGAAATTAAAATCTGATCCTCTATAATATAATGAAACTTTTGAGGTCTCCTTAATATATCTCATGATCCTATTTATTATGCTCCAATTCTACCATCATGGATTCTCTAAGTACCAAATAACTACTCCCACTACATGTGAAATGTATAGTCTATTATAAACCATAATGAACATCAGACTCCCCACTACTAATTCATATGGTACTTGAGACATCTCCATCCTATCTACTTCACTGCTAGGACTCATTGTAGAGGATAACTTGAAATTAATAGGAAGTGGGGTGGATATTGGCTTACAATATTTTATTTTTAAGTGTTTCAATAATCTATGTAAAAAAATTATTCTGTGATAGATTAATCTTCACATTATTTCTATCTTAGTAATCTGCATCCAAAGAATCTAGTTTTATGGTCCCAAGTCCTTCATATCGAACTCCCTAGACAACTATTCCATCATCTCCGGTATCTGATATTTTTTTGGGGCCTGTAACTAACATTTCATCCACATATAATAGATTAATGATGAAATCATTACCATCCGAACCCCTAAAATATTCACAAGGATCTGAATGAATTATGATATATCCAAGGCTCATGATATAGGAATCAAATATCTTATACCAACACCTCGACACCTGTTTGAGACCGTATAAATATTTTTTCAACCATACAACCAAGATCTATTTTCCTTATTCTACAAAACCTTCTGGTTGGAGCATATAGATCTCTTCATCAAGGTAAATATAGAGAAAAAGAGTCTTCAAATCTAGCTTCTCAAGATGAAAACTATATGTTGCACACATTTCTAGAAATATCTAAACAATTATTATTCTAAAAACATGAGAAAATATTTTATTGAAATAAATACCTTCCTTATGAGCATATCCTTTGACCACCAGTCTTACATGATATCTTTTCACTTGGTCTTTTCCATCCCTCTTGATCTTAAAGACCCATTTTTTTCCAATATCCTTCCTTCCATGAGTTAATAGAACAAGATCCCAATTCTTGATCTTGTGTAGGGATTAAAGTTATTCCTACATTGTCACCATCCTTGAGGATACACCTTGAATCTAGGTTGCCTCCATAAAATAATATGGCTCTACATCCTCAGTCAATAATAAGTATGGAATATTTCTCTCCTTGACATAGTCTGAGTTCCATACTGGTTTTGTTTTCCACTCAGTTGACCATCATGGTCCAGACTCAATCGGTACTTGATCTTCATGATCTGGTAATGCCTCAGAGAAAATTAGTTCTTCCTTGGATTTTTTCCTTTACCTTGACTATTGTAGTTTATGAATTATCTTTCTCTATCTTGATCAATTTTTATTTTCAACTTTTCTTCTACAAAAATGAAATCTCAGTTGATGAAAACTTGGCAGGTAGTGGGGTCCCACAAGTGATACCTCTTCACAACATTAGCGTGCACTGATAAGATACATTTCTTGGATCTTGAATCCATCTTTGATCTTTACTAGTAATTAAATCATGTATATATAGGACTCCCAAAAGTATGTAACTGATAATAGTCTGTGGGTTTACCAGTCTACATCTCCATCGGTGTCTTTGGATCTATCGCTTGTGAAGGAGATCTGTTGATCACAAAACATGCATGATTCACCACTTCTGCCCAAAATATTTTAGAAATTCCCATAGTCTTCAAAATTTCCAACATTCTACCCAATAGGGTTCTGTTCATTCTATCTTTCACTCCATTTGGTTGAAGAGTGTACTCCATGATGAACTATCTCATTGTGTCTTCCCAATGAAAAAAAGTTGCAAACTCCTCGCTTGTATATTCTCCATCATTATCAGTCCTTGGGAACTTGATCTTCATACTAGATTAAATTTCCTTCCGCGCTTTTAATGTTTTCAAGACTTCAAAAACACATTACTTCTTCTTGATTGGGTACACCCAAAATCTCCCAGAATAATCATCAATGAAGGATACCAAGTACCTGGATCCTCCTAGGGATATAACATATGCTTTCCAAACATTGGAATGGATTAACTCTAATATCTCTTTTCTTATTACTATTGACATCCAAAACTTTAAACTATCTTGATTTATCAAAAAAAAGCTCACAAAATGGTAAGGAGACCTTTGTAAGACCAGGAAAAAACTTCTGCTCTTCAAGATTCTTTAGGCCTCGTTCTAACATATAGCTAAGATTCTGATGCCATAACATCATCAACACTTCCGTTGAGGTATTTGATGAAACAAAAAACTTCGTCACCTTAAAATTTAACCCATAATCATATAAAGGTTATTTGATCTCTTCTAACCCTTCCATAACACAAGATAACCCTTCACATTTCAAATCACTTCATTCTCAGTGTGATTCTTTCATCTGATGTCATCAAATTTTCCTAAAGACAATATGTTCTTCTTTAGCCCTTCACATGGTAGAATCCTTGGATGGTTCGAACTATGCCATCATGCATATTAAATTTGGTGGCACTGACTCCAATGATCTTCAACATGTGATCATTACCAATTTAAAAAAGTCCTTCTGGGATATTTTCATTCTGATCAAACCATCCCCTTGAGATTTCATGTGCCATGTTTCTCCTGATTCAATTATCCATGCATCGTTGAGATGTTATCTGCTTCTAGTAGGCAGTGCTACTTCAATGAGTAGAGTGTATCCACTTCTATAAGTACTCACCACAGTTTCATCTCTGTCATGATTTTGTATCCTGCTAGAACCATGATCCATCATAACTTCTTCTAGTATTTCACTAATTTTCAGTCGCAATTATCCTTCCGTAACATTTCATGCATCTTCATTTTCCACAGTGGAAAATTATTCCCATTGAATTTTTCGATCTCAAATTTCATTTCCATCTAGACACACCGCCAGTACAGAACCTCCTCTTTTTCAAAGTGGTTTATTTAATAATATCAGTAATTTTTTTCAAATTTGAATTATCAACTGAATTTGAAATCACAGAGTATACTCAAAATTTTGAAAATTATTAATACCCAAAAAAAAGTGAATAGAACTGGGTCATAACATTCCTTTTATACAAATTTTTTGGACCTAAAATGATTGTACCAGTGGTGATTAAATAATCACAAGATTAAATAAAGTGATAAAATACAGAAATAAATGACACCATATGTAACATGGAAAACCCCCCAAAATGAAAGGGGTAAAAACCCATGGGCAAATAGAAGGATCAATATAAGGAAATGTGGGTACAACATCCCTCACTATTTCAAGGAGAGAACCCTTATCAATATACCTCTTGAATAGGTGGTGAAACTACATTTCCAAATACCACATAAATGGTATTTTTTGGTGATGATGTTTCCAAAGCTGATGATAGAAACATTGGGGGAGATCCCATTTTATAGGCATTTACTAGCTCTCCTACCACCTATTATTCTACCATCCTACTAGATGAGATGGTGGGGTTGTCCACAAACCTCATCTACCTTCACCATCCACCTTTTCAAAAAATAGGGGTGAAACCATCCTCCAACTAAAAAACTACCAAAATATTTTACAATCTAAACCTAGAAAACAGGATGAGAAATTTTGGCTCCATTAGTAGCTCAGATAATGAGGCATGTTTTCCTTCTCTAAGAAATATTAAGGGTCTAATCGAATTATCATAAACAACCATTTTTTAAAATGGTGGTTATAGTGAAGTTCCCCTGAGTAATGACTATATCCTCATTGGGATCCAGGTTGGGTCCTTGAAATAAATTGAAGGTTTCTTGGAGAATTTCTCCAATTTGATGATCATCGGAGAGGGTGACATGAAGATATTCTCTATTTTGAATGCACATGAAACTCAGGGTGAGGTTTCTTTTCATCCATCGATAATTGTTTGAAGTTTTTGGATCTATTATAGTGTAACATTTAAAAAAAGCGGGGTTGGGTAGAGGAGCATTGGGGAACAATTATTTAATAAAGATAATAATAATCTTCTTAATTTTTTGGGGTCACAATTAATGAGGAAGACAAAAAAGCCTTCTGATTATAATCGAATTAGTCCAACATACCTCCCCTAAAGGGATAACCGACATCCTTTTATAGTCAACCATAATCCAAAATTACATATCTTTATCATACCGACATAGCCTCTAGTTAACAGTTTAACAGGATATTCGAGTACACCCCTCAGATGAGGGAAAATGTGCTATTATATTTTCACCTATCAGATAATTTATTTTGGGAATTCCTCTCATTTCAATTCACAGACTTTTTTACCCTTTTGTGAGGAAAATCAAATACCTGAGATTGACCAACATCAGCTGCATCGACTACAGCAATGACCTTGAATTCAGCATTGTGATGAAAACTTCGAATCTCACTAACATCAGTGAGTCCAAAAACTTCAATGGTGATGAAGAATCCACAAAATGTAATATCACATTATCCCCATGTATCCTCCAAATAAAAGGCATGATTCTTCTTCTTTGAGAACTAACCTGACTCTGGTGGTATTTAGTCTCAGTCCTCAACACTCTTGTTTTACAAAACATGCACCAATGGATGAAGAATGTGGCATAGATTATCTATTTATACTGAAATATGTATTGGAAAATATATATTCCATTTCATGAAACCTAAATGTTATGTTGTTCCTATTCCTTTTTTCATACATTTTTTATGAGTAGTTTTCTATAAATGTTGTATTTCTATAATTTTCCAATTCAATAAACTAAAATTTCTTTATTTTGAATTCACTTCAACCATTTTGAATAGAATAAAAAGAAACTATTTTTCAACTATATTCATAAAATATCTATTTGGAGTTCCAAAAGAGGCTCCACTCAAATTTGTGGAATCTGCAAACAAACCTATTATATATTGTAATGTATTTTTTATAGGGTTGATTGGGAATTGTTATGTTTTTCCCTACTAGAATTTCTCCTAGAAATTTCACTAGAGGCTCCACCAAAATGTCCATTTATGTTTCCACTGGAACTTTCATCGAAACTTGCATTGTAACTTGCACTGGAAAATCCACTAGAACTTCCAATGGAACCTATTATACCTAATTTTAGTGAAAATATTAAGTATAAATTCATGTTGTTATTTCGGAGTGGAACTTCTAATATAAAATTCAATGGATATTTCAATTTAACTTGCAGTTATATTCTACCTTCCAAACCAATAGTGTAATATTTGAAATCCCAAAAAAAGATATTTTTAGTGAAAATTTTACAGGATTCAGAATTGAATTTTGTGTTGTTATTTTGCACTAGAACTTGAAATGGAGCCTATTCTACCTAATTAAATTTTATTAATACCTTAATTAAAAATTCATTTTGTTATGTTCCATTGTAACTTTCAGTTATATTCTACCTTCCAAACCTATAGTGTAATTTGTGGAATCCCCAAAAAAATTGTAGTGACATTTTTATAGGATTTAGAAGTGAATTTCATGTCATTATTTCACAGTGGAACTTCAACTGGATGTTTCATTGTAACTTCCAATGGATATTTCATCATAAAATCCACTGGATATTCCACTGGAACTTCTAATGGAACTTCCAATAGAACTCCCACTAGAACTTCCACTGGAACTCCCACTAGAGGTTCTACTCGAACTTCCACCAGAGCTTCCACTAGAACTTCCACTATAGCTTCCATTGGAACTTCCACTCGAACTTTCATTAGAACTCTCAATGGAGGTTCTACTAGGACTTATAGTACCTTTTGTGTGCTATTTTTTCCCAAAAGACTTATAGTGGAGCTTCCACTAGAAGTTACAGTATTATTCTACCTTTTATACTGTAATTTGTGGATGCCCCCAATAATTACCTTATTTTAAATATTATAGTGAAATTTTTATAGTATTCAACATGGAAATGATCTATTATTTCTATTACTATTATAAGTTTTTTGATTTTTAAGGAATGTTCTTACATTTAATTTTTAGGTGTGAAATTTAGATCCAATATAACATCTTTACAAAGAGTTATACAAGAAATCAAACCACAATTGAAATAAGGTCATACAAATGCTTTGTGGAATACTCCATTTTGGAATCCATTTCAAGCATTTATATCCAATACTATATAAACATCAGATTGTAGGATATCTGATTTTTCTTTTGGTTATGTATTGGATAACTATGTTCCCTCAACAAATACTTTCTAATTTGGTGGAATGGAAATATGTTTCTATGATGTTGATGTCCAAATGATATTTGGAATAAAATAAGGTGAAATAGAAATGGTGGAATCCTACAATTTCAATCTAATTAATGCATAATTGTATATAAGGATATTTCAAATAGGTGTTAAGTTATTGAAAAAAAAGGAAATCAAATTATCTCTTTTGGAAGCTCTACTAGGAAATGAAGAAGTCGATCATGTTGACACAACATCAATTCTATGTTTATACACATGTACTTCTGTGTTTTCTCCTAATACAGGTGATTACATGAGCTAGGGTTTTATCAATTTTGTGGATACTCTGAGATAAATGAGAGAACTAAGGTGTTCTTGTACAATCCACAAAAGTTGATGAGATCTATTAAATAATTTCACAAGAAACATGCAAATATTACGAGGGTTATTATCACATTATTGGTATGGATTAATATTTATTTTCACTTATATGTATAATTTAATCTTCATAGTTTTGTTATTGTTGTAGTATTAGTATTGTGAGGAAAGCATAATAGGGAAAACTAAATGAACAATATGGCATTCCACCTTTCACAAAATGGAGCTTGTCATATTTTGATGATGTTGTAAGAAAAGTAAATATTCAACAACTTATAGCTAGTGGGTTAAGTATACCAATTAATATCTAAATATAATGGTTTTCTCAAACCATGGGTATGTAAAAATAAAAATACTATAGATACAAAAATGAGAATAAATTTCTAGGGAGACCACAACTAGTAAGGAAGTTGTTGTTTCCCAAAAGGAAAAGGTGGATGACAAGGAAGTCAAAATAAAATGTATTAAAAATAAAATTCAACATTGAAAATAAAAATGTAGAAAATGTAAGCAACAGTTAAAAACATGCTGAAAAAAATTCAAAAACTAAAGCTGTTGGTAAGTGACAATACCAAAAAAGAGGCAAGAAAAATAGAAACTATCATTTATGGATAAGAAATAACCCCTTAAATTAATGATGAAAAATGAAGAGTATTTGTTTGTACCAATCAATAAGGGATGAAGTAGGTATAATAAGTGAAATAAACTAATAAATACCACACCTATCCATGAATGTAACCAATCCAAATAACAAGAAATAAACCCTTCTCCAATGAAGGAAAACTAGAAAGAATCTACCAATTAAGGTGGGATGTAGGAGGATGCAAATCAAGTGCAAACATATACTATAAAACCAAAACTCTCCCTGATATAAACCAAGAAGAAATGGAGAAAAAATAACCTTACCCAACTCGATCAATGATTAGAAATATGAAATAAAGAACATGAAAATATAAGAAATTGGATTTGACATATCTATATGAACTTGGAAATACAAGAAGAAGAGAAACAACAACTCTAACAAAACTAGTAGAAGATCCCGCACAGCTGTAAAAAACCAGTGATGTACCTAGTGTTTCAAAGAAACCACAACCTAAAAGGGTTGTTACTAGGCTGGTAGACATACCAAAATGGGTCAGGTAGAGTTATTGACTAAAAAAGGACTATAAGAAGCCTGATAAGATTATACATTTGGACCTAGCATGGTATGTTATTAGGACCAACGTGAATAACCACCCTAAATTTAATGATTTCTATTAAATTACTCTATACATTTTTTCTTATAAATTACTATTATTATTATGTAGTTAATAATTCTTGTAATATCAGATCAATTTATATTTAGTTGCAATGGATGATATTTCTCCCTTTTCCAGAAAACCATGACAAGTAGCAGGGTGAGTATTTAAGTTAACCAAGATTTCCATAAACTAATATTCAATTAGTGTGACATACTCTATTACTTTTTAATAATATTAGGTTATATATGATTACTATTAAATTATAAAAAAATATTGCGAAATGGGGAAGATGACTGCAACATTCCAAGAAAATTCAACGATGATTACAAGTGAGTCTATGGTGAGTGTGATATTCTCTATATTCTTTTAGTTTTAAATATATAAATTAACAATTTTTCTAACTTTATTCATATTTATAGGGTATAATACCTGGGAAAAACAAAAATTTGATCAAGATGTTGGTAGAGAAACCAGTAAAAGATGTAATGCAGTTAAATGAAAAAAAAAATCATCCCCATAAACACAGAAAATATTTATGGGATATTTCTCATTTTTTTATTCATAGAAAATATTTGAGCCACTATAACTCCATACATATTTGGATGGGTTGTGCTAGAGATGATTTTAATTATAAGGATGATTTAGAGATGGTAAATTTTATCCTCTTTGACATGAAATAAATTTGACTATAAACCAACTGATTGAATAAAATTTATACTCCTCGCAGAAAGAATTTATCAAAAAAATCATCAAAAAATGGATCCCCGAATACTTGGACAAGAATTATCCTGAACCGCTGTTCATAGTGGAATATAATCAATAGAGGTATGCAACCTAGGAATATATAATAATTATTTTCTATCTAATAGATATGTTGTAAACTAATCGAGTGTATAACAAGAAGCTAACATAGGACGAAATTGATGACCAATAGCTTTATATGGCACGTTTCTTCCTTACCGACCCTAAAATTTTTTGGAAAGAAACATCATTTAGAAGCAGGAGTTTCCTTTTGTAAATAGTGCCACTATAATCAATATAAACATTTAAACAGCCCGATTATATGGTTGTGGCATCAAGAAAGAATTGAAAAGGTTCCAAGGTTCTTAAACATTTATACATCCTAGTGTTATGGTTGTTACTGGAAACTATATTTGAATGTTTCCAGGTTGTTAAACATTTATATAGCCCAGTTTATGGAAGTTTATTATTTTGGGTGGTGATGGAAATGAATTTGGAATTATTTCACGTGATAATATATGTTTGTTATGGTCCATTTTTAAGAATATGGTTTTATCTAATTATTGACATGATTTTGTTGAGGTCAGAAATATTTTGTTTGATTTTAATTTTGTTACATCACCTGGTATTATATAAATCATCATTGAATCTAACTCTTATATGGTTATATCATTAATATTAGAAAACCTTCTTGGTGTGGTAGATGTTTTTTGGTCTAGTGGTTTTGGTTAAATAGTTGTTCAATAATGTTTGTTTGGGTTTCTATGGTAGATTATGATTACTGTATGTGGAATAGAATTTTCATTGGGTGGTTTTGTTTCAATAATGAGTTTTCAATCTTCCATATATGTATGATCATAGGGTTTCTATTATAGTTTTCAATTAGATACTAATGGTGGTTTGTTTTTATTGGTATAGATATTTCATTATTATTGATTGTCTGTTCATAATTGTTTAAGTTTCTAGTAGATAGGTAGTTCTTCACTATTATACTATTGGATACTATATTTCTATTTTATTGCTTCAATTACATTGTATTGATTATTTTCCAATTGAAATATTTATATTTAAATACTAATATTGATGTTATATTAGTTTTATATAGGTATTATATTGATTTTATATAATGTGAAAGGGAATATTATGTGATTATTAGGGTAATTATTTGGTGTTTGTGATTGAAATAGGTTGTTCGGAAGTATTTTGGGGGATGCCAATAATATATCACATTTTTCAGTTTCCCTTATTTAAAGTAATTACATTTAAAACAACCTCTTCAAAATTATCCCCAAGCTCAGTTTCCATTATTTTATATCAAATTTGTTATTATATTATGTTTCAAAATTAATATGAACATGGATTCGAAAGTATCCATAGATTTTCCATGTTCTGATATTTAATATTATTTGTAGGAACTTTTATGTTCACATTTTCATTACAACAAATATGATCTTCACTACTGTCACTTTCACATTTCTGTAAAACACAAATTTCATACATCCAATTTATAATTTCTGGAAATGGTATCCCAATCCATTACAACTAAAATTGTCCTATGACTTCTTGAAGCCTATAAATGCTTCAATACAGTCATTAAAATTTCAAACAGGCTGTATATAGTCACAATTCAACCCAAAAAAATAACTATCATCCAATGTTGTCTACATTGCTCAGCCTCTTCCAATGCTATGCTAGTCTACCTCCAAATTTGATGTTCCAAATTGTTCGAAAATTCTTCCTATAATAAAAAAAACACAGTTACAACACTTATAGAAAATAATACTACTAAAATTTACATTTAAAACTATTTTTATAGTTGCAACACCAAAATCTATTCTTTCTTACTCTTAAATTCCCCATGTGCAAAGAAAAATGATATCAAAAACCATATTAACAATATAATACTACTACTATAAACGAAATGCATCATAAAATGAAATCATAATGTTGTCATAGCAGTAGAATTATTCTTATTTTTATTCAAGTGTTCCCCCTTTCAGTAACCATTATCTAAAATGATTTTGATTATATCTCCTACATTTTTATTTGGTTTCCTTTTAAAACAATCCTCTCTTAAAATTGCATTTAAACTATCATGACCATTAACTCTATCTAATAATGTATTTATGTTAGTACACTATTTTGAAAAATTATTGAAATTAGAGAATGAAATGTTATAACCCGCATTTATCTCACAAATTATAGCAAGAAAATTCATTCCCATTCATACTAAATCTTTGTAACATTTTTCTATAACTTATTTTTCTATCAGAATTTACTTCACCATAATCTCCTTAAAACAACACAACATTTCTATCAAATCGGTTCTACCTCCCAAAAATATATTTTCAGGTATTGATCTCACATCAATCCGATTATAAATTTTTAAAACATGGAAACAAATATACTATAATGACTCAAACTGTTGACAAGAGAATTCAACAACATAATTGGAATCTTAATATGATGAACAAAATTTATCTTCATAGCCAACCATTCTAATAACATAAATTAATTTATCTCCGATTTCAATACATGATATAAAAAAACTAGCACCAATCATTTTATATTCGTGTTAAAATAAATCAAATAAATTGGCTGTATATCTAGTAGAAACTTTGAACATCAATGTATAATAATAGTAAATATTGTGGGGAAACTTCTCCCGCATCTCAAATTCTACCTTTGTTTTGCGATACCGATTTTTTTTTCTAAAAATACCTCAAAATTCTTAAAGAAATAAACTACACTCTACATGAAATGAACTTAATATTTAAACAATACATTAAAATTTTCACTTAATTGAGTGCTGAAAATTCCGAATGTTAAATCATATTTTAAAAAGCAATGCATCTTCTTTTCTCGCAATATGAATACATCATCCAACCCCTGTGGTTTTCCATAACTTTATTCCACTCTCAGGGATGCCCACTACTAAGAAAAATAATTTGTATCATGGTATTGGAACATAAACTTCTTAAATATTATAATTAAACTAGATTCATCTTTGATCCAATTACCTAGATTATTAATTCCATTTTTCATCAAATTCCACAAAAAAAGGAAATATCAAGTTCCTACAAAAAAATCACAAATGGATTTTCCCATTGCCACATCCCGATTAGTAAATATAGTTTCTGGTTACTTCATGTGATGCACTTGTAATTTTTTTTGAAACAACCAAGAAAATGAAGTCTCAGTTTCATCATATAACAAGGCTTCCCCAAAAACTACAATCTCTTGATGACTATTGAACCCCATGAAGATGCCTAAAGTTCAATACTCTTTATTAATGATGAAATTTGTGTAAAAAACAACATCTACAAACAAATCATAATCTATCATAATTTTTGGATCATCCAATAAAATATTACCAATTTTACCATTCATGTCGAACTACATAGTATAGAAAAATGATGTATTTTCCTGACTTTGTCTTTCTAGGTACTCTAACATGCCACATGCATCACCATGAAGCAATTACCTTTCCCATTTAGACCTTAAAAAATTCAACTGATCAATACACGTGTACCCAATAACATCTCGACCCCCTGTAATAGTTTTTACCTAGGAGAATGAATCATTTGGTTTAATACCTTCTAAAGAATTCACATTTAACTCAACTACATGTGCTTATGTTATTTTTCATTGGGACCTCATCAAATGAATTAATTCAGGGTTGTGCAAGGGATGATAATACTCTTCAATAAATACAGTACATGAATATTTCAAAAAAGACAATAAACTAATCCCCATTATAGAAAGAAAACATGTACATATCTCAGCCTAAGGAAATTTCACCACGTTATCACATTTTCAACCTTCTTATGACCTTCTTTTCTACAAGCATAAAGGCTTGATGTGACAACTATTTTATCCTTTCTCCTTTTATTAGATTATTTTTAGTGTACATTGAACCCATTTACTCCCCCATACATGACATAAAAACATTGTGCATCATCAATTGATTTGAATTTCATCCCGAAAAATGGTTTAATAGAAGCTACTAAAACATCAACATCATCAGTATTAGAACAACCTACAACAAAAAAACTTATGTTCAAGCAAAGTACATTATTTTTATAATAGGATTTCATCCATTTGAAAATGTATAAACTATATGAATAAAAATGTAACTATATATTATATAATTAATAAAATAGTTATATATATATATATAATAAAATTATATTTATAAAATTATAAATAAATTTTTTTATAATATATAAAAATATATATTTTCCAGTGGAAGCTATGTTGTTTTAGTAGAAGCTCCAAATTAGGAAAAAATGTATATTTTTAAAATTAAAGAATATATTTATAAAAATTAAACATTAATAAATATATTATTAAAGAATAATTAATTTTTATAATTATTATTTAATTTAACTTTCAAAAATGTATAAAATATTTGAAAAAACCTTAAAATAAAAATTATATAATTGGGAAAATAATACAAGTGGAAATTCCAGTAGAAGTTTTTATAAATATATTATTGTTAAATATAATTATTAAAAATATGAATTGAAATTGTTACATAATTTTTATAAAAATTATTCAACTTAGAATTTTAAATTGTATAAAAAATTTAAAATTGAATTTATTTTCCACTATAGGTTCTAGTGGAAGTTCTAGTTGAAGTTATAGTTGAAGTTCCAGCGGAAGTTCCAGTGTAAGATATGGTGGATGCTCTAGTGGAAGCTCCAGTGGATAGTCCAGTGGAAGCTCTAGTGTCCAGTGGAACTTCTTGGGGAAATTTGGAAGTTCCATCGCAAGAACCAGTTCCACAATACAACACAACTGTATATATATATTAATATAAAATCCTCATAAAAATTTATCATACGGTCTCTGAAAAATTTACCACGAAAGTAATAGTAAACAAACATCAAATATAATCTCCAATATCTTCACTTTTGCATACTATCATGGATAAAATCAAATTCTAGATTTACCAAACAACTTAGAGTAAAAACACTTCTAATGTAATCTGCAATATCTTCATCCATATTCAATATAAGAAGAGCCAAAATTTAATCTCTAAACTGTGATGCCACTCCAACAATTCAAACAGTGAAAAAACTCACTGAAAATTCATTATTGTCACGTAGTCATTCAGAGCTCTCCTGGAGAAGCCCAATGAATGAAAATTCCAAATCATTCCGTGATGAAACCCACTATGATGAAACCCATTGAAAATGCCAAATCAACACGTAATCCCAACAAAACCCACTTCGATGAAACCCAATGAAAATGATAAACCATCACACAATCTCATAGGAACCCACTAAAAATTTCACAATCCCCACAATCCTTTAGATCTTACGTGACAAAACCATCTGAAAATGCAAAATCCCTACTGTGTGATGCCTCATTTCGCATATGTGCGCCTCATTTTCCACAAGACAAAAATACCCACTACAAATCACATCAACATGATGTTATCACCTATAAAAATGAACACGTGTTAATATCTCCTCAAATGACCATAGAATCCTATAAAAGTTTGAATTGAAGATGATAAAAATAGATCTCTATCGGCACACCTTCCCTAATTCTACTATTAAATAACTATACAATGCACTAATGCAATGCCCTGCCACAGTGTTTCTAGAGTGTTCTCATATAGTACCACTTCATCATTCCCACTAAAGTCAAATCCATAATGCATTTTCATCAGTGTCTACAACAATACCTATAAGATCTCGAGTTTCACCTTAAAGGACACAACCATTTTATGGGAAAGTTTATTTTCAAGAATAATTCTTCAAATTAATTAATTAATTTTAAAAGGGTAAAATTATGAGTTTACTCATTCTTCAAAATGTAAGAAAATTTATCTGATTTCGTAATAATATTTAAAGTGACAGATTATTAATTTGGTGAGATATTGGATGTTTTTAATAACTTGGTATAATTTTATAAAATTTAAGAGGGTTCGGTAATAAAAATAGCATTATCAATAAAAAAATCTAATTATCCTAAAATGAACATATATTTCCATTTATGGAAAAGTCATTTCCATGAACACCAATTCCCAAAGTGATATATATGGGAGTCCATATTTTTCCTTTTTATACTTGATGAAGGTTTGGGAGACAATAGTTCTTGGTCCAAATGTGGTGAAGATCATAATAGAGAAAGTTCATCTTGTTCGTGAGAGGATGAAAGCATTGCATGACAGAAAGAAGTCTTATGCCAATCACAGAAGGAGACCCTTAGAGTTCGATGTTAGAGACCATGTGTTATTTAGAGTCTCTCCTTAACATGAGAAATAGAGGTTTGATATGAGGAGTAAGATTTCTTTCTAGTTTTTTGGGCCCTTTGAGCTATTGATGTGAGTTGGTGAGGTGATATATCGGTTGGCGTTTCCACTATGATTACACCAGATCCACAATGTATTCCATGTCTCTCAGCACCATCAGTATCTTCCTGATGAATCCCATGTAATTGACTAGAGAGAGTTAGATATCGAGAATGACATAAAATTTATAGAGCAAACATTAGATATCCATGATCATCAGAATAAGGTATTGCATGGGAAGACCATTCCCTTGGTTCGTTTGTTGTGGAGGCATGGTGTCTTGGAGGAGATTACTTAGGAGTGTGAAATGCATATTCTTGCACAGTACCCATAGTTGTTTTGAGTTTTTCTATTCTTATTTTCTGTTGTGATATGATGTTTGGACGTTGTTGTTTTATCAAATGAAGTGTTTTCCATGATATGAGATGTGTGACAAATATTTTGGAATATGAAAAGGGGAGGACCTAATTCACAATCAAGAAGCATTTTACATTGACTCAATTGAAACCATGCGGGTAAATTATTGTTACTTAAAGAAGATAGTATCTTGACATTGAATATGAGATTCCCTAATTTATATTATTGGTTAGTGTAGTGCTACATGTTGGTTGTAATAGTTTTTGGATCGGTCAATGTGGATGTTTTATGGTTGTGTGGTGGTATGGTTGAAAAAAAGGTGGTGGTTTTTAGCTAGTACAAGATGTTTTGTTTTGTTCTCGTTGAGAGGTGGTTGTGTAGTGGTTGTGTGGACTATTTGTGGGATTTTTTTGGTGAGTTTGGCTAGTGGTAGAATTTGAGATGGGGTGATATCCTTGAGTGGTATCTCAAGGGGTGGTATTTTGTACTCATTTCTTTTCTTCGGGTTTGGTTTTGATTCTTAAGGAAGAGAATTTTTTGAGATGTATCTGAGGTAAGGTCCCATGCTTTCCTAGCATGTTACTTTTCCAGTTTGAGGCAATTATAGGTGTTCAAAGGAGGCTAGATGTGGTTTGGTGGAGTTGGAGCTACAAAATAGCTGCAATGGTATTTTTACACTATAAAATAGGGATTTGTGGTGTAGGATAGTGGTTTATGGCTTATTTGACTAGCTGTTTTACGAATTGTGTTTGGAGAGGGGCTATGTGTGAAAGGTGTTTATGCCGTAAGAAATTGTTTAACACTGTAAGTTAATTCCATCCCAAAGTTCCATTCTATTTGATGGGGAAAATATTTTATGGCCTAAAAGTTGGTTTTATGGCATTAGTTATATGGAATTATGGATTTCACACCATAAGAGTGTTTTTTATGCCATAAGTTGGGTGAGTTATTGTTTTTAAATAGGTTCTGTTGGGATGATTCCCCCACCATTTGGCCATCGCCTTTTCCTATAATTTTTAGAGGAACCCAATGAGATTTTAGATTATCTTCCATCCCTACATCTTTTTCTCCGATCCTTGGGTTTTGTCGGATGCTTTTTGGCGATCCATAGTGAGTTCTTATTCTCTTCCTCATGGATTTCCACCCATTCTTCTTCAGAGATCTATTGCGATGGTGGGGTTTGGTTTTGTGTGTTTGAGGGTTGTTTTTTTTATGATAATTGGGTGTAATTTAGGTTGATACATGTTTTCTCATGTGTTGTTGTGGTTTGATGGAATTTCTTCTTCACCCTACAGTGCACAACGAGTTGGAAAAGCTTCTTTGAGGTAGGGTTTCCCTCATTTCCCTTTATTGTATATCACACGGTAGGGGTTTAATTTTATTTATCTTTGCGGAATATAGTTTTCACTAACTTGATGAAGATTGAAATTGAAGGGGAATGGGGTTTGGATCACATGATTTTACATCTTTGATATTATTGTGATGTTGTGTTTGTTTGGGCTGAATGCCCCACTAAAAATCATGGTTGTTGGGAACCTTTTCTTATTGTTTCCACTGGTAGAAAAATAGTGTTGTGGTGATTGATATATTAAAATTTATTTTAATAATTGTTTCTCAAAACCAAGATTTATGATCTTGCACATAAAATTTATGATTAATTAATTTAATATTTTAAGAAATAAATACCAGGGCTTGGGAAATTTATTTGTTGGTGAATATTGATCATCCAAAAATACCCCTTCAAATTACTTTTATTTCCTTGTGAGGATCCGAGGATAGATTCCCTCTAGTGGTGATCCACACATGCTCTTATGATCATTGAGCAACACCACCAGATCTCTGAGTTCTAGCATGACGCGTCGAATGTTTGTGTTTTTCATTCTTGATTGCTCATTCTTTAGTTTGAATAAATCTATCTTTCACTTAGAATTCTTGAGATGGAGAGAGAAGGAGGATTCGAGAGATAATTCTTTGTGCACAACAACTCGCTATTCTCAATTTTCAGATTCACTACACAATAGAAATATCCGTCTATTTATAGATTTAGTTTTTAAGTTAAAATATTATTTAATTTCATGACAACCATTAAAAAACATTTATTATCTTTAATATACCCCATGCCACATAATAATAATTATATTTTTTTTGTGGCGCGTGCCATATCTCATAATAAAAAAATATTATTTGGCCGACTCGTTATTTAATATTTTTCACTAGACTTGGAATTGGTCCATTCGAAATTCTATTTAATTTATTGAACACCTAAATAAAAATTTTATTCATAAATAAATAATTCATTCACATATCCGAAAATAAAAATTTACTAAATATTCAAAAAAAATATTTTTATTCAAATGCTAACAAATTATTATTTATTTCATTTATGAAATCAATATAACTTGAGTAAAATTATTCCTTGTACTTCAGAATAATATTTATTCCATTAATAAAACTCAAATAGAATTTAATCAATATCAATAGAAACACTTATTTTGTGAACGTCTAGGATTATTTTCCCATGGCATTAGGGAGACTTGCCTAAAGTCCAATATTACTGTCTAGAAACGGGTTAAGGAACCTAAGAGAAAGAACATAATGTGGAAAAATTGACAAAAAAATATGAATTTTCATTATTTAATATAATTCATTTATTACAATATCTTATCAAGCAGGTTGCCCGATGGTGCCATCAACCTATTTACTGGATACATTTTTCTTTGACTATCTGAAATAAACATGTCATTACTCCATGCCCATGGAATTTAATGTGATGGTTCTATTTCAGTCAAAGGAAAAATATATTTTATTCCATAAAGATGGAAGGGATAAATACTTCCTCATCTTATCAATTAATGATATGTCAATAATGACTCACCCGACATACCCTACTTCCCACTCACATATGACGTGACAGTTTTGGTCAGTAAATATAAGCATACAAGTCAAGGAATAAATTAACGATAATATTAAAGTCTAAATAACATTATATATTCTTGTATATTAGAATATACAATGACACCAAAACATGCAAAATTCTTAATGGCGGGTCTATTTTTATAATCTCCCATCTTGGAAATTATCAAGTGAAAACTTCATGAGAAGAAGCCTCATGCACTTATGAGCACTTGTACCAGACTTTCTAAATACAATGTGTCCCATCATAGTATGTTATCTAATGGTAGAAATATATTAAGAATATTTTCATAGTACTTTAAGGTTCTCATCATCATGGGGAACTGCTATGACCTTATCAATGGGACAAGACTCTAGAACATTATTACATTAAATACATGGAGAAACAATGAAAAATATGTAATAAGATGATAAATTAATATTCAATTCATCAAATATATATGTAATTAAAGTACAATAAGCTGGTTATAGAAGACCAAATTTAACAAACTCCCACTTAGACTAAAGAAAAATACCTATGACTTTTAGTCTGCTAGACCTCACATAATAATCATGTTTCTATTAAGTCAAGTCTCTCATCAAGGGTTCCACCTTGTTTCATTCTGTGGAACTACTATTCAATAGAACCTCACCTATTTGAGAAATATCCCTCAAGAGATTATATTTCCAAAGTATGTGCTTCATCCTTTGATATGACCTTTTATATTTTGTGAGAGCCACCACTATAGTATTATCACAATAGAGTATGATATGATCTTTACTACTAGGTACCACATCATGCTCTTGGATGGAGTTTTGCATCCATACTACTTCCTTGGATACCTCGGAAGCCACAATATACTTGGGAACTACTATAGAATATATGACTATAACCTTATTTTAGCTCTTCCAGCTCACAACACCTCCATTTAAGGTGAATATTTATCACATTTGTGACTTCGTGTCTTCTTGAACAGTTTGGAAACTACAATCTACATATCCTCTAATGACTAGTTCCACATTTCTCCATAGACCAGGGAGATATCCTTAGTACACCTTAGATACTTAATGATATCCTTGACTAACATCCAATAGTGGTCACCTGGATCAGCTTCATATCTACCTACCACAATCAATATGTAGGAAAAATCTATCCTAGTAAATAGCATATCATACACGATTAACCAAATACATGATGTATATGTAATTCTTTCAATTCTGTTTATTTCCTCGTGTGTTTGAGGAAAAATTTTCCTAGAAATATAAATACCACATGATTCTCGAAACAATCCCCTCTTGGATTGTTCCATATTGAATCTCTTCAGTATCTTGTCAATGTATGTAATTTGACTAAGGCCGAGTAATCTCTTGGATCTATCATGGTGGATATTGTTCCCAAGAATATTTTTTCTTCCCCCAAGTCCTTCTTATAGAAGAATTTATTCAACCACTTCTTAATAAACTGTAAGAATGGTATTTCATTTTCTATGAGTAATATTTCATTAACATATACTATTGTTAAAATGACTTCACTCCCACTAAACTATTTGTTGACACAAGTCCCGCACTCATTATTTATGAATCCAAATTCCATTACAGCTTCATAAAAATGAATGTTCCATGACCGAGATTCTTTCTTTAATCCATAAATGGAGTTCTCTAGTTCTCATATCTCATGAGCATCCTTTAGTGTCACAAACCCTTTGGGTTGGGACATATATACATCTTCTCAATGGTTCCCATTAAGGAAGGCTGTTTTGAAATCCATTGTCTAAATCTCATAATCGTGGTAATATGCAACAAAAATTATAATTTTGATTAATTTCAGCATTGCAACTGGTAAAAATGCTTCTTCATAGTCAATTCCTTGATGATGTTTAAACCCTTTTGCAACTATTCGTGACTTATAGGTACTAACTTGTCTTTCCATTTTCAGTTTCTCCAAGAATTCCCATTTTCTATCAATAGGATTTATATCTTCTAGAGGATATTCCAAAATCCATACTTAATTTTAGTACATATAATCCATTTCAGAATTCATGGATTCTTACCACTTTGAAACATCTATTCCATTTACTTCTTCATTTTGGGTTAGAGGATCTTTATTGTCAATTAATAACGAACCACTATCCTTAGTGACTAGAAAACCATAATGTTCTGGTTCTCTATTATCTCTTGTACTCCTACAAGATACTTATGTCTCCAAAATAGTTTTATCTTCCATATATTTTTGTGGAATCTATTCTTGTACTAACTCTTGTATACCTTGATCCTTAACTTCATCAAAGTCTATCTCACTCCCACTATCCCTTTTATAGATATGCTCCATCTCAAGGAATATTACATTTCTTACAACAATAAACTCTTTTTCTAAGGGGTCATATAGGTAATATCCAATTGTTTCTTTTGGGTGTCTTGTAAAGGGAAAATTTTGGGCCTCATGGTGAACGTTTGTTACCTGAAGTGTCCTTAACAAATACTTATCTTGCCCACTCTAGTAAATTTTATAACATGATTTTCATCCACTCCAAAATTATTATAGAATACCATTTATCAATTTAGTTGGTACTTGGTTTTTTATATGTGTTGTTTTTTGTAATGTGTATCCCCAAAAGCATAATGGGAGACTCACATGAATCATAATTGATCTCACCATGTTCAAAAAGGTGTGGTTCCTCCTTTCTCTTATGTCATTACACTGAGGTGTATAAGTAGTATTGAGTTGAAATAAGATCCCAAACACCCATAATTAATAAATGAAGTCTTTATTAAGATATTCTACACCATGGAATGCGTAGAGTTTCTTAATCTTCTTACCAAGCTGGTTCTGAACTTAATTCTTATATTCCTTAATTTTATCAAAAGAATTCAACTTATACATAATCAATTATAAATATATGTATCTACTAAAATCAATAAAAAGGTTTTGATGTTCGAGTACCCACACCTTTCTTTAATAGTAAATGGTCCAAACACATCTGTATGAACTAATTTAAAAAGATATTTATCCCTTTCTCATTTCTCAAAAAATGGGGCCTCGATTATTTTTCCTTACAAACATGTGTAACATACACCAAGTGGTTTTAGTTCAAAATAATCTAAATATCAATCTTGATGTAATTTAGTTAATAAACTTTCTTTTACATGACCTATCCATTTATGCCAATGTTGGGTGTGGTATGAGTCATGTGAATTAAATTCATTATCGATTTCCATTACTTGGTTCATGTAATAAAACACATAAAACCCTTATTTAAAATGTGTCTTACGATAACTAATTCCATATTTATAAAAGTAGCAATGATTATTTCCAAATTTGAAAACAAATGAATCAGTATCTATTTTGGATACATATATAATGTTTTTGGTAAAAATGGAACTTAATAAAAAAATTCAAAATGAATACCATCTTAGTCGACAACGTGAGGTGGTAGTCCCCGATAGCTACAATAATAAGTTTAGCTTCATGGGTTGATCATAGATCTTCCTCCCATAAATAAATATTTTTTAATCTACTTGGTTTTTTTATTTTAATATATATGTGAGCACCAAAAGTTGTATCTAATACCTAGTTTTTAGAAATAGATAAAGCATACTTGATAACAAATGTACCTAAAGATTACCCTTTCCTCTTTGGCTCGGTAAAATATTTCTTCTAGTGACCCTTTTTTCACATAAAAACCGGCATCATCTTATTCCCTTTCTTTACCATTCATCTTCATCTTCTTGGAAGGGCATGAATAAGATTTGGGCTTAAATTTCTTTTCTTTCCCTTTCTATATATTCAACATTTGTAATGAAGGATTTCATATTTAATTTCCTTATCTACTTGGTGAAGAAGAGTGAGAAGATATAACAGAGAATTCTCAATGTTGTTCATATTAAATTTCAAAAAAAATCTAGAGAAGCTCTGAGGGAGTGATGCTAGAATAATATCTATTCTATGTTCTTTAGGGATTTTAAACCCTAGAACCTCTAGGAGTTCAATGTAGCTGATGATTTTGACTACATGAGGCCCAATTGGGGTCCCTCTACAAGATTACTCTAAAAGAGTGCTTTGAAAATCTCAAACTATTCCTATCTAGATCTCTCTTGGTAAACACCACATAGGTGATCAAGCATTATATATACATCCATGTTTTTGTGAGATGACATGAGTTCACTAGACATAGACGAAAGCATCAAACCATGAACATCAACCGCATCCTTCATATGTTTCTTGTAGACTAAGAACTATTCATCACTCGCCTCCTTAGTAGGTGGATCAGGCATTGAGAATATTAGAACATAATATTTATATTCATGGAATATTACAACCTTAAGGTGTCTGTACAATTCCTATAATTTACTAACAGTTAGGAGGTTTTCTTTATCCAATTTTGATCGTAGGGATAATGTGGATGACAAGAATTCCATTTTATACCAAAATTAAAAATAGTAGATTATTAGTAATTTTCTTGATTACAAATTATGGGAGAAATAATAAATTAATTTATTTTATTAAAACTCCATCTATTTCATCAAGTCCCAAAATACTTCACCATTGAACTCAGAATGTCTAGTTTCTAGGACATTCTAGAGAGAAGGATCCATATTCCTCTTCCTATAACCCCAAAAGGGTTGGTCAAGCTCCTTGAAGGTATTTAGTTAGGAAGGTCTTTGAGAACCGAGGGATTGTAGCTCTTGGATCCGTTGAGTGGGTTTCCCCAGTCCCAAAATCTTAACTTGGATTTCCTTAACACTTGCCTCCAAATTACACCAAGTCTAGCAAGGGATACTCCTCTTGATGCAAAATGGTTATGTCTACCATAAACCTTTATATGAACCCCCCTTATAAAAGTAAGTGTCCCAATAAGGGTTGGTCAAACACTTAGTTCAATTGATTTTTGTTTCTAATAAAGTAATGAAAGTCCAAGTCTAACTTAATATTATGTTTGAGGGATTTTAATTAATTATGTATAAATTTTACATTTTTTTATCCTTTACATGTCTTGCTAATATTAAGTGGATGTTACTTGATTAATAAACCATGTTGGATAAATCATTTACACACAATTCATTTATTTAATTTAATATGCATAAATTTTATCTTGTTTTATCCTTCACATGGATTGTTAATATTAAGTGGATGTTAATTAATTAACCATGCTGGATAAAACATTTATGAATAATAAATTTATTTAAATTCTGTCTTTTCACATTAATTCATTTATTTATATGATCATAGATTTGCATCCATAAAATAAATAATTTCATTGACATAAATGAATAAATAAACAAATGACCCATTCATGAGCTTTATCTAATGGTTAATTTAACAAGAGGATATTAAATCAACCTATGGCCTGGGGGAAATAACTCAAGTTTTCGGTCTTGGAATGAGTCACAACATTCCACCTTTACACCTATGTATCATCTGAGTTGGAATCATAATGGTTCCATCTTGAACCACCTCCATGCTCCTTGGGATACTCCATTAATTACATGTATTTATGACTTACACACAGGTGAAGGGAACCAAATGATTGGTTAAACGGGGATTAAATAATAATCCTTGGACATGTAGGTCCTACATAATAATGGAGGGATGGATGAAACATAGGAAATCATATTTATTTTAATATTAAATAATTGAAAACTCATGAAATAAATTAAATTAAAGCATCCAACGCATACACATGTCTTGGTCAAGCTCATGAGCAGTCATACATGAAAATAATATGCAAAAGTAACTGGCTAACATTCATTTATTTATTCATTCATTATTATTTAATATGAACACACTTGTATTAATTAAATTCTTTTCATCTTAATAATCAGCTGAACATAATTGGAGACACTAATCATTTATTTCATTCATGGAAAATAAATGTAAGAACCAATAAAGAAATATTAATTACAATAAATTAATTGAGCATTTAATGTCATTTAAAACCATTATTGAATTCTTAGACACACATTTGTGTTCCAGTAAATAAAATAAGGTCATATTTCTATAATTTTCAATTTAATTTAATTTTTAATTTTTTCATTTAATGGGAGACTACACGGCATGTACGGTCCTGCTACACGTTGTGTACCTCGGTTTCTGTGTATCCAAGTCACACACTTGAGGATTCAGAGTGTTAACTCGGCCAAAATACACAGCATGTATAGGCTAGCTACACAACATATATTCTCTTATCGTTTGCCATGTTGGTCCATTCAACACACGATGAGCAATACATGCACCACATGTAATTAACTACTTAGTGCATCCACGCACAATGTGCATGGGTACACGGTGTGTGCTTCGACTACACACCGTGTAACCCAGTTTTACTATCCAATGATTTTTCACTTGCCGATGGAATCTCCATTAATTATTTATCTATTATTAAACCTTTAATAAAATAAAACACTGAATAAACATGATTAATATGTCAATAACATTTTAGTTAAAATTGGATTAAATAATGAATGACACAAAATGAAAATCTAATTATAATTCTTCATAGATCGACAATGAAATAAATATTATAAATTTTGACATGACTATTCTAATACAACTTGGTAGTTTTTGGCACATCGAAAGAATTCATTGGTGGGTGATATTTATATTTTTTTAATAATAATTGCTTGAAACAAATAGTATGGATCTTACTCATCAAATATATAATTAATTTATTTAATATTTGGAAAAATAAATACTCAGGCTTAATAAATTTATTCATTTGTGATTTTTTGTTGTCTGAAAATACCCTTTAGGATTTACTTCCTTACACTGTGAGGATATATAGATAGAATCCCTCTAGAAGTGATTCACATGTTCTCATATGATCTCTTAGCAACACCAGTCGATCTCCAGGTGCAAGCGTGGTGATTCAAATTTCTAACATTGTTCATTCTTGATCACTTGTTCTTCAGTCTTGAAGAAATATCTCATGCACTTTGTGTTCTTGAGAGGGAGATAGAAGGAAGAGTCGAGATAAAATTAATTATGCACAATAATTCTCTATTATAATTTTTTATGTAATACATGATTGACATAATCATCTACTTATTGAGTTAAGATTTAAGTTAAAATATTATTTAATTGCATGTCGGCCATTTGATAACATTTATTACCTTTAATAAACACGATACCCCATAATAATAATTATATTTTTATTATTTTTGTGGCGCATTCCATCTTACACAATAATAATTATTATTTAATTATCTTGTCAATTAATATTTGTCACATGACACGATCTTGGTCTGTTCAACCTCTTCTTGCATTTATTAAAAAACTGAATAAATTTTCTATTCATAAATAAATATTTCATTCACATACCAATAAATAAATATTTAATAAAAGAAATAAATATATTTTTGTTCACCTCTCGAAGAAGAAAAATTTATTTAATTTATGTGATTAATATAACTTGAATAAAATTATCCATGATATTTTATAATAATATTTATTCTTTTAATTAAACTCAATTAGAATTTAATCAAGTTCATCGGAAACACTTAGTGTGTGACCCTATTAGATTTTTTCTCATTGGATTTAGGTGGGATTTCCTAAAGTCTGAGATTATTATCTAGCAATAGGTCAAGGAACCCAAGATAAAGAACTTAATGTTGCAATGTTGATAACCACATATGAACACTTACTGTGTAATATAATCCTTTTTTCAAAATATCTTATCAAGAAGGTTGCATAAAGGTGTCATCAACCTATTTACATGATATGTCTTTATTTGATAATTTGAAATAAAAACTACCAGAAATATTGGCTATAAAAATGGTTCAAAATTGTTGGTATAACATGGATAACTATTAGTATAGCTTGTACCAACAATTATCTAAACCTTTTAGCAGATAGTGTGTTGGGATATTCCTATATCAATGATTCTCACTGAACCACTAGTATAGGGGTACTGAAATTTCAAGTGTACCAACAGTTATATTGAAAACATTGGAATAGATGGATACCAATGATTTGAAGCTGTTGGTATAGATATATTCCAACTGTTTCAACCATTTTTATATCTATACACCCACGGTTTGAAATCATTGGTATAGACCCCCCCCCCCTAATTCCTTACCCAGCAACACATCCCACCCCACCAAAATAATCAGCACTAGCCACCACAAATCACCACCCTTCTAGTAACCACCAAGAATCACACAAGCACTCACCAACCTACACAAATTTCCACCAACAAACACAAAAAAAATCACACAAGCACCCCGCCTTAATCAAGTACCTACAAATAAACATAACCTGCTAATATAAAAATAATGAAAACACAAGAAACCAATTAATTCATTCAAAAAGTGATAAAACACATTAAAAAACATCACATATATTCATTCACAAATAATTATGAATGAAGAAATGTCATAAATATCAGTAAAAGATGTAAGGGATCAATCTATCCCTCATCACCATCACTATCACCATCACCATTTTCATTGTCATCCTCACTGTCATCCTCGACATCATCGTCACCTTCATCATAATTTTCATCCTCATAGTCATCCTCATAATCATCCTTACTGTCATCCTCACACTCATGCTCTCCCTCACCATCACCAGGAACATCGTCATCTCAACCACCATTAGGACCACTAGTCATTGCACTATATGATGTACACATGATCAATATATATACATCACAATCCATGATAGTATTTGAAATAAGTGATGGAAATAATTCTTACATAAATTTCATAAATTCATTGTTGGCCCTTTGACTCTTTTCACACTCCTTTATGACCATTTTTTGTTCCTCTTCTTCATGGGAATAAGCCTATTCTTCTCATGCATTATTTTTTCCAACTCAGTGATACTTGAACTAGAACCTAAAGTGGACCAATATCTAGTCGGTACAATACTATTACCAAGTTGAAAATGTACTTTGTGATGGTTCTCATCTCCCAAAACCTAATATAAGTGATCATTTGACAGAAAGTTGTCAGCTTCCTGCTCATCAAGGGGATCAAAAGAACACTATTACACATAATAATGGATTATTTAGTTACAAAATATATATTAAAATTTGAAATCAATAATGTAAAACATACACTCTTCTTCTGTGTCAGTTCTTTTACCGTGATTCCATCTTCCTTATTTTTTCTCAAGCAAAACAATTTTGGTCAAGGCACACATCATTCAATATTCAAAACCGCCCTCCATAATGACATTGAATGTGGAAAATCATAATTGAAAATAGGATATTAATAGTGAATTTCATAACTAAAATCAAATTAATATAGTCAATGAGGAAATATGATTTTCTATAATGATTGAATAATGATTTGATAAATTAATTTAGAATATGATTAAATAATGATTTGATAAATTATCTTAGAGTAGAATTTAAGGATTATTGTTTGTATATATTATGTACCAGAATATAAGGGAAATTCAATAATGGAATAATGGAATTGGAATATATTTATTGAAAAAAAAACTAATCAATATTAAATACATTCATAATATGCTAAAATGGAAAGGTAAAATGTATTATAGATGTGTTATTATTTAGTTTTCTATGTTTCTATGATGTAATTAAAAAGGAGTTTAAATAGGAAAAAGAAAGGTAAATTCTTGATTGATGGATATTGATGATAGTATGTAGTCAAAATTGGTGTTTTTTTTGTTAAAAAGACACATGAAGGAATAGGATTTGTTATTTATTTGGTTATAGAATATTAATATTTTGTTAGAATGAGAGTATGTAAGGTTATCTTGGTTTTTATCCTTGTTGTTCCTATTCATTTTTACATGGTATAATTTTTTTATTTCTTTTTAATTCAATTTGGTTATGTATGGTTCAATTCAATTTATTTTGTTTCAATTATAATAAATTTCTATTAATGATGTATGATTTCATTATGTTCATCTTATTTTTTTCATCTTAATTTAGTTTCGTTTATTAAATATCAGATTTATTTATTTAGATTCACTTATATTTGTTTATAGCTTTTCATTTCAATTTGATTTAGTTTTTTCATCCCTCATATGATTTAGTTTGGTATAAGTAACTTTATATTTATTTATATATTTTATTTCAATTCAATTTAATTCAATTTTATTTATTTTAGTGTGATTGCTTTCATTTTTTATTCAGTTTTTGGGATCACATTTAGACTAGTATATTTAGGTTTTTTCTTTTGATGTTGGTTTCACTTCCATTCAGTTTGGCTCTATTTCATCATATTCAAGTTATTTTAGTTTTATATTATTAAATTTTTTTGTTAATGATTTAGTTATGTTTTGTATTATTTGGTCTATGATACATTGATTTGGTTTTTTCCTTCATTATTGGTTTCTTTTAGTTTCATATTCATTCAGTTATGGTTGATTTATGGCTAGTTAAGTCATTTATATTTGTTTTGTATTAATTAAACATACGGTAGTTATGTTTGATTTTATTTTTATAACATTGATATATATTTTTATGTTTAATTTAATTTAATTATTAATTAATGGATTATATTTTTTTGTACAATTTGGTTTGGGTTTTTCAGGCCTATTCAATTTGATTCAATATAATTAAATTCTATTATAGTTGAATTTGTTAAGTTTTTTTTATTTTGGTTTTGTTTATTTCAATTAAAATTGTTTCAACTTAGGTTATCTTGGTCGGTTTCTATTTGATTTACTTTGGATTATTCATTTTATGTTTTGTTCAGTTTATTGTGGTTATTTTTATTTTAGTTTGTTTTTTGTATATTTCATAATAATCAGAGTTGGTTACATTCATTCAGGTTTAGTTCATGAATGTTTACATATGTTTGATTTAGTTTTTGTTCATTCAGTTTGGTTTAGTTTCATTTCGTTCAATATGGTTCATTTAATTTTAATTAAATAGGGGTTGGTTTGGTATGTTAGGTTATGGTTAGATTTTATCTTTTGTATTTCATTATCATTCATTCACTTTAAACTAGTTTGGAAATGTTTTTTATTAGGTTTGGGTAGGGTTAAATTTCATACTTATTGATTTATTGTATTCCCCGTTTGATTGGTTTTGTTTAATTTTATTTATGTCTCAATTTTTTTCTAGGTAAAATCATATTATGTTTTCTTTTAATGTTTTAGTTTATATTATTTTGGTTTAAGTGATGTCAATTCCATGTCACTCTAAGAAAAAATAAATTAGGGAAAGTACATGAAAGCAGCTAAATATAAACTGGGTAATATATGTTCTATTTGGTTTGTAAAAAATGGGTTCAAAGGTCTCAATTTCTGGAGAAATAAAACAATAAAAAACCAAGTCCATTCTACACTGTTATTTGTAAAAATTACATCTTGAAAATCAAACATCAATAGTGTACACAATATGCCCTTATAAAGCCCATCCATAAAAGTATTCAACACAAAATTATGCATCAATAAATGTAAGGATATATGAAATAGAATAAAAACCTATTCGAAACACTGAGAAACAACCATTAAATCTAGAAAACCTTCAAATATATTAAACAATTATATATAACAAAGTGAAGATAACTATTCAACATAAATGGATCATGGAATTAAAAAGGGAATCATGCTGTTAATTATGTGGAGTTTCCTTATTCTTATATGGAATATATCTTACATTATTAATTTCTGATTAAAAAAATAGAGTAGAAAAAGGGTGTAACATATCTTTATCTTTAAAGGGAAAAGAATAAGTGGGCTTATACATATTGATATATCCATTTTTAAAGGTAGAGAAAAAGGAAGGATTCCAGACATATAATTAAAGACTAGTAAGGAAATAAATTTGATCCTTGGGTAATATCACTAGAGGTTCATTGAGTTCATAAAGTGGTTAAAATATAGTTGATTTTTACACCATCATTGTTGTAAATTTAGATTTTTTATCCATGGAAGGCATAAAAACATAAAATAATAGCAGTGAGTTATATCTTGTAAAGTATAAAACAAGTTCTATTTTTTTTGTGAATGTTGTAAACCTATATGGTTTGTGTGGACTCTCGAAATTGTAAAATAAGTCATGCACTTAGTTTTTATGTTACATAGGCACATCTTCATTGAAATTTATAGTTTTAATCATTGGTTGATTGGTGTTTAGGTGAAAATAATTGAGATATAATCAACCATAACCAAAATCGTAAAATCAATGAAATAAGAAATTTAATGAAATGATCACAAACAAAACAATACTAATACTCAAATTTTAGTACACACAAAATACTTTCAATAATAAAATAAAGAATACAGGATAATTTATCTATCCAAATTAGAAATTGAATGAAATATGGAGGAAAAAAATAAAGTGCATGTCCTAAAGAAAAAAATGGAAATCATAAGAGGCAGCTCGCTCCTTCTCGACAATAAATGAGCATTGTACCTACTTCTTCTCATGGTTCAACGTCGTAGTACACCCTAAAGAGTGGAGGTATTTCATATAATACTTGTTTTTTTTCTTCTTCAAACTTCCTAAAATATAATTTTAAATAATAAAAAACTATAAATTAATGTCAATCATGGTAATTCTCATTTAATACCTTGAACTCGATAGTCATACAATAATAAACCATTTACCCATAATATGCTACCGAAAACTCATTCATGATAGTTGAAACCTCTAAATATATACCAAATATAGCATTCTAGACACTCTATACATCATGCTTATATGCTCTACATAGATCACCTAATTCCATGAGTCGTGCTCTCCTCACAGCCTCACCACTAGGAAAATTAAAATGAAGCTAGCACCAAAAAAATAATTCATATAAATAAAATAATAATATAACATTAAATCCAATGAATTTTCTCACCCATATTTGTGTGTAAGCATTATCCTTTACTTATTTTAGAATGTGTTTCAATGAGAGTGTTCTAACGGGAATGATGTTAGAGTATTTGTAAAGAATCTCCATAAAACTCTTACATTCTCACCATAATTTTTCAATTATTTTACTGTCCTCGTTGTACTCCATCATCAGCTGTGTGTGGTGGTTCCATGCTGCACACAAGCATGTACACCCATGCCACCTTTCAGAAGATCCAGATGTTAAATAAAAAAATATTATATCAATATATCTTATAATGAAAATAATTTATGGTCAAAAAAATTTAAAAAGGTTCTATAAATACACCTAAGGCAGTCTGATTAGTGGGTGTCGCTGGATCCCCATGCTCTGAAGGAACGCCAAACTGTACAGATGGAGTGTGACCCATTATCTACTCCATAGGCTCATAATGTCTTGGAGTAGTAGTCTAAGGGAAATGAATATGGAATCTCATGGAGAAGTAAGTATAATAAAAATAAGATGTCATAGATGTATATAGAAATGCATAATATAGATAGAGAGTAGGAGCCATCGTTGGATAAGGGAATGATAGGCTAGGATTCTTAGATGAAAATGGTGGCAAAAACATAGGTGGCCTAAAAATACCGGGTTACTCTAACGACATTATGATATTAGAAGGTGTGGTATATGGTATGTTAGGGGAAGGGATAGAGTGTTATTGGGTACACCGCGTAGAGCATGTAGCTTTAGTACCCCCACCTCATATCATCTAGATGAGCACTGGTACCACAAGGCTAGTTATAGATTAACTATCTCATTGTATGTGGATCCTAATTAAAAGTTAAAAATAAAATTAAACAATGGAATTATTTGTTATTAATATATATATTTAAAATAAAATACTTACAACATGCACCAAAGGAGGTACTCACATCTCTCTCATTCATCAATTATTGTCTGTCATCCTTTTTCTTCGTATCTCTTTCATATATTTTCATTTCCAGCATTTGAAAACAAATATGGAATAAATTATCAATCCATAACAAATGTGTAATATAAACAAGAAAGAATATGAGACATGACTTAATTAAGGAATACCAATTTTCAAACCAAATAAAGGATATGTAGTGATATAAAAAAGAATTTTATATTTAGCGGGAAGAATATCAAAACATAAAAGACATGTCACAGAAAATCAATATGTTCAATTTATTATTTAATTTTCCTATTCTTATTTTCCTTAGGTCATTTAGTTCATATATTGGGTTTTTTCATATTTCCATTTTTTGGTTTGTTCATTATTTTCATTGGTTTTTAGTTTCATATTAATTATCTAAATATGTCCAATTCAATCCATCTTTTTTTATTCCAATTTAATTATTTCAATTTTTTTGGTTTGGTTGATTATAATACAGTTCAATTCAACATCATAAAATGTAACTCAAATAAAAATGCAACCAATATATATTGAAAATGCACATGAAGGTCAATTTGGATATAAAATATATGAAATCAATAGTAAAGAAATTTTAATAGTACGAACCTTAACAGCCCATGTAGAGATAAACTAGAAGAACTGAGAACCCATATGGATGATTTTATGTATTTACCACCACAACTTCAGGTTCACAATAAACTTTTACTATTGAACTATTGGATTCATCAAAATTAATAAATGGATTAGGGACAATTGGGGGAAGTATGATGTCAATTGCATCATCACCATCATCAAAAATATATCATGGGATTACTTAAATAATGAAACTAATTTAATTTCATGGATGTTCTTTCACATAAAAAACTTTCTTCTCCATTGATTATAATATATATGGCTAATCGATAGTAAGAGTGTGGGTCATATTAATAACTAAAAATCCACAATCATCAATAAATATGTCATGCTTCATCATCAAATCAAACCACTTGTATTTCATCACAGGGACCCGACCATAAGAGTAATAATACAATATTAATGTTTCTCAATGACTCCAAAATAAGATACATTTACAAATTGAGGTATACTATCTGATACACTAGAATAACATTCTATTGTTGTAGTTACTATAACACCATCATGTTTGTTTTTCATGTTCACTTCTCGTTCAGTGATAATAAATTTTTATCTATTGATCACAATTGATTTACATTCACAAACCATATAATTAGGACCCGAATCGAAAAATCTTTTTTACTCAAAGATAGATTCAGAAGGAAATCTCAATTACTGATATATAAATGAATATTAAAATTAATTAAATATTGATTTTATTAATTTATAACAGTAATATTTCTACCATAAATTTAAACCATGTAGAAAACTATTTTCTGTGAAAAGTATCTCTCCTTCTCAAATATAATGAACAATGATTTTTATTTATTTTTTGTTTATGTTACTTACCGAAAAAATTGTAATAGTTTAATATATTTGTAAAATTACATGATATTAGATAAGATATACATGTTCAATTTACTTAATTGATGTAGTCATTGAACGAATCATAGTTAAACAAAATTGTGTGATGTGACATCTCCTGCACTTCAAGGCATAATGTGGTCAATGTATATGATCTAGGAATTATCCCTATTTTGGGAAGTGATGTAAAACTAGGGTAAATTTGATAATACTTTTCTTATTCATTTCTCATTGGTATGTTCTATCTCATAGTCACATTAAACAAATACATTGAAAATAAATCCATATATTATTGATCCAAGTAACCGTTCATGATAGAAACTTCATGATGACTCTTATTTAGGATATAATACTTGAATTTTTACATATTTATTTTAGTTTTATATTTACAATGAAAATAAATAGGTCCTCAAAGAAGTATTTCAGTAGGAATATGTAATGTTAGATGTATTGTTCATGTGAAAAATTATGGAGGAAATATTTTCTCTAAATCACAAAAAATTAATAGTTCGTATTCCAAATTTTTTCAAGAAATACTTGAAATTTTTTTTATCATAGCGATTATTATACAAATTTTATAATAGAATAACTAACACTCTTACATTATTGGAAATAATATGATATATTTCTATTGGAAATAACTCATGTAGAAGGATGTTAAAAGAAATATTCTTCAAATATTTCATCTTCAAATCTCTTATGTTTACCCATTTTGATATGGTTCTTGAATAAAAATTAAGAACTTTAATAGTATATAGTTTTTATAGAATATTTTTTTTCTGTAGGTGTCATCACATAAGAATAATACCAAACATTCCATTTGTTTTCACTAATACACACATGATGAAATTCTGGTCTTATGCCCCAATCCACCCAGTCACGCTGAGATCATAAATCATTTTTTCTTCATTCCCATGAAATTTATAAGAATTGAAAGCAATATTTAATATTTTTTTTAATGTGAATTACATATAATTAATGGCATAACAAATTGGTTTAACAATAAAGAAACTCAAAGAAGATACTTTTCTTCTTCTAATTGTAACTAGTTTCAGTAGAAACATTCCTCTTCATTCAAAATTTCATCCAATCATTCCCAAATAAAATATTGAAATATTTCAATTAATTAAGCACATAAGTTCCAAACATACAATTGGGTGGATGATTAGTCTCCATGGAATTATCAAATCTTTGACAATTATTCCTATATGGATAACCCATTAGAAAGAATCATCGATGTTCCATAAAACTAAAACTATGATGATATTTCGGTCTTTTGGATCTTGTATTATTCCAATAAATAATAAATGATGGTTTTCCCTTCGTTCTCCATCCAAAAATCATTTCATAAGGATTAAAATCATTGATTTTCCATAAAAGTGCATCACACATCTGAAATATGTCTTTTTAACATGCATCATATGTGCGCACACTCACATTCCATAGATGTTTCAACTCTTTTATTAATGTTTAAATGTATAAATTTATATCATTTCCTAGATTATAAGGTTTATATATGAGTATACTCATGAAAGTGAATGGTTTTTTTACACGCATTAATGGAGGAAGGTTGTAAATGTGTATAAAATCCGACCATGTTCTATGTGAAGTAATAATCTACCCAAATAGATTAAAACCATTGCATGATAAAACCATCCTCACATTACGTACATCACCTATGAAATCAGGATATCGAGCATCAAATTTATACCATGAAAATCCATTTTCGGGATGAAAAAACTCATCATTATCCTTCATTATATTAGTATCATTCTATCACATTTTTATTGATATTTCATTAAAATTGAAAATATTCTAGAGTATTGGAATCAGTGGAAAATTATGGATTACATTATATGGAACACGGGATGGTGTTCCGTCATTATTTAACTTCCATCAAGATGTGTCTTATTTTATACAATCATTTCATTCAGCAGTTTCCTCCTAGGATAGGTTGCAATCTTTTGGTCATGCATTATTTTTTTTAGAAAATCCACGTTTCTCAGCTAACTTCAATGCGATATAATGGTTTTAGGGAATATATACATCATATGGAATTATTTCCTTCAAAAATGTAATAATGTAATGAATGTAAGTATTATAAATCCCATACATGGTTTTCCCATGAAACTGTTGGATTAAAGATTCCAAATTTTTCATTTTACCACGTTGTCGATATACTAGAGTCGTGGCAACATCATTAAATTTTTTCACCATGTCCACATCATCATTTTCATTACATGTATCATGTGTTCTATTATCAAAGTCTTCTTGGGTCAACATCCTTTCCTTATCATGATGAAGAATAAATGAAAACTGTTTATCTAATAAATTATCCAATCCATTCCTCTCATTCGGATCATGAACATTTTTAGATTTCATTTTATCACCATTGTGATACCACAAATAGTAGTTTTTTTGAAAACCATATTTGGTTATATGGTAGATAACTTCTTCATGAATTAACCAAGGTCTTCCAACACGATTATAACATGGGTAGTGTATGTGACCACTATCTGAGGAATTGTTAATAGAAAAATTGAAAAAGATCTATAACGTTCTTTGAAAATAACATGAGATCTGATCAATTTTATACATCTAACTTCAATCCATTTTGTAAAAAAAAATTATATTCCATGTTGTAAAATAAATTAAATAATATTTGTGTTTAATCAAAAATATATTTAAGGAAATGAAAATTGTTCACTTTATAGGAAACCATAACTGACACACTAGTCTTTATGAGAATCATAATATAAAAGAAAAAAGAATACTATATATATATAACAAAATACTATAAATATAAAACCATGATATGAAATTCAATTATATCAGTGAGTAATAATGTGCCAAAACCATCAAGGGTCAATTCTTTAATTATGTTATTTTTTTTTATGGAATTTAAATACCTATAAGTGTTATTTAAATAAGATGTAATTTAGTGAATAAATTTTTTAGGTGTAATGGACCTTTAAATAAGTTCCTCAGTGACTCTCCCCTTCAATTCGGTCTCGTTTAGGTTCATTTGACTTAGTTTAGTTTTTTTGGGTTAATTAAAATTAATTAGGTTCATTTAAATTTGGTTTTTGTCAGGTTATGTTAGGTCATTTATTTTTATTTTCTCTAGTTTGATTCATTTGGGGTTGTGTATCTTTAGTTCAGGTGCATATCGATTTGTTCAATTTATTTTATTTCAATTTGAGATATTTTTATTAAAAGTGGATTCGTTTGGTTCAAATTGGTTCTATTTAATTTATTTCAAATCAATTCTATTTTCTTTGGTTCGGTGTTGTTTGATATGGTTCAGTTCAATTTGGTACATCTTGGTTCTATTCAAGTTGGGTCATTTATAATTGGTTTAGTTAAAATCTTTTCCTTTCTAGTTTTTTTTCACGGTTTGGTTTAGTTTAAATCTATAAAATATCATTTAGGTTAGTTAGGTTTGGTTTAGGTAAATTCAATTCAATTTTATTCTCTTAGTATTTCTTGAATTCAAATTTTTTATGTAATAGTTAGTTTATTTTTTTTTGGGTTTTCTTTGGATTAGTTTAATTTGGGTTTTTCGGATTGTTTTGGGTTGGGTTAGGATAATTCAATACATTTATTCTATCCAGTTCTATAATTTCTATTTTATTAGGATCATTTTTTGTTAGTTCTGTGTTTTTATGATTAGTTTAGTTCTGGTTGATTTATTTTAGTTGGGTTTGGTTTTTTGTTTGGTTTGGGTTGGTGCATGCTTACTAGTGTTTTATTTAATATTGTTCAAATCAGTTCATTTTTTATCATTACTATAGAATTTCTTTTAGTTAGGTTCAAATTAGCTCATTTATTTTTATTTTAGTTTTGTTCATTTTGATACGATTTAGTGTAGTTCAGGTCTACTCAAGTCTACTTGGGTCAGATAAACTCCTTTCAATTCAATTCAGTTGGTCTGGTTCAGTTGTCTAGGATATTATATAAATAGGATTTTTTAGTTTTTTTAGGTTTCATTGTGAAAAGGGTTGATTGGTTTGGTTCATTTATTTTAAATATTAGTTAGGTTTGTTTGGTACAATTCAGTTTTCTAAAGTTATTATCAATTTGTTTCAATTTAGTTTATTTAGTGTTAAATTAGGTCTTGATGGTGCATTTCACTTTGGTTTAGTTTGTATCAGTTTCATTTTTTGTTTATGGTAGGTCATTTCAAGTAAATTAGGTTTGGTTTGGTTAAGAGTTAATTTTTATCCCTTTTGGACCATTCGAGTTAGGTTGATTTGGGTAATCTCAAATCAGTTTAGTTTGGACTAGGTCGGTTTAAAGAATTTACATTAAAGTTGGTTTGGTTCCCATTTTTCTAGTTGGGTTTATTTCAATATAGTTTGGGTCAGATTTGTCATTGTTATTTTATATTATAGTTTGAGTAATATGTTATGTAATGAGTATTTATTTATAATAAGGTGAGGTGTTATTACAATGTGTTGTTAATGGTTATGTTAGATCATGATTTCTATTTTATTTATAAATCAATGTCTGAGTTTAGTAGGTAATGTATTTTATTATATATGTTTTTTAAATATTCTCAAAATTGGATCTGGATGAAAGATGGATTATATTATGGAACATCAACTTCAAATAGAATAAATCAAGGAATATTATATTTTCTAGATATATAAACAACATCTATATTCATTTTAAGTTGTGTTGTGGAATAATATGCATTCTGTGGAGGATTCAATGCTTATGGGGTTATGAGTAGGGATTTAAAAGTATTAGTATTTAATATTAGTAAAAATGTGGTAGATATTTATACTAGAAGTATACTTGAGGGTTGATGTCTCATTTTTACTGACTTTAATAGATGCCTGATATTTTATAGGAGATAACCTAGGAGAACAAGTGATTCACATCTATCACATCTACCCTAGGGTTAGGTTATCATTAAAAAACTAATTCAACTATATATCTTGATCTAAGACTCACTAGAATCTATATTTTTCATTCAATAAACCATGATCACGTCTATAAAGTTGAAATTAGGAAGTCAATCAATACTATATTTAAATGATCTCAAGTTAAATCATATATCATGTCACCTTTATGTAATTCTCAAGGTTATACCATTATCTAATATCCTATCACAACTGATTCTTAGATTAATGATTACTCAATTTTTTTATTCAACTACCCATGAAAACAGAATAAGCTACCATCAAAAGGTATGATCTAAACCTATAAAAGAATGTATCGTAAATCACAAGGTTCAAGTAATATATACATCATCTAAATCATGAACCAATTTTTCTCAAAATAATATGAGATCTTATCCTGATGTTAAGACACTCCTCCCCTAAGTATAGATAATAATTTTGAAATAATTTACAATTATCCTATGAAATTAACTCATTGAAGAAAAAATAACATATCTAAAAAATGATGAGAATGTAACATATCACATTCATCATCTCACTACTCACCAAAATCAAATCTCAATATATAATTGGAAATCACTATCATACCAAGAATATCAAAATGGGATGAAGAATAAAAATATATTTTTTTTTATAATAATGACTAAAATTATCCATTACAGATTACCAAAAATAAAATAATGAAACAAATGTATCCCTTAATCAAATCAAATAATGGGAAGGAAAATAGGACCCAATATTTAAACAAAAAAATGTTTTCCACTTATCCATCACACACAGGTTCCGAAACTCAACTCATAGCATCTCACTAACACAATATATATTAGTTTATATTAATCTAAATCCTCAGTATGGAAGTAGGAGTAAGACCCTTTCACATGAAATCTTAGACAAATTTTTTATGTCACCACTCTACTCATAGCTAGCTCTTTTATTTAAAGAAACCAAAAATCAAATCTAGTGAAACAGCATTAGGGGAATAATAAAGGATGGATCTCAAAATTTCCAATTTCATGTTGAAGAACAATCGAATGAAAAGAGTAACCAAGGATGGGTCACCGTGGTTGGGGAAGAATATAGAACACACTCATAGGTTTCATTGTTGATAGGATTCAGATCTAAGGAGGTGTAGCTCATGGTTGTAATTTGGGATGAATTATATACCAACAGTTTTTTAAAACTATTGGTATAGAAAAAACGTAAACTCTATACCAACCATTCATTGGAACCATGGGTATTTCCTTTAATATTTTATCCAATACCAATGGATTAAAAAATATTTGGAATAGAGTTCACCTATGGTGTTTTTCAGGATTTTATACCAATTATATTTTAAAACTATTGGTATAACTTCTATGTAGACAACCTATACCAATGGTTTTTATAAAATATTGGGATATGATCATTTCTTAATCCTATACCAATGGGTTTAGAAAACCGTGTTTATAGCCCCATTGGTATAGGTTTTGTTTCTAGTAGTGAAACACATCGTTACACCATGGCCAAGGAATTACTCTGAAAGCCCAAAGGCTTTGGATTTGTATTTATTTTTTTGAATAATCCCCATTTTAAAGGTTGAGTGGGAACACTTACATGAACCTTAGGCCTAAGGAACAAGGCCCATACATGAACCGAAGGCTCAGAGGCATAAGTCCCAACACATGAACTTAAAGGACCAAGACTTTACACACTTAAAAAAACCCTTCCCCAACATCTACACCTTGAATGCGCCTAGCTCTCTACCTCACATGTTTGATCAGCTAGAATTTTCCCATGAAAAGTTTCATGGTTTCTGGTACCAATTTTAGTTTCCATACCCTCTCATTCTTCTAATTTAGTTATCTCTTTTATTGTGGTCGCTACTTTGCTCGGAATCCACTTTTGGGCATGCTCCAGTGTGGTTTGGCTAGGATACTTCTTGGTCTCTATGGCCGGAAAACCTTGTGGGATGAAGGATGTTGGTGGTCCAAAATCCATGTGACCCAAAGTAACTTTGTGGCCCAAAGGACCTATGTCCTGAAGGCCTTTGGTGGCCCGAAGGCCCTTAGACTCATAGGCCCAAACTGGTGTCCTAGAGCCCAAAATCGAATGAATAGTTTTGGACACTATAGTAACTACTACAGTAACCTGGAAATTCAATAAATCTAAGTGCATGAGTCCTAAAATACATTAATTACAATCTTAAATTATAATGACCATTATAAATGCTCACAGATAGGAATATCTGATGACACCTAAACATGCATAATTATTACTAGAGGGTCCATTCTCATAGTCTCCCATCATGGAGATTACTAAGTGTGAACTTCATGAGAGTAAGACTCATCCACTTAAAATAACTCATACCTAATGGTAAAAATAATATATATCCTATCATATTATGTTATCAAACCACATAACTATATTAAGATTATTTCCATTTCACTTTAAGGTTCTCATCATAGCGGAGAAATATTATGATCTTATCAATGTGACAATACTATTGGACATTATTACATTAAATACTTGAAAAAATGAACAATATTTAATAATATTTTAAATTAATATTTAATACATTGAATATACATGTAATCAAAGTGCAATCACTTGGTTATAGGACACCAAATATGACATTGCTTTCATTGTAGTTATTGTGATGTGGAAACCTTGTTGTGTGTTATTGAAATCTCACCATAAATGGAAACTAGTTAACCACTTATATTTGGTTAATAAAATGGTTGCCCTGATACTTATGGATTGTGTGTTAATGTCCCTAAAATAAAGAAGTGAAATTGATGAAAATATTCTTGTTATGTCTATAAAAAATTTGGTATGTTTTGTGATGTGGTTTCATGTTGTGGGGTGGAAATGTGTGGTTGTGGAATGTGGGGACGACGGGTTTATGAGAAACTATTATAGGGTGGTTATGTGATGGTTTTATGATGTCATGTTGTGGGGGGAAGTGGTGTGATGGGTTTGTGAGGTCATGTTATGGGTTGAAGACGTGTGGTTGTGATGTGGGGTGATGATGTGTGGTTGCGTTATGTGGAATATGAGATGATAATGGTTGTGTTATGCTAGTTTCTAGGGTTGTATTGGAATTAAATGAACGATTTAAATTGAAATGGCTTGGGATGGATGGGTTAATGAGATGGAAATGGTTAATGAGCAAATTAAAATGGTTAGTGTGGTTAAATGTTGTTGATGATAAATAACAAAAAGAATGATATACTTAAATGAAATTGGATCGGGCTATAATTAAAAGTGGGAAGTGGATTATGGATTGTGTTTTTTGTGTGGATATCTAAATTTAGAGGCGGCGGTGAAAGATGAGATGTTCTGAGTTGGTGAGTTCTTGTTTTAGACCCATAGGTTGGGTTTGTGCATGTGGTTGTATATATACCTTGTATGTTCTTTGGGATTTCTATACACACTCCACTCATATTGATCACTATGTGTCAACACCTGTACAGTTATGAAAGGACTATTTTTTACAATATCCCAGTGATGAGGATGGATGGATGGATACCCACACTTTCCTGCTCTCTCTTCTAGGTGAGTAGATATGCATAGGCAGTGATGGTCAGAGGTCTGATAGTGCACTAGGTGATGGCCTGGGTGTCTTCAGGAAATATCTTTTGTGATCATGCCATGGAGAGGTAATTGAAGTCTATTCAGGAAAGATGTGATGAGACCGTGCTATGGGGCGGTGATGTCTGTTATATGGTAGAGTTGAAATCCTATGGACAAGTGATGTTGGGGTGTGAGATAAGAAAATCAGTGTGAAAGTAGGGAAGGGTACAGTTCATCGATATGATTCATATCATGTTATTGTATTTGGATTTCATTATTTGGAGAGTGTGACATGGTGTGAATGTGGATTGGTTAGTGGACATGTTTAGGTGTTGTTTGGTTCTATTTTTTTCTCACAGGTGCATTAGTATTCATTTTAACATGTTCACGAGAGAATTTCGTTACCCTACTGAGTATACTTGTATGATCACCCTACGTATATAAACTAATTTTTAGGTTTCAAAGATGATTGTTAGGACTATGTTGAACATTACTAGCTCAGAATTTTGGACATTTTTGTGTCATTTCTTTAACTTTTATTTTGGTTATTAACTCTTAGATACTTTTATCAGTATCAGTTTTATTATACATTCCTCGTGAGATGATTTTTTGATTTATTTTTAGGGTTTTCATGTATTTTCTTTCTATTGATTCATCATATCCCTTAATATTGTTTTATTATAGAGGGTAATTCCTCCCATTTATGAGATTTTATACCCTTGATGCTAGTCGCAATCCATGGGCCTACTGAGGTGGGAGTCAGGGTCATTATATCTCTCCCTTCACCATGGTATACTTGGTGGGAGGGGGTCATGAAATCATGTCTATTTTTTGAAATCCTTAATTAATTTATTTATAAAAATTATGAGGACATAATTTATTTATGGGGTAGAATGTAATGACCTATGATTTTGGATCCTTTAAAATGCATAGTATGTTTTATAACTTGTGTCACATACTACACCAAACATAAATAGACCAAAAATATTAAGAATAAATTATTAATAAATCTATAATGAACACTAATATGGTAAACCATTAATATTTGTTACCTTTAGGAGGTAAATAAATAAAATTAGTTAATATTGAAAAATTTATTTTCAATAAAATTCATTTTCAATATATTATATATTTTATTTTAAAGAGCTTATGTTTACAAATTATAGAATTTAAAATTTACAAAATAAAATTCATTTTTTAATTCTTCAAAAAAAATTATCTTAGGATGTATTTTTGAGTTTTTTCTAAAATAAATGATTTTTAGGTGAATATTTAATAATATAGTTTTTACCAAAATAGTGACTTTTATCACATTATCGGTATATGTGCAATGCCTAAAATTTTATAAAATAATTTAGTTTATCAAATCTATATATATTAATGGTATAATTATGAAATTGAAAATATTATTTATAACTTATCAATTCCATTTTTAATATTTTTGGACTTAGAATAATTTTATTAGAATTTAAAAATTGTTTTCTTTTTTAAAATTTAATTAAACCTTTTCATGGTGAAATTTGATTTTGGATTGATTTTGAATCCGCTTACCTTTTATTTTTTTTATAAAAAATAAACTATCATCATGAAAATCATTAACGATTGTTTCCAATGCTTTTTTTGGGGCACGTGCATCCATCCATAGAGGATGTGTTTGTTGTTTGTTGCCCCGCATTACGGATTTCCAAATATGGATGTCATCCGTCTCTTATTTAGGGACATTTTCTCCTTGATCAAAATGGGATGATGGGATTTTAGTCTCTCCTTCCATGGGTTTCCCCTCATAATTCATATCCTAGTCTAGGTCACCCTTGAATATTAATATGTTGTTCATGAAACTCTTCTTGGTGCCATATCTTTGTGGATGATAGTTAATTACACTTATTCTATCAGGACATTCCATGGGTCCAAGTTGGGGAAGCAACCTTTGGTCAGGGGAGTAGTCACATTGGGAATTTCTGGTGTGTCTGGCCGCTGAAACACTAGTACACCGAGATTTCTTCCCCTTATGATAGGTATTCTCGAGGGAGCGGAAGCTCGAGGCATCCCACATCGAGTGTGGGGAATTTAATGTCATAGGCATGTCCCTGACGATTTTCTCAGCTTCCTGTGATTAACACGGGGTATGTTGCGAGTTTAACGTCTAACAGAGAGGGACCAGGCTGATTGGAATACTGACATGAGTGGATCAGATAGGTACATCCCTAGGAGGGATCACTTATGAGGTTTACGACATGGGTGGATCAAGACGCCCAATGAGGATGGATCTGAGGATGATTAGGTCAAGACAAATGGGACACCATGGTTTACTATTAGTTGGGATTGAACCTTGTGGAGGCTTCATACGTACCCTCTGTAGGGGACAGGGATCAAAACCCACATAGTTCGAGTGGGTGACTCATGGGATCATGGTGTAGAAAATGGAAAACAACTCGAATACATATTGGGGATTACGCATGGTAAGTGTATTAGGTGCTAGAAATGAGTAATGAAATGAATGGGGATTACACATAGTTAGATTCCCAGATTGATGACATGATTTCCTTGGGATGTGGCTTCCCGAGTGGAGTCAGGATGGATGATGGATGATTTAATGATGTAAATGAGATGTATGGGATGGAACCGATGTGAATATGATAGTGGTGTTGGGATTGAACCTAAAGAAGGATCCCTATGTATCCCAGTGGGTGTGAATCAAAGTCCATGTAGTTTGGTGGGGTGATGAGTCACCTAAGCAGGTGGCTCATGAGAATGGACGCATGAATGGGACCCAGAAGAAGTAAAACCTCCGGGTTGGGGCATGATATTCCGGAAACACAATGGCTCAAGGGAGAGACCAGGATGGGACATGAGGGATGGTCTTGAACTTCAGGGAGGCTTCCTATGTATCCCTATGGCAGGGAATCAAAGACCACGTAGTTCAGGAATGGGAACATGGAATCTGGGTGTACACAAAGGACATCAACCCAGAGACATGATGGGGCTTAGGTGTGGTTAACAGCCCATTGAAAGAGAGAAACTCTTGGTTGAAGGGGTGTGAATTGAGTGTGGGGTTGATGCATGGTAAGCTGCCTGGGAATAGGTCTGACACCCCTAAGGGGTGGAACAAGGATGTGGATCCCAACAAAGGGGACACCAAAGTTTACCAATATTTGGGGTTGAACCTCATGGAGGCTTCCTACGTACCCTTCCTTGGAGATAGGGATCAAAACCCATGTATTTTGAATGCATACAATTTAACGTCATGTGAGTTGAATATGGAATACAGTTTAACATCATTCGAGACGAGGGAGAGCCGACATGAAGTTTTCGGGACCAATGGGTGATAGGATTGAACCTCAAAGAGGCTTCCTACATACCTTTACTAAAAATATAAAGGATCAATGTTCACATAGTTCAGTGATGGGGAATGGGGCTTATGCACTAAGGCGGACCAAATAAGATGTCATGGTCAATGCATACTCTAAGCCTACATGATTCATGCTCGGTGTGAGAGACAAGAGGAAACAAAGAACTGATGATCAAATCATGAAATTTGAATCTGTGAGAAATGAATTGGTACTTACACATGGTTTCTAGACTAGGTAGATGGAGATTAAGACTTACTCTAGTAGGGAGGCCTGGTGGGAAAGGAGGGTGTCCAGAAGTACGAGGACGAGTCATGGTTATCATACCTGAATCATCCCATCAGAGGGTGTCGATGCTTAAGTAGAGACTGCCTTAGGTGTGTATGGGGAAAAAACTCAGAGGGAGAGAGGAGTGACAATGCGTTGGTGAACATCCCCTTCACGGTCCCCTCTATAATTTTCACTTATGCATTGATCATAGTTTAACGTCATGTTTTGTGGATGTGGGTGCTTGGATGTTTAACATCCTACAACTTAGATAGTGAGGATTCATTCCTCGCCCCTAGGACTTACATAACTAGAGAAAATTAATCCTTGGTGAAGGGAACGAACTTGAAATTCCATATGGATATGGGGTTGTGGTGTGATCCATTGAGGGGCACACATTAGGAAGGCTATGAGAAGAAGAAACTGCAATTAGTGTGCCCAAGATAAGGAGCATAAGGAAAAGCAATGATACATGAGGCACCAATAGAGGGACCTTGAAATCACATCACACAAGACTAGAGGGCCGCATGTAAAAGGTGAGTGCAAAGAAGGAGACCTTGGAAAGATGGGCTTTGTGAAGAGAATGGAATTGGAGAAGACAAGGATCTTTGTAAAGGAAAGGGCCTTCACAAAGTGAAGGATGTTCACGAAGGGAAGAGTCTTTGTGAATTATAGTGACTTCTCAAAGGGAAAGGTCTTCAAGAAGGGTAGTTCCTTCATAAAGGGAAGAGTGTTCATGAAGGGCAGCCTTTAATGGAGGATATCTTCACTTTACCAAATACCACTTTTTTTAGAGTACTTCATGAAGGCTCTACACTTCGCGAAGTCTCGAGAACCCCTAGGGGGATCCCTCCTTGTAAAAGGTCATATGCCTTCTTAAAGGGCATCATCACCATAGGTGGAGGCCCTGAAGAATACGAGTCATGGTTCATAGAAGTCAAGTACCTTTGGCAATCCATATGTTGGTTTTTGTAAAGGTATTTGTAAAAAAAAAAGCTCAGAAGTTGAAAGGGAAGAGTAAGAGTGGTTTGAGAGGGGGGGGTTATCCCTATATTTATAGGAAATGAAGGTCAACTAGGGCCATATAACTCACCATGAAGAGGATTGATACCATAGAGAGGAGGGGATTTGTCAGAATACATCAGCCCCGCATAGGATTTGGGAAGCTGCAGAGAGGATCGCAGAAGCGACCGTCGCGATGCGGGACATGGAGACCGATGAAACCATGGAAAGGACGCACACTGTCAGAATGTGTCAGACTCTCAAAGTGTCTGTTACCCTTTAGAGATGATCACGAAGGAGGTCTTGGAAAAGGCAATCTAGCCTTTCTAAGGGCTTTTCAAAGGATCCATTTGGGATGGTTTTGAGGGATTTAGTGCCCTATTGAGTGCTGATTAACTATACAGCATTGTAGAGTTCTCTCCCTAAGATGGATGAATTTCAACACCAACAATTTCCCCTGTTAGAATTGGAGCCGAAGAAAAAGAGGGTTGGGATCTGAGGGTAAGACGCCAAAGATACAAGGAGGATGAAACATACGGTGGACCACGAAACTGGGTCACTTAGGCGATCACGATGTTTCATCATAGAGGTGATCATGAAGTGGAATCGTGGAGCGGACCTCACAGAGCACCACCGCTAAGCATGGGAAAGAGGCACTATGAAGAGCCTCTGCGGGTCGCCGCAAAGCCATCTCCAATCACACCTATAAAGAGGGTCCCAAAGTTGTTTTTTTGCGCATCCATATCTTCACGAACAAGTGTTCTGGTTCCCTCTCTTCAAGAAACGATCCTCTCTGTGAATTATTTTAGCAAACTATAGTTCTTTGGTCTAATGCTTCATGAATGTTTTTAGCGAACTGGTGCATCGTGATTTGTTTCTTCCTTTTCGATGAAAGCTGAAGTCAATGCTGGTTTGTAGAGGGTAGGTTCTTTGAGACCGTATTTGCGAACGATCTTCCCAAATGGTCTTTGCAAATGATTTTTGCTGTCAAAATTTGTGCCCTGACCAGAAAAATTATTTATGACTTCGGGCAAATGGCCACTCAAGAGGTTGTGTGAGAAGTTCATGCCAACGCCGCTCGGAAAGAGACAATGGAAAACAAAATCAAAACAGTATAGTACATCCAAAGAACTTTCGATCACCAATCGTTGATGGGGCGGATGACAGATGTGCAGAAGGAATACCCACTTTGCAAGTGTCTGTCATTGAACGACTTTGGTTTTTGAGATGAAGTCTTCTATCTAGACACTAGTAATGGAAAGCCAAGCTACTGGTTTAGGAGCACCCCCCAGAAATTCCAATGGTACAAGGATACAGATGGCCACATTATAAAAGATCACACCCCAGTCACAACACATTTCCTTTACAATCATGTCAAAAATATCAATAGAAAGGCATTAGAGAATAATTAATCTCCACCTCTATACAATACGATCATCAAGGAAAGGCATGATAATCTAGAAAAGGGGTGGGTCAAAGGCTGAGATCTATGCCAAGGTGGAGACTTCACCAATTAGTGGGCCTGGGACTACTGGGCGTGTGCATCCTGTGAAGAGTTTGAGAATGTACTGAGGTGGTTAGGATTATATGAAGCGGTCTGGGCTTCCTAATTCAGCATCACTCAACTGAAGGAGTTTATACTAGAATTGCTAATTAGATGGTTTCTGGATACCAACATTTTCCACCTGCATCATGGGGAGGTTGGAATCAACCTATAGGACCTTCATAAAATTTATTAAATCCCAATATTGGGAGGGATGTATGATGAGTTCCTCCCCACCATGAATTTCTGGAAGGATAAGGAGTAGATGTCTCCTTTGGAAATGAAATTTCTGAGGCTAGTACCAGGTATAGATGAGGATAAGCAGAACACCCGAGATGTACACTTTAAGTAGTGGTTTGTTTCTTTTCAAAATTTACCACCAGAGGAGGAAACACTACCAGTAAAGCCATCCATATGTCCCCAAAGAGATAAGTGGGGAAAAGAAGGTTCATACTGTCAGATCCTGGAGGACAGGAAGTGGAATCTATGGGGGTACAACATCAAGACTAGGCAGTGGTAGATAGTCAGGTTGGCCAGATTTATCTTGGAACTGATCTGTGGGTGGATATTACTGATCAAAGATTCCCACATGGGGGTGTGACCAAGTACATTCATCATGGTGGCTCAACTAGATGGTGGAGACCGCATCAACTTAGGAATATTGGTGCTGGTGATGTTATACCATATACTCTGGCATATCAGTGAGGTAAAGAGGTCATTGTAGGTGTGTGGGCCATTTCACTTTTTGTATAGATGGATTGTGGCACACGTTGGGGGCTATGAATATCTTAACCCCATTGATCCGGCTGGGATAGAATCTCGGTTGAAAATTTAGAATATTGCATAGAGCACCCTATTGAAGCTGGTGCAGTGACTATGCTAGGTATGATGGGTTGGGTATAAAAATTCATCTTCCACCCATTCCCGCTACCAACTGAATCCTATACTGATGATATCAAAAATACTATAGAGAATTAGTTGTATCTGCTATCTTTCTACAGTGGTGTGTTGGTGGCGCGAGTAGACTGTGAACCTATATGTGAACCATATACCCCACACTGGTTCGCAAAACAATTATAGTGCATGTAGAGGATGACCCCACAGTTTTATACAAATGTGCACAATGAGAACCACCCATGTGTGATGTGACAACTCTGGAGGATGTTTACAAGGAAGGATGGGAAGATGTGGAATAATTTGCCTCCATCCAATGTTGCATTCCTACTAGTTCATGATTATGTATAGAGCTGGGAGGATGCCTACCCTGGTGAGATGCTGAAGTGACTGAATATCTAGGCCAAAAAAGAAGTGGTCTCTACACATCGACGTCGAATAGTGATGATGAGGGGATGTTAATAAGGTGGTGACCAAATGCGTTGAGATGACGAGGCCATAATAGCTGTGGTGGTAGGCCACAAATTAGGAGACCCCAGACCTGTTTTGGATTGAGATAAAGAGATAGAGGTGAAAGTGTTGGGCCTGGTGGCTCTGCCTGGGGGACCGAGAGAGAGTTGAATCATCCTGGGGCTTTCGTAGCCTACCCCCACGCTTCAAGGAAGCAACTGCTTCTGGTAACGATTCCTTCTCATGCAGTCTTTCTAGAGGCCCAGAAAGATTGGGAAAAGATAAAATAGTATCTCAGTGTTCACTACTACAAATATGGATTTTATCAGCGCTAAAAACGTCCATTAACAGTGCTAGAAAAAACGCTATTAATGTCGGCAAAGATAAAGGGGGCTCCCCTTTATCAGCGCTCCAAAAAGCGCTGATAAAGACCCCTTTTATGAGCGCTAAAAAAAGTCTGATAAAAGACCCCTTTTATAAGTGCTTTTTTTTAGCGCTGATAAAAATAAAAAAAATAAAAAAAAAATACTGCCAATCTCGGGGGGTGGGGGGATTTTTACAGCACTTGATCCCCCCTTTATCAGCGCTTTCCTGCACCTCCAATGCCCGCCCGCACTGCCTAAACCCTTTATCAGCGCTAGCCCTTTAAATCACCCTTGCGCGTGCACCCGTGCCTCCACCCGGATTTGATCTTGAGACCTCCTCCCTGTGCACCTAAAGCCTTTTCCACTAACCTATATTGATTTTTTCTCTTATTAAAGATATATCTATTTATTTATATATATATTTAGTTATATTTATTCATATAGTAATATATATTTATATTAATATATATAGTTATATTAATATATATATATAGTTATATTAATATATATATATATATAGTTTTATTAATATATACATATAGTTATATTAATATATATATATATAGTTATATTAATATATGTATAGTTATATTAATATATAGTAGTTATATAAATATTCATATATTGGAATTTTAAATAAAATGGATATTAGTTATTATTTACATAAAGCTAATATATTTTATATGTAAATATGTTTAATTATTTATTTAAAAAATTTAATTTTTAGGTGTGAATATATAAAAAATATGTACATATAGTTATATATTTGATTATAAATAGCAGTTCATTATAAAAAAGGATGAAATTTTAAAGATATAATATCAATATGAATTTAATACCTTGGAATAAATTCAGTCCCCACCAAAAAAGCCAATAATGCCCCCTTAAACGAGGCTAAAAATCCACAAAATGTTAAAAAATATGGGTACGCCGACAAAAAACTCAGTTTTAGAGGCCTTCTGGGCCTCTTTTGGCCTCGAAAAACAATTGACCGAAGTCCCCCCAATCACAGCAACGTAGAACTCATCGTCGGCTTCGATTTGATATGTGGTAGAGCTCAAATGGACACCCGGATCAAAAGTTATGGCAGTTTGAAGTTCGAGTTGCGTTTTCAACATATTTTGGATCTTTTTTTAATTTTTTTATTTTTTAGTCTTCAAATTGTTATTAAATGACTATTACTCAATAATAATTAGAAAATTGTTAATTAAAAATATATTTTTAAATTTTTTTATAAGCCATTTTCACTAAATATCTTATATATTAAGTATAATAACTGTAAATGTACATTTATACTTATCTAAAATATATTTAAAAATTATATATTATATTTATATCAATATAACTATATTAATATATTTATATATTAATATATTTTTTAAATTTTTTTTCGAATTCGACCCTTTATCAGCGCTTTTAAAAAAAGAGCTCATAAAGGCCCCCCCTTTATCAGCGCTACTAAACAAGCGCTGATAAAGGGGGTCCCTTTATCAGTGCTAACAAAAAGCGCTGATAAAGGGGGGGCCTTTATCAGCGCTAAAAAAAGCGCTGATAAAGGGGTACTTTTATCAGTGATTTTTTTAGCGCTGATAAAGCCCCCCCCCCCTTTATCAGCGCTTTTTTGTTAGCGCTGATAAAGGGGTGGCACTGGCCTTGCCCAGTTTTGTGGTAGTGGTTAATGTCCTATGGAAAAACTTGAACATGCATGGGATAGCACTGGGGGAACTTGGATTTTCAAAAGTAGGCTTCAATGCCACCCCTACTAAGGGAAGAAATTTTGTTTTGGAACTGGAGGACGTAATAAATTCCCATGAAGACATGCGTCCAAGGACGCACCAGGTAAGGATGCTATTGAACATGACCACTCCTACGGAATTGATGGTGGCTCAACTGGCGGAGTGTTTTCCCTTTCTCGATCATACAGATGAATATTAGGGGGAGAATTAAACGAAGGAGATTTCTGCCAAGAAACGGAGGATACTTCCAAGGGAGGATCTCCTGAAGAAGGAAAAATAGTGGCCTTTGGGGGAATTTTCTTGGGAGGGTTTTCTAAAACTCTAGAAGTGAGTTCCCACTTCCCTTCGTTGTGTCAGTAACCTTCTTACCTTATCCTAGTTTCTCAACTGACACTCATGTGTATAGAAAAATATTCTATCAACCACTCCCACTGATGGGGATGAAGGCTTGATAGGTGCAGATAACCAAACATCAGGACCTGCAGTTGGAGAGATAATGGTTGTGGAATCTAGCAATGCTTGGGGATAAGGGGTAGCCTCCTCAAAATCATAATATCCCACAATCGTATTTGGAGGGTCGCATCCTGGCCTCCCAGCAATGATATACCCGAGGCAAGATTAAGTGGCTGGCTAGGGTAAGTCTCACGATTCAGAGTTGTACATGTTTCTTGATCAGTCAAATTGGATGACACAACCCATGCCTACATATTTTCCATGATGGTACATATGTTGCTAGTGAAAATGTAGGAAGACTCGAGGCTCCACTCCAAAGAGGGGTGTTGGTCCCTATAGTACTGAGTACCCATGCTGAACAGGCCATAGTTCCTTACGAGAGACCGGTGGTGTCGAGCGATACTGCTGGATAGACAGAGTCTAGAGTTGACTGGGTGGATATCATTGAATTAGTATCAAGCGATGAATACCAGCATGAAGGAGATCCTACTGCAGATATCCTAGAAGAATTTCCCAAATATGAACTCGCTGACCCGAAGGAGTGAGATGAGACCACTTCTGATGAAGAGGATAGCAAGGCTTTCCACCATCAGTCATGGAAATTGATCAAAAGTTTCATCAATAAGACCCTAAAATTGGAGTGGATAAGTAGTATGGGAAAACATCACTCCTGGCTCGGAGAACTATGTGCAGGAGGAGTGAATGTCTGACACCCTCACACGCTCATTATAGATTACCTTGACGAGAAGGTATGGGAGGACGTGTGCGGCCTTATTGTTGTTTGGCAGTAGAGGAAGGCCTTCAATATCCAGAAACTTCAAGAGGCTAAACAAGAAGTCTGGTGTTTGAGGGTGCAGATGAATGAACATTCTTCTTTCATTAGCGCCCAATCAGAATTCATATCTCGATTAAAATAACTGCTGATAGAAGCCGATGAGAAGATGAGGAGATCATCCTAAGAGATGGATAACATCCAAGATGATAAATACTGGGCTCCAATTAGGGCCGATGAATTGCACCATGTGCCCAGCGAAGAGGAGAGGTAACTTAATAGGTGATAGAAAATTTTAGAGTCCACACACCAAAGAGTGGTGGAGATAGAATGCTCTATTGAGGAGTTCGATCCATATATTGGAGGGTCCAATCCATGGAAATTGTATGTTTTATATACTCACAAACATACTTTCATACTTTCTTGTTTATTTTGGTTGTGTTCATGAATCCCCTTATTTTCTTTGATTACAGAATATCAATCATAACTGTGAAGTAACCGGAGATCAATCCCTAAGCTCACATGGGTCATACCTAGTGTGAGAAACAAGGGATGACTACATAATTATTCACTTTTTATATGAGAGTACCGGATAAAGTTTTCAAATAATCTGGGTCCGAATGAATGCCTAGGTTTTCCATGAAAATGGTGGGGTCTTGAATAGAGAATAGGGTTCTCAGAAAAGCCAAAACGTTCTTCCTAACTTAATCTAGTGCTCAAGTGGGATGACAACAGGAGCATTAGAATCAATCCGAACAAAGGGGAATGGGGAGTGTGAATCATGATGCCCAATATTCGGAACATAATGATAGTGGTATGATGATGAGGGTAACTATTGACCATATTCAAAACACATTCTCCATACCGTGTTAGCCTGGAATGGGGACAAACAAACAAGGTCCATCCACTGACCGTATTAGAAAATATAGGGCCTAACTTGAAGTTTTTTTCCAATAACTTCTGGGACATTGGCCCAAAATGTTAGGTGGTCCAAAAGGCTGAGAACCCATGCTATTTGGGGGTCCATTCATACATGAAATAGGTTGAAGATCTGAATAAGGGGAATTCAAAGCATGGTGTGGAGTGATGGGTTCTTCAAATGGAGTCCATCACTCTTAGAATTACACCACCATGAAAAAAATTCATTAGGTGAGAATATCGGTCTGAATCAAGATCAGGCCTACTTTTAGGAGGGACCTCCTTGGCGAGGACCTTAGATGGTCTATAGTTTTACCTCATGTAAATGGGGATGATAAGCATGTATTTTATTATCATACAATGAGGATCATGCATGGGATAGTTTAACTCCATATGATAAGGAAATTTAACACAGATAAAGGTCATATCACCAGGACCCTGTTCAATAGTTTAAGATCCCCTAGTTTAAGGTCATAGAGTTTAGACCATGATTAGGGGAAAAGAAACAGTTATGTTAATGGTCCTAGGGCTGGGCCCAAGGCAAAGTTCATGGGCATTTCTATGTATCTCATAAGGATGAGAATCAAGACAAACATAGTTCTTGAAGGTGGTATGGAAGGTGGCCAATACCGAAAGGGAGAGATATCCACTTTTTAAAGAGGAATATCATAATTATTACGCAGTTTAATTTCATGCAAACATAGATGATAATAATCATAGTTTAAGGTCCTAGATCTTAGACTATAATGTGCTGAGTTTAATTTCATGTTCATGGGACATGCCCATGCAGTTTATCATCATGTGGTAAGGATGAAAAATGGATAACTTTTGAGGGAGGTATCTGGCATGGATACAAAAAACCTGACGTGAATGAGGACATAATCCCACACCACACCACATACTTCTGAGGAAACACATGCCCAAATGGAATAAAAGGGTTCAAGGTGATGCAGGTGGACCACAAAAAATTAGTCTGGGCATCACTATATATCCCATAAGAATGGGAATCAAGACATAAATAGCTCTTGAAGGTGGTATAAAAGGTGGCCAATACAAAAAGGTACAAACTTCTTGTCAAGTGAAGACATCGTACGGCTAGGTAATTTATCGTTACACAGCCTAGGTGCAGAGGACGTAGTTTAGCATCATACAATAAGTACATAAGGGATCTTAGTTTATGGTCATAGAGATATGACCAAAATCGTGAGATTCTTCAAGTGAAAATATGTGATGTGGTTCCATAAAGCAACCTAACGTGAATAGGGACAAGATGGTCCGCAATGCATTAAAAATTTCCAAGATAACACACATAGTTTAAAGTCAAGATACCTAGACTAGGGGACCAGAGCTCATAGTTTAAGATTATAGAGTTTGGACCCAAAAAAAGCATGGCCTTTCCATATAGGAACAAACATTACCCAAATCCCTAAGCCTACATGATCCACGCTCAGTGTGGGAAACAAGGGAGGAGAATATCTTTATAGCACACATAAGAACACAGTATGGGATGAAGGTGCAGATCCAACGGTGACCCCATGACACTAGTTCATACTCCCAATGTGAAAAGGTGCACAGAAGGATTACACCAAGGGTATCAAAATTACACTTGAACATGATAGAGTGGAAAGATATTTGAATCAAAATACCAATATTTATGGCATAATGCGGGTGTCATAACGATGGAGGATAACTATTGACCATGTTCAAAGCACAAAATACACATCGTGTGAACTGAAATTTGAACAAAAATGAGAGTTTTTAGCTGACCGTATTCGAGATGTGGGACATGTATCAAATCTTCATTCAAAATCCTCTGATACATTGGACCATGATGGTAGAAGAGACTTTAGGCCTTGCATCCATTCCATATTGGGGTTCTTTTGAATGTGAAAGATGATGGAAACCCAAATAAGGGGAAACTTGAAGCATGGGAATGAATAAAAGCATTCCCATGTAGAATACAACACTCTAAGTCCAAAACCACAGTTCATATGAGCATGTTGTTAAGGTATAAAAAGGTTCAAGGGGTCTAGTTAAGATCAGATGAATTAAGGAGGCGAGTGGAGGAAAATGGGTACAATGTTTTGATGAACCTAGGGCTGGACCCAAACAAAAAAATGTATGGGTGTTCCTTGGGATCCAACAAGGGTGATAATCAAGCCACATGTAGTTCTTGAAATTCCATGTAGTTTAAAGTCATGAGGTAAAGATTCAAGGTAACATGAAAGGGATATCCTTGAAGATAAGTACATCGAATGGCTATTATAAACTCGGCATGAATGGGGAAAAAGAGTTTGTACCACACCATATGCAATTTCTTAAAGAGAACTAAACCTGAAGGAGTGAATATATTTGTTGGCTTGGACCCATAGACAAAATTTATTGGCATTCATACATATCACATGAGAATGGGAATCAATCCAAACTTAGTTTTTGAAAATGGTATGATAGGATACCAATTCCAGTAGAAATACCATCACGTAGGTCTGGCCCATGCACTAAAAGAAGCATCATTTGATGGATCTTGTTTTTTCATTAGTGTGGGTGTATTTTTTTCGAGCAAAAAACCCATGATGGAGAATTTGGATATCTCTATAGGAATCAATCCATATGTAGGCCTCAAAAAATGTCATGGTGGATGACTGATGCCAAACATGATGTCTTCACAAGCAAGGAAACCACAATGCAGTGTTGTTTTTCGTCATGCAGTCGGGATGATAGTGCCACAGTTTAAGGTCATATGACTGGACCAGCCCATGAACCTTAGTTTCATGTGACAAAGATGCAATAGTTTAATGTCATGTGGGATGATGTGGCATAGTTTAATGTCATATGGTTTTCACGCAAATAAAAATGGATGGAGTGCCCTTGAGAGAGGTACGCGGCGTTGTTATTGAAAACCAACGTGAATGAGGACATAAGTTCACACCACACCACATACCCCCGGGAGAACATAGGCCAAGGGGCTAGAAGGAAGAGGAGGTTTTTCAAAACTAGGGTTGGAAAAGAAGAAGAAATGTCTGAGCATTCCTACATATCCCATGAGAATGGGAATCAATCCATATTTAGTTCTTGAAACACCGGGAAGTTTAATGTCATGTGGTAAGAATGATTCAGAGGAGCGTCTCAAGGGGATGTGTCTGGTGTGAAAAAAATAATTGGATGTTAATGAGGAAAAAGAGTATGTACTACACCGTACAATCATAAGATAGAACTTGGGACAAGAGCCTGGAAAGGTCGAGGGACCTTGGACTGGGCCACAGATGAAAGGTACGGGTGTTGCTATGTATCCCATGAGGATGGGAATCAAGCCATAAGTAGTTCTTGAAATCCATTCATTTTATCTTCATGTGATATGGATGAAATATATATTAGTTTAAAGTCATGGAACTCAGACTGTAGATGCTTATTTTAATGTCATGTGCATGGGACAGAAGGGAAGAAAAGGGTGAATCTTTGTACCCATCATTTGGGAGATCATGGGATTGACAATAATGATGGAGGATAACTTCTAAACATGTTTTAAACACAGTACCCATATTGTGTTACCTGTAATGGGAATAAACAAATGAGAATAAACTGCTAACCATATTCGCAACACAGGACTTATTTCAAATTGTTGCTCAAGATCCTCTAGGACATTGGCCCAAAATCGTAGGTGAGCCAAAGTGGCACGAGACCAGGATTTTAGGGGAGTCCTTTCAAATATGAAAGATGGTGGAGACTCAAATAATTTTATACATGAAGTGTGGTGGTATCCGTTCATCTTAACATCTTACAATAAGGATGAGGGAGATCTTAGTTTAAGGCCATAGAGCTCGGACCATTTACAGTTTAAAATCTTGTAGGATGAAGATAAGCAGTTTAATGTCTATCAGGATGGTCATACAATTTAATGTAATGCTGGACAAAGATTCCCTCATGAAAAGTACTACTTGAAAAAAAAATTCATTGGTGGGAAGAGTAATACACTCACCACTCATAGTGACCAGAGAGTATGCACCATTGGGGTAAACCTTGTGAATGATGCAAGGTCCCTCCCATTTAGTGTCCAACTTTGTTTGCTTCTTGCCTAATATCATTGGAGTTATCAGGGCTAATACTGTGTCACCTTATAAAAAAGAGATAAGGAGAACTTTCTTATTGAAAGACCTAGAAATATTTTTATGATGCCTCTCTAGATTGTGCAAAGCATGAAGCCTGTTATAGTTAGGAACTTTTAGCACAACCAGATATATTTCGGCTACTTTATCTGGTACTTGATGATCATAGATGGCTATTCATAGTGAGTGTAGTTGAATATTAATGGGCAGGACTACCTCTATTCTATAAACCAGAGAATATGGAGTCACCTAGGTGGAATTTCGAGTCGTTGTTTGGTAATCCCAGAGAGTGTTAGGGAGTTTTCCAGAAAAAATCTTCTTATTCTAACCAACTATCTTCTAAAATATGTTTGAGAGGGTTTTGTTTAATACCTAGATCTTCCCATTTTCTTGCACATGATACCAAGAGGTATGATTATAATAGATGTTGTACTTGGCGTACAATTTCTTCAGCTCAGCTGCTCAGAGTTTAGTGCTGTTATCGGTGAGGAAAGAATGTGGGGCTCTGAATCGGTGAATGATATTAGAGCTCACGAAGTCAATGATGGAAAGAGCCTTAACTTCCTTGAGCGGAATTGCCTCTGCATACTTGGAAAAAAATCTGTATTGGTTAGGATGAACCTACAGTAGAAAACTATTGATGGTGGATATGGTCCCATGATATCAAGTCCCCAGACTGTGAAGGTCCAATATTACTTGGTGGTATAGAGAGGCTCTGATGGTCGATGCACAAAATTATCTTGGATCTGGCATGCGTGGAACCTCTTGGAAAACTCAATATAGTCACATATCAATGTGGGCCCAAAATATCCCAATCATAGGCTCTGATGGGAGAGTTTATTCCCCGTATGATGATCCCCACAGGAACCGGCATGAACCTCCTGCATAACTTGAGAGATCTCATTTCCTTGAATGCAATAGAGGAGAATCCCATCAAACCCACTTCTGTAGAGGATCTTCTCAAGACTGGGACCACTCTCGAAGGTGAAATGCACTTCAAGCCATTAGATTCACTCACATTAAACTCTATCTATCAGGAGATTATTGTGCTAGAGATACTTGATAAATGGAGTCATTCAGCCAGGGGTCTCCTCCAATACTATAGCTGGGGGACCTGGAGGTCCCGATATGGAGACATCTATGGTAAGGTGGATTACCTGTAGTATATCATCATCGTCTGGAGTAATGAAAGAAATGAATCTTTGATGTGTCACATGAATAATAAAATCATCTTGTTCAGGCTCTGTAGGAGATGCAGTAAGGCTGGCCAAGGCATCGGCTCGACCATTCTGTGATCGAGGGACATGAGTAATATTTGGATGAGAAGGGAAATGGGCCATCAGCTGGAAAGTATACTCTAATAGGGGTATGAACTATAGATTCCTGAAAACGTAGTCATTATTGATCTTCTTGAAAACCATTTCAGATTCCCCCTTCACATGTAGGTGGGGAACATCAATCTCAAGGGCCATCTTGAAACTAGTGATGAGAGCCTAATACTCTGCCTTGTTGTTGGTACATCCTTCTAAAAACAGGAATGAATAGGGCAGGACAACTTTTTTAGGCATGATGAAGACGATACCCAGGCCTACTCTGTTGAGTCTGGGATCATTGAGTCTCCTTCCAGTAGGGCTTCTGGAAGCACCATAAAAGTGAATTTTCCAACATGGAATGGCTTTATCCACTGATAGGATTGCCACATCTATAAAGTCAAGATCCATAGACTACTCTACGGGGGATGGATGGGTGTCAATAAAGTATGACAATGCCTATACCTTGATATCCTTATAGGGGAAAAACATGATGTCTAACTGTTGAAGGTTCAATGCCCACCGAGCCAAGCAGCATTTCAACAACGGGTGGTTTAGAATGTACTTCAGCGAATCCACTCGGGACACCAATTGTATCTCATGGTGGTGCAAGTAATGTCACAGTTTATGCACTGTGAATAACAACGCAAGGAATTTCTTCTCGATAGAGGAATATATGGTCTCCGTATTAAGGATCATGCATATGAGATAATATAAATTGGTCTCTATTACATCATTGTTCTTCTGGGCGAGAAGGGTGCCGAGGGACTATTCCAGAGTGGTCACATAGAGGACTAGCGAGTTTTTAGAAACAAGTGGCATCAGAATCGAAGGTTGTAGTAGGTACTACTTGATTTCCTCAAAATCTATCTAACACTCCTCATCCCACTAATAATTGACACGTTTATTCATGATCTAGGAAAATGGATTACACTTGCTAGCCAGATTTGCGATGAATCAGTGTTCGTAGGCTATGTGGCTTTGAAATCGTCAGAGATCTCGAATATTTATCCAAGGAGACATCTCGATGAGGGCCATGATATTTTGTGGATCGATCACAATTCCTATGTATCTAACAATGAAGCTGATAAACTTTTAAGAGGTGACCCCAAAGGCACAATTCAAGGGGTTCATCTTTATATGGTGGGAACAGAGGAAGTCGAACACTTTATCAAGATCTCTGAGATGGTCTGGATGCTAGCAAGATTTAATCCCCAAATTTTCCACATAGAATTCCACCAATTTCCCAAGGATCAGCTTGAATATGTGGTTTATGAAACACTAATAGGTGGAACCTATATTCTTTAGACCGAAAGGCATTACCTGGTAGCATAAAGTACATTGTGGTTCCTTGAATGTGATAGACTCTTCATCCTCAGGGTCTATTTGGATTTGATTATATCTGGAATATCGATCCATGAAGGAGAGATCTTATAACCCAACAGTGGTTTCAATCAATAGTTCTGTCATAGGAAGGGGAAAATCATCCTTCAGAAAGTGAAAATTGAGATCTCGGAAGTCAATACAAACTCTGATCTATCCATTTTTCTTCCATATAGTCACAATGTTAGCTAACCATCTGGGGTACTGGACCTCCTTGATGAAGCTGACTTTGATGATCTTATCAACCTCAACCTCAACAATGGCACTATGAGAAGGTTGTGTCTTTCTAGGAGACTGTTTGAACCCATGATGATTTGTTGAGAGATTGAGAAGGTGGATGACATCCTGAGGATCTAGCCCTAGAATCTCATCATAACTCCATGAAAATACATAATGATGAAGCCTTAGGAAATCCACATATCGTTGTTTCTATTCTACAGGCATAGCTACATTGATCAGCATTGGTTTCAAATCTGTCTCGGTACCAAGGTTCACCTATACCAATTCATCGACTGAAGTGGAGACACCCTCTTCAAATGTGGGAGGGGAATCATCCAAATCCTCCTCTTCATCCATGACAAGAATATCATTGGCAGGAGGAAACTCCTCTGAGTTGATAGATCCTGATAGTACAATGGTTCCAAATTGAGGAGTAGTGGAAACCTCATTTAGGGACTCCTACACTACTAAAACCATTATGAAAAATGTTGATGACCCGATCCTATCTAGCCTTCAACCCAAGGGGGCGAGTTTTATGATATCAAAGATATAGTGCCACGTCATCTTGAGTCTGTTTATCCCATCCTGGAGAAACCAACAAGTATGATATATTCTTGTTTCCATGGGGAGGACATATTGATACCTTATAGAAGTAGGGGGCTCTAGAATCACCCGAACCTAATTTTTGTAGGAATACGACGTGATCTCGTGACATTCCTTAGACTTGGGAACGCGATTCCCCCTCATTACTAAGACAAAAATCATTGTCCCGAGTCCATGGTCGTGGCCTCTAGTTGCTGAATCAGGAAAACATAAGTGTCATCTAGGTCTGTCCATGGGTTGGTCATAGCTATAGCATGCCAAAACTCATTATCCTGAATCTATTTTTCCTTTCTCTTATAGTAGTCAGAATCTAGGTAGTGGGCTTCACAAGAGGCAAAGGTATAAACTTCGCCTTAGAGCATGCCTACTCGACCATTAAGAAAGTATATAAGGAATTGGTGATATGAGGAAGGGACTACGACATGTAGGTGGAGCCATGTTCTACCCATAAATTTGTTGTAAGAGTTGTCTTGTGAGACAACCATGAACTATGAGCTGGAAATTAGGCCACTGAAATGGGTCTTAAGGGGGATCTTTCCAACTGGTGTCTGCTCCGTCCAATTAGAACCATGAATTTCTAGGTCATAGGGACTCAGATCTATTTCAGAAAACAATATATTGCGGAGTGTCCGGGTCGGGATAAGGTTGATCCCAGAGCCCGTGTCGACAAGACAGTGGTAGACCTCCATGTTATTGAACTATCCAGTAATGTACAGTTGGTGGATGTTCCCCTTTATAGTAGAACCAGCATCTTCTCTAGAGAAAGAGATGATTCCCTAACATTCCTCATGCTCAAATGTCTGATCATGGAAGGCTTCTATGGCTACTACTTCAGTCTAAAACTAGAGGGGGCTTTTTAATGACTCTATAAGGGCTTCACACATATCTGATGATAGGCTGAGAGACTCGAGGATAGAGAGACTTGCAAGAATTCTAGAAAGATGCTTGAGGAAATCATATTATCATGTTAGGCATACACTTCTAATGATAGGATGTCGCTCTTTGGAAAGAGGTATGACAAGAACTACTAGTAAAACCATCATATTCTAGCTAGTGCTTGGAATGTCCCGCTGCTCACTATTCGAACTGCATAGAGTGGATACCGGCTAACAGCCAGATAACTGAGGTCCATCCACAACAAAATGTAGTCGATCATAGCACAGTCGTGGTGGCTCTGCCCGATCAAATAGTACAAATAGCGGTGGAGGTGAATATGATGAAATAAGATGAGAATGTTGTGTATGATAAGCTCTGCGCTGGGCCTGCTATCTGGTCTTGGTGGCATGCATGGCTTGGTTAGAATCACTAACCAATTCATCTTCATGATTCACATACCAACGGCTTCATCGACTCTAGCATAAACTAGGGATGTTGGGAGGGTCCATCTGGTGCTCTTCATCATTAGGTACCATATAGAAGTTTATAGCTCCACGGTATTGACCGAAGAGTACCCTTGGTCATCACATGAATAATCCTCCATTGCTGGGAGGATTCTTGGGAAAATACCCATCTCTGGGGGTATGAAATCTCCGAGTGTATGGGATGGATTTTGCACATGAAAAGATCATTTCCCCCCCTTGCATCTTCGGTTCTTACTCCCTTGAGAAGACGACGAATGAGATGTTGATGCAAAAGAAGTAGCTGAGGGTAGCGTAGTGACTTTTGAAGGCTCGAGCCAATTCAAATGTGCATAGATAATACCATGGGAAGAGGCAACTAACTTTAGAGCCATCTGGTTGTCATATTTTTGAGACCTACAGTTGGAAACCTGTTATCATTCACCCTCATTGTCACTGTCATGCTTTATAAACACACATGTAACCTATGTCGGGGATAAGCCCAACCTGACTATATTGTTATCGACCTATTCTTGAATCCAGTATTTGAACACATATCACTACTTGAGGGTGTGTACAAGTAACTAGTTATAGGGGAAGTAATTAGGGTGATCAGTGACATCCGCCTCTTAGGCCTCTTGCGTTCTGGCAACCATAGGATTCCTTGGTCCAAGACACTTCGGAAATAACCAGGGACCTGAGCGTAATTAAATGAGTAGGTTCAGTTCCTCCAATCCAGGTAGGAGACTCTAGGGGCCTGACCCTGACGAGGGGCTGGTGGAGCCTATCAGGGAGGTGGAACCTGGTTATCTCATCGAGGTGACTGTTTCATGTTATGTAGGGGCATCTGCCGATTCTGAGGTGGGCGCTGCTGAGCCAGAGTCTGCGCATGAGGCGGTGGAATTCAGTGAAGCTGTGGAGGTGGCTCCACCGGTAATAATTCCAGATACCTAGGGGACTCTATTTTTTCTTCCGCGGTGAGCTTGACCTTATAGGCTCTTCTTGCAAGAACTACAGGAGGTAATGTACATGCTTGATTTTGTTATTTCAAGGATTCTTCTAAACAATGATACTTATCAGAGAAATATTGAAACCCACCTAGAAAGTTTAGAGTGACGAGATAAGGGATCATTTTGGTCTTCACATTACACACACACATCATTAGAAACTTTTCTTGAGTCAGCAACATATCTAGTGAATAGGTGATACACTTCAACCTGGCGATGAAATATGTGACCCGCTCCTTCAACCTCTATTTTCACTTGAAGAGGATGGTGATACTAGTCTTCTGAGTGGAGGAACTGAACTTGTAAAGAAAATGTATGAATAAATATTCCCAACAAGATATGGATCCAATGGTTAAGTGGTTGTTCAAAACAAATGAGGTCCCTTACAATGTTTGAATAAAACACTGGAGTTTGGTAGTCTCCTGCTGTGCCGGAGTTCACAACATAGGTCCACATGGTGAAATGAAGTGGACCAGATGTTGAAGTGGGTCATCTATCACATTAAAAGGGGGGAAGGTGGGATTTCTGAAGCCCGAGGGTACTGTAATATCATTCACCCATGCCAAATATAGATTTCCATTAGGTGAGATATCCACTTGTTAGGTTCCCAAAGCCTCAAGGTGGAAAATGAGAGTGGCCATTAGATCATCTTGGAAGGAATTCCTATCTTGAGGAGGATCTTTGACCACCAATGTGTTGGAGGGTTATTCAACATGGTTGGTAGGCCCAATGGCTCATGGAGTGACTGGGGTGGATGACTTGTGGGAAAGTCGAGGGAACGACCTATGGAGTGGTCAGGGGAACCAGAGCTAGGTCCTGAGGAGGGTTATCAAGAAACTCAGGTGGATTTTGTGATGCATATCGTGCCCTCCTGCCATAAAATTCGGCCTCTACTCTATCTATATTTGTATTATGGTCAAGGTAACCATGAGGAAACTCTCTGGGGGGAGGTTGTACCTACCCCTACTGCCTCGGTCGAGGATTATCATAATCTGGTCACCGTTCTGCAGCACGTTCGGCGAGAAGATGATTGACTGCCTTTTTATGCTCTATAACCTATTGATACAACACAACCTTTTTAGGGATATCTTCTATATTTTTTACTGAGCTATACTTTTTAGAGGGTTTGATGTTCCAAGCATTCTCTTTACCCTTATTGGGGTCTGACAGAAGGACAATGACTCGAAAGGTGCAAGAAGGCCCAGTAAATTTCTTTGCTGGTGAGAAACCCTTCCTAAAGGATCCAAATAGTGTGGAACCACCTCGAGGGGTAAGTTATATTTAGGATTCTTAGTTTGGTTTCTTCCTATGATAGTTCATCCATGTTAACTATGACTATTCCTGAAGGCATATCCTCAATATCACCTATAAAGTAGGGCCGGAACCGGATAGGACTGAAATGAAGGGCAACATAATTCCCCCAACCATAGATCTAGATGTGGGGGGAGGCATCCTTAATAATTATACAGAGCACTATAAATCTATAGATGCATCGTTGATGGAGGTTCTGAGGATGAATGGGTGACTCAGGGCGCTGAGCCACGAGGAGTGCGGCCAACTTGACCAGGCGGAATTTCTAGCCAAAGTCTTTGTAGTGTTCTCTTCTCTAAGGGTAAGTTAACCACTAAAAAAAGAGACAGAAATGCATCTTTACTAAGGTTTGGTGGAATCACATAACCTCTTCCTATGTAAGTTACTTTGAAATTTAGAAATTTTTAGTTAAAATTGGCCAAAAAATCTCTGGGAAATGTCCCTCCATGAAAATGTCCCACAAACTTCTCAGCTTAGACTCGGGATCTGGCCATTGATTTCCCCACTTTTTGACTATAGGATATTGTGGGACTGATAACGGCACTGAAGAGGATTATTTTTATGGTAGAAATGATAGTGTAGAGTACGGTACATGAGTTGACAAGCCGCCGCATCTTGGGTTGCCTTTCAAAGAATGCACTAATTGCACCACCACATCCTTATAAGATGGACTAATGACCATTGCTTTCCACGCAGGGGATACATTAGTTTGTAGTGGTTCATGATGTTCATATTCATCTATTGGTACCTATAAAAACTCCATTCTATCTTATTGTGGTAGATAAGGATCTTGTTGATGATAAGAAGGATTGCACGGACAGGCCCTGGAAAAGGGAGAAATCTTCCTCCTGTGTGTATCTTCGAAGGGATGCAAGGATCTGGTGGACCTCACTTTCTGGAAGGATGAGGTTGACACACCTGGTTCCTCCCCCAGCCCTGACATGGAGGTCCGGGGTGAAGGTTCCACCATCGAATCACACTCCACTTCATAATATGAAAAACAAATGGGTCTGATTGCAGTTTGAGGCTTCTCAGGATTCTTCTTGTGGCGGTGATGACCCTCCCTCCTACCCCAGAATGGTTCTTCAGGGAATGGTAGATTTTTGACATGGGGAGGACCTCCATTTGGGTTGGTTTTAGAGTAGGGAATACCTCTACTTGGATTGATTATAGAGTGTGGAGGACCTCTTCTTGGACAAACTGAGGTGTGAGGATCATCCAGGAAAATTTCAAATGGAACACAGGGAGGACATTTGTGATTGAGGGTGTTTTAGAGGGTATGTCCTCCAATGAAGCTAGAAAGAACATGGAGAGGTCCTCTATGGTGGTAATACATAGCATGGGGAGGACCTTTTTGTTGAATGGATCTGGTAGCTGTGGTATGACAGCATTTGTTCTGACCATACTGGATACGGGAAAGACCATTGTGATGACCATCGATAAAGTAGAGAGGGCCTCCACTGAGACCAGGAGAACATGGAGTACCTTTATTCTGAGTGTCTATGAATAGAGGAGGGCCTCCACTAGAGTTCATGAAGGTTTCATGGGGAAAACCTCCATGCTAGATGCTAGAGTAGGGAGGACCTCCACCCTATCTGATAATGGTACGGGGAGGTCCTCCATACTGGATGTCATCATCATTGATCATCTCGCGATGGTTGCTGCTTGCATCGGTGACCGGGGAGGTAAACTCGACCTTCTTCTGAGGTGGCTAGTGCCTCACTCTATACTGGGAATGTAAATATCCCTACTCTAATACATGTAATTTTCCCTACTCTGAGACAACAATAGGGGGCCAATAGCTTGCGCCAGTGGTGGCTCAGGCCACAAGAACTGTGGAAGATGATGCCCCATGGTGGGAATCTTCCTGATCTTTCACCTGATGTTGTTTCTATGTTACCTGAACTAGGTCCAGCTATACAAGGGTATGTACCACCTGCTCCTCTGTCTATGGGACCAGCTGGTGATGTTGATGGGGCTGGGTGGGAGCCCTCCCCAATATCTCCCTAGATTAAATTCTAGTTGGGTAGACTAGTACATCCCTTACTTCTGTATAAGGGAATGAATCATAATAGTGAAAGACCCCAAAACACCCTGAGAGGGGAGGGTTGAATCATGGTTTCAAATTTTTCTTTTAAACTAATGTATCTTGTTCTCACATTGGTAGGAATTTTTTAATCCTGTCTGATGAGGAGGAGTAGAAAATAAACAATCACATGAAAAGCAATGACACATCAATTATACTTGGTTCACCACTAAGGGCTGCGTCCAAGGAGAATATGATGACAGTGTGTCATTCATACCAAAAACACTAATCTTCACTAGTTGTGGAATACAATATTTAGAACAGTCACTCTACGCTAGGCATACTACCTTTACAAGGTTCAGGGATAACACATTGTGTCCCTCAGATCACTTTCATCGACTCCCCCTTGATCACTGCATTGGAAGAATCTTCACTTAGTTTATCGACTTGAAGGTCATTTAAATGTTTTAGCATCAAATCATGCATCCTAAAATATAAATAGATGCTCTGTTGAAGTTCATTTTTCACCCGTAGATGAAGTCCACCTTCCCAAGTACTGCTAAGTCCTAGAAAATTCCTTCGCAAACCGATTTGAAGCTTTTGCAAGCTTTCTTATGAAAATCGTGAATCACCTGATCCTCTCGTGTACTAAGTACCAGGTTTGGTATGCAAGACACCTTCTTCACGTACCATTGCTACTAATGTGAACCACGATTCATCCATAGACTGCCTCTGCCTTTGGGATCAAGTACCGCTGCCGCGTATCGATTCCACGAACCTCTTCCACGAAACCCTCCTATCCACGAACTGTTCTATGTTCATGGACTACCTTTGCTTCCGTTTACCAGAGATCCCCCTCTGTGCACTGCTTGTGCTACCCTCACTCTCATGTACTGAAGATGCATCCTCTGTGTACCGAGTCAACAAATTCTGCGTACCAAACTTCCTTTTCAGTTTAAGAATCCCTGTAAACACATTCGATGGAATTATTCCTTCGTGAACCTCCTTAGCCTTCGCTAACAACCTTTTTCGATCTTTTTTTGGACTTCGCCAAAATTCCCAAAGTAAAATATTATTTCTAATGATGTTCAATATCCACAGTAATCAGTGGGATAAGGATTTATTATATAGGCAAAGATACCCTCTTAATCTGCTAAATCAAGATTTACCAAATCTTGATTCCAGCCTCCACTGCTTACTGATTCTTCAGCCACCATGAACTATAGGCCATGTTGGGAATCGCTGGAATTTCTGGGCACTAAAACACTAGTACACCTAGATATATGTCTCTTATGATAGTGATTCTTGAGGGCATATAAGTCTTAGACATTCCACGTCGAGTGCAGGTAATTGTATTCCATAAGAATGTCCTTGAGGTTTTTCCTCATCTTCCCATGTTTAACATGGGGTATGCCATGAGTTTAACATCTAGCAGAGATGGACCAAACAAATTGGAGCACTGATGGGAGTGGATCATATTGGTACATCCCTAGGATGGAGAACATTGGAGGTTGATGAGATGGGTTGATCAAGATTCCCAATGAGGACATATATGAGGATGATTAGGTCCCAATAAAGAGGACACCATAGTTTACCCTTGTCTTGGATTGAACCTCCTGAAGGCTTCCTATGTACCCTATGTTAAGGACAGGGGATCAAAACACATGTAGTTCGAGAGGGTGTGTCATGGGATTGGGGTGTACATAGTGGACAACAACTTGAAGACATGTTGGGGCTTATGTGTGGTTAGCAGATAGGGTTTTATAAAGAAGAAATAAAATGAATGGGGCTTACACATGGTTATTTTCCCATATGGATGGAATGATTTCCCTAATATTTGGTGGCATGGGTGGAATCTGTATGGATTATGGATGATTTGATGATTTGAATGAGATGAATGGGATGGAACTGACGTTAATATTTCAATGATGTTGGGCTTGAACCTCAAGAAGGATTCCTACATTTCCCAGTGGGTGTGAATCAAAGTCCACATAGTTCAGTGGGGCGATGGGTCACCTAAGGAGGAGGCTCGTGAGAATGGACACATGGATGGGACCCAGAAGAAGTAGAACCTCCAGGTTAGGGCATGATCTTACCGAAACAAAAAGGATTGAGGGAGAGACAGAGATGGGACATGAGAGATTGGATTGAACCTCAAGGATGCTTCCTATGTATCCTCGTGGTATAGAATCAAAGTCCATGTAGTTCAAGAATGGGAACATGGAATCGGGTTCTACATAGAGGACATAAAACTGGAGACATTCTAGGGATTATATGTGGTTAACAACCCATCACAAGAGGGACACTCTTGGTTGAATGGGTGTGACTTGAGTGTGGGGCTTACACATGGTTAGCTGCCCGGGAACTGGTCTAACACCATTAAGGGGAGGACCAAGGATGTGGATCCCAAAAAAGGGGACACTGAAGTTTACCAGTGTTTGGGGTTGAACCTTATGGAGGCTTCCTACGTACCCTACCTAGGAGATAGGGATTGAAACCCATGTAGTTCAAATTAATATAGTTTAACATCATGTGAGACAAATATGGAATATAGTTTAACATCATGTGGGATGATGGAGAGTCGATATGAATTGGTCAGGACTAATGGGTGATGGTCTTGAACCTTAGGGAGTGTTCCTACGTACCTTTCCTTGAAAGTTCAAGGGTCAAATTCCAGGTTGTTTGATGATGGGGAATGGGGATTACGCACTAAGGTGGCCCAAAGAATATTTCATGGTCAATTATTACTCTAAGCCCATGTGAGTCATACTAGGTGTGTGAAACAAGATGCAACAAATACCTTACGATTACATCGAAAAAGGTGTGTTCATGAGAAGTGGAACGGGGCTTATGCATGGTTAGCGACCTAGGGAGATGGAGATTGGGACTTACTCTAGGAGGGAGGCCTAGTGGGAAAGTAGGGTGTCTAGAATTACAATGAGGATATAAGGTTATCATAACTGAATCATCCCATCATAGGGTATTTGGGCTTATGTGGAAACTTCACGGGGTGTGCATGGAGACAAAACTCATAGGGAGAGTGGAGTGAGAAGGTGCTGGTTCCCATCCCATTCATGGTCCCATATGTACTTTTCTCTTATGTGGTGATCACAGTTTAACGTCATGTGGTACTGACATAGGTTCTTGGAAGTTTAACGTCCTAAAGCTCAGATGATGAGGATTCATTCCTCACCCCTAGGACTTACATAACTGGAGGACTTTAACCCTTGGTGAAGGGAAGGAACCAACAATTCCAAATAGAGATGGGGTTGTGGAGTGATCCATTTTGGGGATCACATTAGTGTGGCTATGCGAAGAATCAACATCCATTAGCATGGCTATGTGAAGGAGAATAATAAAATGCAATGAAACATGAGGCACTACTCGAGGGACCTTGAAATCACTTCGCACAAGCCTAGAGGGCTGCATGGAAGAGGGGCGTGAAAAGTAGGAGACCTTGGAAAGAGGGGCTTTGAAAATATAATGGCCTTGGAAATGACAAGGATCCTTGTCAAGGAAAGGGCCTTCATGAAGGGAAGGATGGTTGTGAAGGGAAGCATCTTCGTGAAGGGTAGTGACTTCATGAAGGGAAGGTTCTTCACAAAAGGAAGTTCCTTCACATAAGGAAGATAATTCGTGGAGGGAGGCCTTATATGGAGTAGAGCTTTGCTTTAGAAAATCCCTCTTTGTTTGGAGAGAACTTTGCGAAGGCTCTACACTTCGTGAAGTCTCGAGCAACCCAAGGGGGATCCGTCATTGGGGAAGTTCATATGCCTTCACAAAGGAAATCCCCACCATAAGTGGAGGCCCTAAAGAACATGAGGCATGGTTCAAAAAGGCCATGTACTTTTGGAGATTCATCTATTGGTTTTGTGAAGGACTTTGGAAAATGGAAACTTAGAAGTTGAAAGGGCCGAGTAACAATGGTTTGAGAGGGGGGTGATCCCTCTATTTATAGGCAAAGAAGGTCGATGAGGGTCTCAGAACTCGCTGTGGAGAGGAGTGATGCCGTATAGAGGATGGGATCTTTTGGAATTCATCAGCCTCACATAGGCTTCGGGACACCGTAGAGAGGATTGCTGAAGCGGTCATCGTGGAGTGGGCCACAAATACCAACGACACCATAGAGAGGACGCACTTTGTCGAAATGTGTCAAACTCAGAGAGGTTCCATTATGCTACAGAAATGATTGTGGAGGTGGTCCTGGTAAAGGTGGTCCATCCTTGTGAAAGGCTTCACGAAGGAGCCCGTTGGGATGGTTTTGAGGGATTTAGGGTCCTTTTGTGTGTTTATTAACTATAAATATTTGATGAGTTTTCTCCCTATGCAAGATGAATTTAGATACCAACAGCGATAAAAAATTTATCTTATATAAGTTGTAATTTTAAAAACACACTTTTATTTTGAAATAATTTTTATATCTTATGTGTGCTTAATTTTGTAAGATCCCATATTTTTTTAGGTAACAGGATGAAGACTATGTGTAGATAAATTTCACACCATCTAATGAAGTTACATGACATGTAACTATTTTCAAGAACAAGCCGTGAGTCTGGTTCCTAATGTTAGATGAATACACACTGTATAGAAATTACACATCATGTAATGTTTGGACAGTGTAAAAAATCACCCAAGGTGACTTTTTTTTCAGCATATCCCTTTTAAAAGGAATACACGACATGTAAATGCATTACATGTTGTGTATTTATCATGAGAAATGGTTTTAAGTGTGTTGTGAGTTTAATATTTTTCTCATTATCACATGTAGATTTCCTCACTTTAACCTAGGGTAGTTTCTAAGAAATTTTGCAGCACCTCTCTTGATTTAGGATGTCCCAATCATGCATCTGATCCCTGGTAAGTGGCTTTGGTTAGGTTTTCCCTTCTATCCATTTTTTCTACAACCATTGCAGTGTAATATTTTGTCCATGAACATTGTTGGTTTTGATCTTTATCATTTATGATCTAGTAACATTATTTCAATCATTTACACCTTTTTCTTTTGTATAATCCTTCTGGAAGTTTTGGTTGATCTTCAATTGAAGGTAGGGGTCCTAAATTGTAACCCTGTAGTTTGATTTGTGTCAAGTATGAGAAATATCAAAATTGTGCCAACACATTGTGCGCCTAATAAATTAAATTTTGACTTGTATTATTACTTGGAATCTTTTTGGATCCAATTGTTTATTGACCTGGCTTTTTGCTACGATTTAGTTGAGTGAACCCTTGATTGTAAATGAATTGTTTAATGGATTAAAGTGTGTTTAGAATGACACGAGGTTTGGGTGTTTTCTTGATATATATTCACCTTGGTTTGGCCTGATTATTGAGATTATTGGCTTGTTATTGGTTATGAACAACTGATAAATAAAATGTGTAATTGAAAGATAAATTTTAATTTTCATAATTAACCATTGAGCCTTATGATGTGATATGATGATATACTTGTCTCTGTGACATGTGTTGTGATTTCTATGCTATAATGCTTATATGGAGAATTAGACCAGTTTGATTGTTTTAATTATTATATGGGGAATTTTCCTAATTTTCATGTTGAAATGATTATATTCCAGATTATGCCCTGAGACATGCTAAAATGATTATATAGCAGGCTATTCCTAGTGACACATGCTGAAATACTTATATATTGGGCTTGGCCCTAAGACATGATAAAATGCTTATATATTGGTCTTGGTCCTAACACATGCTAATATTCTTATATACTGGGATCAACCATGGTTAAATTCTGAAAAACATATATAGAAGGTTTTTATCTTGATTTGTGTGATTCATACCATGGATATATGGTTATGGTTATCATGGTTGTGAGACATTCTCAGAAACATTACCACATGGCACTGAGGATGGTTATATTTTACCATGGTTATGGTTTTGGTTTCAATGGTTGTGAGACATGCTCAGAGATATTCTAGCATGGTTCCAAATTAGGTTTATATCATATTAATTTAATTGTTTAAATAATTAATACACTTGTTTATTTCATTATTGCATGAACTTATTATCTGATTGGTTACGTTTAGAAAAGGTGGTGTTGACCTAATGAGTTATACTCACAACCTATTTGGGGTGCCATTTGGTACCCAACCATATTACATGGATGTATAATTGGACAAGGGAAAGGGACCTTTTTTTTATTTTTGTTTACTCGATGGGCTGGAGTATGGAGATGGGACTAGCATGGGGTTCAGGACCAGGGGATTTTGAGTATTTATTTGAGTATTCTAGTAATTTATTTTTATCACTTCTAGCATGAAATTTAGTTACATTTCATATTTTCATTACATTATTCCCTTACTATTTTATTGGATTATTCAATGGGATTTTACAGTTTGGTTTTCCTTTGTATTGTATCATTTCCATTATTTCTGCACTCTGATATTTATATACTATCGTTATATGATTATTATAATATGTTGTAACTCTGAAACTAAGGGGTATAGTCTCCCCACTATACATATCACACCCTCACTACTGGTCAGTAGACTCTGGCATACGTGGAGGCATGCTTGAGGTCATGTAACCAACCCATTTCAGCTACATGAGATAGTGCCAGATCGGGGTATGTTATAAAGTATTATTATAAGAGATGGGTTGAGTATCTACAATATTTCAAATTTTTGGCCTACACACTAGGATTGGGAATCATTTTTTCTGATGATTTGACCAAAAGACGTAGGCATAGGTAGTAAGGGATTCTTGTGATGAGTGTTAGGTGATGTCACTCTTTGCATACATACATCTAGATGTTCAAGAGTCTTAGGGACATGTAGCTCTGACTTCAACATCTATTATACCCATGATTCTAGACCACATGAAGACCAAGAAGTTATTTTATCTAGAGGTTGTAGTTCTAAGTGACAACTTATATAGTGGGGAGACACCATCAGGATGGTCTCTTAGTAGTGTCAATTATATTCTTTTCTGTGGATGAGTATGGGTTCCTAAGGGATTGCAAGAGGAGCCTATGAGAGAGTTTTCGGTATTCTAAATGGGAAGTACATCCTAGTTTTAAGAATATGTATCATGATATTTATAGATAATATTATTGGTCAGGAATGAAGAAGTAGGTAATAGAATTTGTGGAAAGATGTTTCACTTTTCAGTAGGTGAAAGTATTGCATCAGTGGTCAGATTGGATTTTTAAGCCTTTTCCCAGACTTTAGTGGAAATGGGATGATGTCACTATAGATTTTTTTAAAGGATTATCTAGGATAACCCATAAGAATGATGTTGTATGGGTGATTTTGGATCAACTGACAAAGTTATAGAGCTTTTTTCCTATTAGAGAGACCTTTACAGTTGATGATATGGGAAGTATTTACATGAAAAAGGTAGTTCGGTAGAATAGTGTTCCTAGGAGTATCATTTTAGACCGAAATCCTCATTTCACATCATGTTTCTGGAAGAGTCTTCATAAGGATTTTGGATCACAGGTTCTTTGGATTATGACCTATCATCCTCAAACCGATGATCAATCTGAGAGGACTATTTAGGTTTTAGAGGATATGTTATTAGCATGTGTTCGGGATTTTGGTGGTTCATGGGAGCATCATATGGGACTCATGGAGTTTTCATATAATAACAGCTTTGAGACATCTATACAGATGGAACCTTTTGAGTTCTTGTATGGTAGTCCATTCCATTAACCTCTTTCTTGGTTGGAGGTAAGTGAGTCAGTGGTTGTTGGGCCTAGTCTCATACAAGAAATGTCTGAGTAGGTTTAGATGCTTAGGAAGTGATTAGAGACTGTACAGAGTAGGTAGAAATCATTAACTAACCATCAGATATAACCTCTAGAGTTTGATATTAGTCATTGTATTTTCCCTCTGGTGTTGCCTAGGTTGGGTAGATGTCACATCAGGAAACATGGGAATCTAGAACCAAGGTTTGTCGGCCATTTGAGGTAGTGGATAGGGTTATTCCAGTGGTGTACCAATTATCCCTTCTATTATGCTATAGTTCCATGCACGACGTGTTTCACATGTTTCATCTTCAGATATATTATGCTGAAACTTTTCATATGATAGAAGTAGTAAACATCATGTTTAGTATTGATGTGTATTTTGAGGAGAATCTGATATGTAATATAGGCCATAGTGAGAAGTATCTTTGAGGTAGGGTGATTACTTTGGTTCGAGTGTGGTGGAAGTAGGGGTGAGTTTAGAAAAAGACATGGGGGAGGGATTATGATATGCAAGCACAATGGATAGACTTGTTATTAAAGACCTAATAGTGATGCTTGGAGTAGCTCAGGGATGATCTGTTACATGGTGAGGAGATTTTAAGATCCATTTTTTCCAAGTATGACCCTCTTTGAGTTTTTTCTTTTGATCCTTGGTGTTTAGGTCTTGTTTGGAGACAGAGAGCCTTTACTGGGGAAAAGACTTAATGTTTGGGGATATATGTTTCTTTGAATTAATGGCGTCTAGATATAAATGTGTTAAATGGTTTTATGGGGGTTCACTATGATTTTTAAAGAATCAGAGGTGGTTTAGGTTTTTTCCATAGAAAATAGGTTGAAGGTTCTCTGTAGAGTAATTACACACCATGTAATGAAGTTACACGACATGTAACTATTTCCAAGCACAATCTGTTAGCCTAGTTCATGATGTGGGTTGAATATATTTCATAGAAACATTACATGTCATGTAATGTTTGTGAAGTGTTAAAAAACCTGAGGCAATGTGCTTTTTGGTGTTTCCCATTTAAAATAAATACACGAAGGGTAATTTTATTACATGCTGTTTATTTATCACGAGAATAGTTTTTAATTGTGTTTTGTATTTGATATTTTTATCATTATCACGTGAATCTTTCCTCTCTTGACCCTAGGGTGGTTTCCATTCAGTTTTGGACTACCTCTCTTGATTTTAGATGTCCAAATTATGCGTCTGATCCCTGGTATATGGTTTTGATTAGTTTTTTCCCTTCTCTCACTTTGCTCTCTAGTTTTTACAGTGTAATATTTTGAACATGATAATTGTTGGTTTTAATCTTGATTAGTTATGATCTAGGAACCTTCTTGCAATCATTTGTGACTTCTTTCTTGTGATGAATCCTATTGGAATCATTAGTTGATGGTTAGTTAAAGGTAGGGGGTCTAAACCTTAACCCTATGGTTTGATTTTTTTTATTTATGTAAGATATTTAAATTGTGACAACATATCATGTTCCGAATAAATTAAATGATGAATTGGATTATTAATTAGAATCCCTTTGGATACAATTGGTTATTGACCTATCTTATGTATACCATTCGAGTGAGAGAACCCTTGACTATAAATAAATTGTTTAATGACTTAATGCGTGTTTAGCATGAAATAGAATTTGGGTGTTCTCTTGATATTGATTCATCTTTGTTTGGCCTGATTATTGAGGTTATTAGCTTGTTATTTGATATGAACAAATGATAAATGAAATGTGTTATTAAAAGAAAAATGGTAATTTTCATAATTAACCATTGATCCTTATGATGTGATATAGGGATATCCTTGTTTCTATGACATGTGTTGTGATTTCTATGCTATAATGCTTTTAAAAGCATTGTCCTGGGTTGCTTGTTTTAATGATTATATGGGGTGTTGGCCCAGTTTATATGCTGAAATGATTATATATCGGGTTATTCCCTAAGACATGATGAAATTATTATATAGCGTTCTATGCCCAGTGACACATGATGAAATGATTATATATCGCTCTTGGCCCTAAGACATGCTAAAATTATTATATATTGGGCTTGGCCCTGACACATGCTGAGATGCTTATATACTGGGATCAACCCCAATTAAATATTGAAATTCTTATATTGAGGGTTTTGACCCAGATTTGTGTGATTCATATCATGGATATATGGTTATGGTTAGCATGGTTGTGATACATGCTCAGAGACATTGTGACATGGAACTGAGGTAGGTTATGTTTTACCATGGTTATATGGTTTTAGTTGGAATGGTTATGAGACATGCTCAAATATATTCTAGCATGGTGCTGGAGAAAATTGATGGGGAATTAATTTAATTTTTTAATTAATTAATACACTTGTTTATATCATTATTGCATTCACTTGTTATCACATTCGTTATGTTTAAACACAGTGGTTTCGACCAACTAAGTTATACTCACACCCTATTCAGGAAACTATCTAGTACCCAATAATATTACATGAATGAATGATTGGACAAGGGAAATGGACCTTTCTATTGATTGTTTCTTTCTTGAGGGGCTTGATATTGGATATGGGACCTACATGTGGTTAGGGACTAGGGACTTTTGGGAATTTATTTGAGTTTTCTATTATTTTATTTGTATAACTTCTATCATGAAATTTAGTTACATTCCAGCATGTTATTACATTATTCCCTTATTATTTAATCAAATTATCCATTTGGCTTTTAATGTTTAGTTTTCTACTGTATTGTGTTGTTTCCATTATTACTAAACTCTGATATTTATTTATTATTGTTATATGATTATTATGATGTTTTGTAACTCTTTATCTATGTGGTATAGTATCCCCACTAAACATATCACACCCCTTCTTCTAGTCATTAATATTTTGTGTGCGGGGAGGTGCTCTTGAGGTATCGTAACCAACCCATTTCGACCATGTGAGAGAGTGAAAAACACTACCACAAAATTGGGCAAGGCAGGTGCTTGCCTTTATCAATGATAACGGAAAAGCGCTGATAAAGGGGTAGGACTTTATCAGTGCTTTTCTTAGCGCTGATAAAGGTTACATTTATCAGCTCTTTTCTTAGCGCTGATAATGTTTATTGTATACATTAAATAAAAAACACATGTTATAGCTATATATATATATAATTAAATAATTATAATATTAATAATAAATATATTTATTATATTTATTAGATTTATTAGATTTATTAATTCATTATATTTATTAGATTTATTAATTCATTATATTTAATATATATATATATATTTATTATATTTGTTTATATTTAATGTATTTGTTTTATTTATGAATATATAATACTTTTTAATATATATGTATAATTAAAATTATTTAATATATATGTGTTTTCCAATGAATTGGGGTCAATGAATATATCATGCGTATATGTTATGTGATCATATATGTGCATGAGTAATGTTCATTTATAGATTATAATTACATATCACTTTTATGTGTTATTGATTTATAATTCATGATGTTACCCATATAATATATATGTTCTAAAAAATGTACACTTATAATTAAAATTACATTATATTTAAAAAATAAATATATATTTTATTATATTTTCAATGATATATATATAAATATACCTTTCAAATAATTTTATAATTATAAATAAAGATATATTTATTTAGAGTTATAATTATTAATAAATATTAATATATATATATATATATATATTTATCATAAATATCATTTTAATAAACATATAATAATATAAACAAATTATTAAGTTTATACATTTATCAGTGCTTTTATTAGCGCTGATAAAGTATGGATTTATCAACGCTACAAAAGCGCTGATAAAGTGGGTCTTTATCAGTGCTAAAATGAAAAGTGATTATAAAGACACCCTTTATCAGTGCTAAAAAAGTGTTGATAAATTCCTACCTTTATCAGCGCTAAAAAACACTGATAAAGGGGGTCTTTATCAGCGTTTTTCATTTTAGCGCTGATAAAGACCCCCGTTATCAGTGCTTTTTCCTAGCACTGATAAAGGTCCCCGTGGGATTTATAAGTGCCACCGGGTCCTCCTCCTCCTCCCCACACCTTGTGAAGCTTTCGCGGAAGCCCTACCATGTGCCTCCGTCACCGCAGCCTCCTTATCTTCCTCCACTTCTGTGGCCGCCACCTCATTCTCCACCTCCGGTGCCTAATTCTCCTCCTCCTCCTTTTTTTGCAGCTCCTCCTCCCCGCACCTTGTCAATCACGGAAGCCCTACCATGCGCCACTGTCGTTGCCTCCTCTCTGTCGCCGCCTCCTTCTCCTCCTCCTCTACCGCGATCGCCACCTCATTCTCCTCCTCCATCGTGGCTCCTCCTCCTCCTCCTCCTCCTGTCGCGGATCCTCCTCATCCTACCCCTCCATCGTGGCTCCTCCTCCTCCTATTCTTCCTCCACCATGGCCTCCTCATCCTCCTCCTTCACCTCCTCCTCCTCCTCCTCCTCTGCCTACTCCACTGCATTCGCTGCCTCCGCTACCTCCGCTGCCTTCACTACATCCGATGCCTCTGCACTGCCTCCGCGCTACCTCTGCGCTGCCTCCGCGCCGCCTCCGCGTTGCGTCCGCACTGCCTCCGCGCTGCCTCCACGCTACCTCCGTGCTGCCTCTGCGCTGCCTTCGCGCTGCCTCCGCTGCCTTTGTTGCCTCCACTGTCAACTCCTCCTCCTCCTCTGCCACCGGGTCCTCCTTCTTAAGGTGAGTAAAATTGAATTTTCATGAATTAATTATGGTTAAATTTATTTTCAATATTGAGATTAAGTATGATTTGGCGTGATTCTTGTGTGTGATGATTGTGTGTGTGACACATGTATATGTGGTTGTTTACTTGTTTGATCTTGATTATCTCTCCCCACTATAGACTTGTGATAGAAACCTAAATAGAGAGAGTATTTTTTGTGAAAGGTTGTTACACTAGATTAGGATTTCACTCCATCTAGTGGCCCTTAGTATGGATATTTTTCTGATTTTGGATACTACCCCATAGTTAGGCCAGGTAGGGTTTGAACCGTCCATTTTGGTGAATTCACTTCATCAGGTGAGGCATGCCAACGGTATGAGACATATTTTTAGTATGTTCTATATTGTACACTATATTGTACACTATTCTCCTTGGGTTAGAAAAAACTAACCTTAATAGGGTTTCTTCCAATTCCTACCCACTACCCACTCTCTCTGGGTTGGGTCATATACCTATTTAAATATCACATTCTTTCTTATAACATAATAGTGCCACCAACCTCTCACATTGGGTGTGATTCGCATATCCTCTAATTCCACAACATAGTAGATGCTCCCCTCTCACTTACGGTGGGTCTCACCAACACATCACATAAAAAAAATTTGAGGAGGGAATCACTATATAAAACCTCTCACAAAACTACTCCAAACCAATACTAAGTGATCCCCATTTCTATATCTCACATCATATTATCATACAAAAAATGATCTATGGAGGGAATCACAATATCCAACCTCTATCACAGTCAAAATGCACCATCAATAGGTGGATACCATGGAAGTCACACACCAATCCCCTTTGACCAATGCCTTCTCACTCAAAGTAGGGTCCAACCAACACCTTATCACTTAAATAAAGGCCATCCATCTTGTCACATGCCACAAAACAAATAAATATAAATCTAAGGAGGGTATCTAGATAGATAACCTCTCGTACTAGCTAAACCACATCATCAATAGGTGGGCCCCATGGATGATCATACTTCAACTAGGTGAAAGTTATATGAAGTCCCAATCTCTTAGTCGGTCTGACCATAAATGATAAAAGTCACCATCCATTTAGCCTTGCATAATAATCTCCTTAAAACCATCTTGGTTATATATGAAAATTATTCCCAACTTATCAACATTCTAATTCCTCCTATAAGGGAATCTACTGGGTTCTACAAACCTAACATATCTATACTCATTGATACCAACACACACTCATCTCTACATGGTAATGTCACAACCCACATGCTATACTTGATCTAGGCCTCGATAGTCTAGTCTATATCATCTTCTAATTCCCACATTAAAACTCATTAAAACTAAATAATGACCATCCTAAGAAACTCACACTAAGAGCCTTGGATACCCTATGCTAAGTCATTCAGACTATTACCATGACCCTCAATTAGGTACCATATCATATCTCCCCTTGGAGATCTCTTAATCCAATTATAATGAGGAAATCCTCTATGTCACACTTCACCAATCCCTATATGGAATATCCTACTCATCACACACACCATGACTCTTATATATCCTTAAGAGGGTGTTCCCCATCATACGTGATATATAAAACTATATTATCCATCTTCTTTAGGCCTAAGACTCTAATACCTACTCAAATAGCCTTAGAAAACCTAAATAGGCTATACATATCTCATACCAAACCCGATACTCTCATAAACACAACTAGAAACCTCACATCCATGGAGAAATAATCTCTAGATGATCACAAAATCACAAACATTCAATAGAACCCTCACTCTATCTCTTGGTGGATCAAAAACACACTATTTATTTACCTAGGTTGCTCTGGATTTCTATCCCTTCCACTGGAACACATATACTCATGCATGAATGAAAAATCATGAATAAATTTTGACATGGTTTTGTATTATAGGGTCCACCTACCTCAAAAAATGGAGTAACCCCCTCACCAAGATCAACTCATCCTCAACCAAGAATATACATGCCTTATCTAATCTTGTATCAATGATTAAGACCCAATCTCAAGGCACAATTCCCAAATAATTAATTATAGAAACTTATAATTAATTATTCACCTTAATATAATTAGGAGTAATCTTTTAAAAACTCACTGGGAAACACAACACCACTTAAACCACAAAAAACATGGTGCGTTCATCATATGAGGATAACCTCTAGCCAATACAGACAAAATCTACATCATCTGAATTGATTTGAAGATGATATAGTGAAATAATCACACAAATCCTAGTTAAAATCATCCCAAATCATAGAGAAATAAATTATAATAGTAATGTAGGAATTATTATGGAAGAACTCACTAACGCAATATAAAAAAATCCCAAGAACCACCCCTCATCAGGGGGGATAGAAGAGAGGAAGAGAATGGATGAATCCCAAGAACCACCCAAGATTTGCTATTAATGAGCATGGACCCCACCATTTTTGAATTATCTAGTTTTTTATCAAAATTATACTCATATTCCTTCTCCCCTAACCTATATACCCATCCTTTGGATTTCAAATAGGAGGAATATAAATAAAGAATTGATGAATGCCAATTGGTTGACAAAAGAGTATGAAGAAGGCGTGAAAGAGTTTATCAAGTTTGCAAAAGATAATGTATATGAACCTTCTCAAATCCTTTTTCTGTGTTTATGCTATTGTTATTCAAAACAAATTAGTCCATAGGAGTTAGAAGAACACTTGATATGTCACGGAATAGATCAGAGTTATACATGTTGGAATAAACACAGGGGAAAAATGAATTTAGGTAGTGGCTAGGATAACACTGCGTTTTATGGATCATCTGATATGATTACAAGTATGAACCATGAAGATGACCGTATAGAGGATGTGATTTCAGATGTGAATGACGATGAAGATCATATTGAGGAAATGACAAGGACCATCGAAGATGAATTTCGAGATTTCCAAAAATTGTTTTAGAAGTTAAAAAGTTGTTCAAAGATGCCATTGTATGCTGGTTGCACTAAATATACAGCACTGTCAGCCATACTGAAGCTGTATAATTTGAAAGTAGACAACAGGTGGAGTGACGTCAGTTTTACAGAACTACTTGCTCTTCTAAATGACATTCTCCCAGAAGATAATGAGCTCCCAAGCCGAACATACAATGCCAAAAGAATGCTACGCTCGATGGGTATGATCTCTGAAAGAATACACGCCTGCCCGAATGACTATATACTGTTTCACAAGGACCACAAATCACTTAAAGAATGCCCAAAGTGTGGTTCTTCTCAATACAAGAAAGATGAATCCAGCCCTACTAAATGTGTATGGTACTTTACAATCATTCCAAGGTTTAGGCTCCTATATGAAAGTGAGGAGACTATAGGAAAATTGACATGGCATGCAGATACAAGAATTAAATATGGGATACTACGTCAACCGGTAGACTCTCCTCAGTGGAAGAGAATTGATCATGAGTATCCTGAATTTGGAAACGAGTCGAGAAACCTTTGTCTTGCGTTATCTACAGATGGAGTGAATCCTTTTTGGTTTTCAAAGCAACAGTCATGGTACATGGCCGGTTATGTTGGTAAATTAAAACTTACCACTGTGGTTATGTATGAAAAGAAAATACATCATGTTATCTATGCTTATATTAGGACCAAAACAACCGGGTAATGATATTGGTGTTTATTTAGCTCCATTGATCGAAGATTTGAAATTATTGTGGGATTCAGGTGTTACATTGTATGATTCTTACAAAAAGGAAGATTTCACTTTGAGAACCATGTTGTATGGGATGATAAATGACTTCCCTACTTATGGAAATTTTTCAGGATATAGCAATAAAGGAACTCAAGGGTGTCCTATTTGAAAAAAAGGTACACAATCAATTAGGTTGAAACATTCATCAAAAAACGTGTTTCTTGAACATCGTAGATTTCTACCCTGATGACATAAGTACCGATCTTGGACGACATCATTCGATAGAAGTTCAGAAGAATGTACAACACCATCTCTACTAACAGGAGATCAATTGTTTGAGAAAGTTAAAAATTTGGACACTACTTTTGGTAAACCGGCTTCGAAAAACCTTACGAAAATCAGTTGGAAAAAGAGATCAGTTTTTTTTTTGAATTACCATACTAGAATTGTATGTATGTCAGACATTTTATTGATGTTATGCATGTAGAAAAAAATTTATTTGATAGTGTCATTGGCACGTTGCTAAATACACATGGAAAAACAAAATATGGAATTAAGGCTAGGTTGGACATGGTTGAGATGAGAATACGAGAAGAGTTGGCACCAGTGAAGAGTGAAAAACGAACATTTCTTCCTCCTGCTGCTTACACTCTTTCTAGGTAGAAGAGATATCAGTTTTGCAACTTATTGAATGACATAAAGGTTCTAGAGGGGTATTCATCAAATATCAGGAACCTCGTGTCAATGAACTATTTGAAGTTAAAAGGTCTGAAATCACATGACTACCATGTTTTGATGCAAGATATCATTCATATTGCTTTACGTTTCATTTTGCCCAAGAATTTCTGCCAATCATTAATGAAATTGTGTTTCTTCTTCAAAGCTATATGCAGCAAAGTTATAGACCCGGCGAAATTGCAAACTATGGAAATAGAAATTACCATCATATTATGTGAATTAAAAATGTTCTTCCCACCTTAATTTTTTGATATGATGGTTCATTTGATGGTCCACTTGGTGAGAGATATTCAACTATGTGGTCCTGTACATTACAGATGGATGTACCCCATTGAACAGTATATGAAGATTTTGAAAGGGTATGTCAAAAATCAAATTCGGCCAGAGGGTTGTATTGTGGAGTGATATATTGTTGGGGAATACATTGAATTATGTAATGAATACCTGTCTAGTGTGGAAAGAATTGGCCTACCTAAATTTAGTCACACTGGGTGGCTTGAGGGTGAAGGAATTTCGGAAGACAGGTTGCCACAATCCATATTACAGATCGGGAGAAGGCCCACCTTTATGTTTTATATAACAATTTCGACGTTGACCCATATGTTGAAACCCACAAAGAAATTATTAGGCATTTTAATCCATCTAGGGCTGAAAATGGATATCAGATACACATAATCGACAGTTTATAGGATGGTTTTGAGACCATATTTTTAAGAAGTCAGATGAAAATCCAGATTCAATTTCAGACCAACTTCGATGGCTAGCCGGAGGACCAAGTGTGTATGTATTATCTTACAATTCTTATGTAGTTAATGGTTATACATTTTATACTAATTAACATGATGGAGATAGTACCATGCAGAATAGTGGGGTTACACTTGTGGCTAAAGCGATGCATGTTTCTGGTGCTAAAAACAGAAATCCAATTTATGTGAATATGTCATACTTTGGCATCATCAAAAAAATATGGGAGTTGGATTATACGGAATTACAAGTTCCAATTTTTCAATTCAAGTGGGTTGATAATAAGAGTGTTGTTAGAATAGATGGATTGGGATTCGTGAAAGTTGATTTCAGTAAGGAAGGGGAGAAATAAGAACTGTTTATAATGGCATCACAGGCAGTGCCAGTATTTTATGCTCCAGATCCTGCAAAACGAAATTGGCCAATTGTTCTGTTATCGACCAAAACAACTGAAGGGTCAGATGAAAATTCAACGGAGGATGACCCTTCCATTGGGACTTCACAATCATTTTGTAGTGCTCCTAATGCAGATGATGTTTTTTATGTCAGAGGCGACCACAATGATGGGATATGGATAGTCGATAGAGGAGTCAAATCCCTTCATCCTTTAAAAAAAGAGAGTTCAATAATCAGGTTATTTTTTTATTGTAATATAGATTGTGTTACATTATGTTATTATCTGTTCATTGTTGCTTTTATGTGATCTAAATTAAATGTTAAACCACTTTTATAGATAATGACTTCTGCACCTACTAATTCACCCAATCCCGAGACACAACAGGTTTCTCAACCTGTTGCAGCTGGTCCCATTGTTGAGGTACAACAGGTCTCTCAACCTATTGCAGCTGGTCCCACTGTTGAGGTACAATAGGTTTCTCAACCTGTTGCTGCTAGTCCCATTGCTGAGGTACAACAGGTTTCTCAACCTGTTTTTGTTGGTCCCAGTGCTGATGCTAGCGCTTCGGAGGAACATAATAATGATGTAGAAATCGAGGAAATGGTAGGCAATGAAACCCCTATGGCACAAAAAAACAGGTGCATCGTAGTTTGACAGTTTTATCCAAAATCCTTAAGGCAAAATCAAAAAGCATCAAATATGAGGTGGGATGGAATAAGCAAGGCCAGTATGTAAACCCCAACAAAGCCATGTTTAGTAGCTACATTGGAATCGTCACTCAGCAATGTGTGCCAATTGATATAGAGTAGTGGCACCATGTTTTCAGCGGGATGAAAACATTAATGTGGGAAGATATTACGGTAACATTACGATATCATTTATTTAATTTATTAAAATAAAATAAAATAAAATACTGAAATATTGACTAACTCTACATCATCTCTTGTAGAGTGCATTTATAGTAGATATCTCGCAAAAAGAATATATATTAAGACTGGAAGGAAGGGTTCATAGAGGCATTCACACCATTTTAATGAAATGTAATCTAAAAGATGTTGAAGGGAAAATCAAGTAGCACCCACCTCCTCTTTATGCACACTCGATATCCCAAGGACTATGGGATGCATTTTGCAACCATCGTGTGGAGTAGAATTTTCAGGTACATTGTGTTTGGTAACACGTTGTTTAATGTTTCTTGTATTCATCACTTTGATTGACAGTTTTTTATTTATGAAACAGCAACTGAGTGCTGAAAATAAAGAACAGGCAGCAAAACCAGCATACCCCTACCGTAAAGCAAGGTAGGGGTACACTTTAATTGAAAAACAATTGGTATGGATTTTAAAAGTACTGTAATACTTTTATGTGACATAAAACAACATTGTAACCATGTTTCTCTATTTATATGCAGATTGATGAATCAAAATCCCAAGACACTTCCATCCCGCGCCATGTGCTATGGAATGAGGCTCGTGTTAATAAAGAGGGGAAACTGGTAGATGAAAACACACAAAAAGTGTGGGAAACATGTGTAAGTATGACATAATATAACTTTTTTTTCTTTAAATAACTATTACATAATTATGATTACTTATTTTTCCATATTTTCTATTTGACATAGTCACAGGAATCAACAACACCCGCACCAGATGCAGACATACTTTCAGCGCCCTTGAAACAACCAGAACTTTATGGCCACATCAGAGGTGCGGGTTTTGGGGTGATACCCCGGACATATTTTCAGAAAAAAAACAAGAGGAGGAACAAACTAAAGAAATTAAAATGATGAGAGATAGACTAGAAAACCTTGAATAAAAATTCCAAGTCAGGGAGAGTTGCTAGAAACTTTGATGGGGGAGAGGCGAAGAGAATAAACAACTCAAGAACAACCCTCCCCACCCCCCACCATCTTTGAGGTGATCCATTCCCCTCAAAGACATGACTTAACCGAGGTAATCAATGTTCTAATATTTGTTTATGTGAAATTTGAATCACAGAGACACGAATACCTTTCTTGTATTGAAATTCTATAGGGTGAAAATGACTGTGATTTATATCTGTCAACTCCCACCCATTACCTTTTAGTGAGGGCTACATTGTTCAATATGTAGAATGACACTCTTGACTCCAAACCACTTCCAACCAATCATGTCAAAGTGTCGATTAACATAGCTCATGAGCCGAGTGCTGAGCTATCCATTCCAAATGATGAGGACGACATTCATACGGTAGAAAAAGATGTTGGAACATTTGTTGCATGGCTGTCGAATCTTATGAAAAAACATTTCAACCAGGAGGTATTCATTTCCAATTAATTTTTCAATCATAACCTTTAACATTTAATTATAAAGGGGCTTAATCAATGAATGTTATTATAGAAGGACAAAAGGAAGGAGCTAAAATGAAATAACGACTCAAAAGGATCAACCAACCAATCAAAAAGATATACTGAGGGCACCTTCACCCCGCCCATTCTATATCCACATTTAAAATCATTGTAATCTCATGTGGATATGAAAATGAAATGCAGAAATAATGACACAATTTTTTGTGAAAAATATATGTACGAAGAGTAAACATTAGATTTCATTAGTGTAGACGTTGTAGCTGAAATCATCACATACAACTGGCTAGGTGCCTCAGTTATAAATGTATACATGAGGTATGTTTTCATGATTTGATTTTACATAAGATGATATACTATGACAATTATGGCTAAATACATTTCATATTATTCACAAGAGTATATATGAAAAACAATTGAAGGTATTTTCCCGTGAATACAAATTTGGACTCATTAGTCCTCACACCATGTCTACACAACAAAAATAAATAGATTCCTATTTTCATGCTGAATTAATGTCAAACCTGCTAAGAACGTTTCAATGAAAAATTACGACTGGAAGGCTCTTTTTAATACCAACGTTGTAGGGGTAAAACTCTAAATTTTAATTATATCAATTATATTTTCATTTCTATCATTACTTATTCCTTTTTGTGTTTTTAGACAGCATTGGATGCTCATTGCAGTCAATTTGGATACTCCAAAGATTTATTTTCTGGATTCACTACATGAATATCCAACAAACCGACCACACATGATGGTGATTTTCAATTTTTAATACACTATATCCAACATTTTAGAACTAAATATCTAGTTATATAATTTATATTATCTTTTAATGAGGATTCTATTATGATAGGGCGGTGTATGAATATTGTCTAAAGGCCGGAATGAATCCCAGGTCTAAGGACAACAAGGTGCACGAGATCTACAAATGGACAAGTATCAGGGTATATATAATTATATTGCACTATAAAAATACATATCAAAATAGATAACTTATTTTTCTCTATGTTTCTACAGTGTCTGAAACAAACAAACTGAAAGGACTGTGGTTATTATGTTTGTAAATTTATGAAAGAGATAATATTTCATGAACAAACTAGCATCCCTGAAGAGTTATTTTTAAAAATAATTACTAGTTCATTTAAAATATTTATTAATAATTTGTGTATTTATATTTTTTCAGTACTACTATGACTGTCACAAAAACTCTTATTCACAAGATGATATAGATGTGTTTAGAAACGAATGGGCAACATACCTGATGGAAGAATGTAAACAAATAGGACAATGAAGGTGAATTCTTACTACTTATGATATCTTTATAGGATCATTGATATCTCCCTTGTTTACACTTATTGAGCATCTATGATCACCCTTTCTTATGTTTCATATCCTTATATTATGAAAAATGGTTTTAGAAATAATTTGAGTTTCTAGTAAAGAATAACTTAATGAGAGACTCTTATGAACTACTAACATATGTAAAACCAAGAAAACGCATTCGAATTGTTTTGATACTTTATGAAAACAATACATGAGTCATTTTTGATGTGTACGAATCAACTGCACCTCAATCCGACGCATGTTGTGACCGGTATGTCTAAAAGTGTCTGATATCATTTTGAAATTGACATTAAATTTAGAAAACAACACAAGTGGCATACGACAAACCGAGAAAACGCATTAGGATTGTTTTGATACTTTAGGAAAATAATTCATGAGTCATTTTTGATGTGTAGGAATCAACCTCACCTCAATTAGACACGTGGTGTGACCGGTATGGATAAAAGTGTCTGATATCAGTTTGAAATTGACATTAACTTTAGAAAACAACACAAGTTACATGCATCAAACCGAGCAAACACATTCAGATTGTTTTGATACTTTAGGAAAACAATCCATGTGTAATTTTTGATGTGTAATAATCAACCGAACCTCAATCTGACGCACGGTGTGACCGTTATGGCTAAAAGTGTCTGGTATCAGTTTGAAATTGACATTAAATTTAGAAAACAACACAAGTGACATACAAAAAACTGAGAAAATGCATTCGGATTATTTTGATACTTTTGGACAATGATCCATGAGTCATTTGTGATGTGTAAGAATCAACCAAACCTCAATCTGACACACGGTGTGACCGATATAGATAAAAGTGTCTGATATCAGTTGGAAATTAACATTAACTTTAGAAAAAAACACAAGTGACATACGGAAAACCAAGAAAACGCATTCGTATTGTTTTGATACTTTAGGAAAATGATCCATGAGTCATTTTTGACATGTAAGAATCAACTGCAACTCAATCCGACGCACGGTGTGACTGGTATGGCTAAAAGTGTCTGATATCAGTTTGAAATTGACATTAACTTTAGAAAACAACACAAGTGACATTAGGAAAACTAAGAAAACACGTTCGGATTGTTTTGATACTTTAGGAAAATGGTCCATGAGTCATTTGTGATGTGTAAGAATCAACCACACCTCAATCCGACACACGGTGTGACCAGTATGGCTAAAAGTGTCTGATATCAGTTAGAAATTGACATTAACTTTAGAAAACAACACAAGTGACATACGAAAATCTGATTAAACGCATTCAGATTGTTTTAATACTTTAGGAAAACGATCCATGAGTCTTTTTATAGGGGTAAGAATTGACCACATCTCAATTCGATGCATGGTGTGACTGGTATGGCTAAAAGTTTCTAATATCAGTTTGAAATTGACATTAAATTTAGAAAACAACACAAGTGACATACGGAAAACCAAGAAAACATGTTCGGATTGTCTTGAAACTTTAGTAAAACGATCCATTAGTCATTTGTGACGTGTACGAATCAACCACACATTAATCTGACGCATGGTGTGATCGGTATAGCTAAAAGTGTCTAATATTAGTTTCAAATTGACATTAACTTTAGAAAACAACACAAGTGACATACGGAAAACCAAGAAAACATGTTCGTATTGTTTTGATACTTTAGGAAAACAATACATGAGTCATTTGTGATGTGTAAGAATCAACTGCACCTCAATTCAAAGCATGGTGTGACCAGTATGGCTAAAGGTGTCTGATATCAGTTTCAAATTGACATAAACTTTAGGAAACAACACTACTGACATACGGAATACTGAGAAAATGCATTCAGATTGTTTTCATACTTTAGTACAACAATACATGATAATTTCGTGACATTTATGAATCAACCGCACCTCAATCTGATGCACAGTGTGACCAGTATGTCTAAAAGTGCCTGTTATCAGTTTCAAATTGACATAAACTTTAGAAAAAAACACAAGTGACATATGTAAAACCAAGAAAACACGTTCGGATTGTTTTGATACTTTAGTAAAATGATCCATGATTCATTTTTGATGTTTAAGAATCAACCGCACCTCAATCCGACACACAGTGTCACCGATATGGCTAAAAGTGTCTGATATCAGTTTCAAATTGACATAAACTTTAGAAAACAACACTACTGACATATAGAATACCAATAAAACGAATTCTGATTGTTTTGATACTTTAGGAAAAAGATCCATGAGTCATTTATGATGTGTACGAATCAACCACACCTCAATCCAACGCATGGTGTGACCGGTATGTCTAAAAGTGTCTGATATCAGTTTCAAATTGACATAAACTTTAGAAAACAACATAAGTGACATACAGAAAACTAATCAAATGCATTCGTATTTTTTTGAAACTTTAGGAAAATGATCCATGAGTCATTTTTGACGTTTAACAATCAACCTCACCTCAATTCGACGCAAGGTGTGATCGATATGGATAAAAGTGTCTGATATCAGTTTGAAATTGACATTAACTTTAGAAAACAACACAAGTGACATACGGAAAACAAAGCAAACATGTTTGGATTGTTTTGATACTTTAGTAAAACAATCCATGAGTCATTTTTTACATGTAAGAATCAACCGCACCTCAATCCGATGCACAGTGTGACCGGTATGGCTAAAAGTGTCTGATATCAGTTAGAAATTGACATTAACTTTAGAAGAAAACAAAAGTGACATACAGAAAACTGAGCAAACATGTTTGGATTGTTTTTATACATTATTAAAATGATCCATGAGTCATTTTTGAGGTGTACAAATCGACCGCACCTCAATCTGATGCACGGTGTGACTGGTATGGCTAAAAGTGTCTGATATCAGTTTGAAATTGACATTAACTTTAGAAAACAATACAATTGACATACGGAAAACCGATAAAACGCATTCGGATTGTTTTGATACTTTTGGAAAAAAAATACATGAGTCATTTTTGACATGTACGAATCAACTGCACCTCAATCTGATGCACGGTGTGACTGGTATGGCTAAAAGTGTCTAATATTAGTTAGAAATTGACATTAACTTTAGAAAACAACACAAGTGACATACGGAAAATCGAGAAAACAAGTTCGGATTGTTTTCATACTTTAGTAAAATGATCCATGAGTTATTTTTGATGTGTAATAATCAACCTCACCTCAATCTGATGCACGATGTGACCGGTATGGATAAAAGTTTCTGATATCAGTTTGAAATTGACATTAACTTTAGAAAACAACACAAGTGACATACGGAAAATTGAGAATACGTGTTCAGATTGTTTTGAATATTTAGCAAAACGATCCATGAGTCATTTTTGTCATGTACCAATCACCCACACCTCAATCCAATGCACGGTGTGACCGGTATGGCTAAAAGTGTCTGATATTAGTTTCAAATTGACATTAACTTTAGAAAACAACACAAGTGACATATGGAAAACTGATAAAACGCACTTGGATTGTTTTGATACTTTAGGAAAACGATCCATGAGTCATTTTTGATGTGTATGAATCAGCCGCACCTCAATCTGACACATGGCATGACCGGTATAGTAAAAGTGTCTGATATCAGTTTCAAATTGACTTAAACTTTAGAAAACAACACTACTGACATACAGAATACTAGGAAAACGTGTTCGGATTGTTTTGATACTTTATTAAAATGATCCGTGAGTAATTTTTGACATGTAATAATTGACCTCGCCACAATCCAACGCATGGAGTGACCGGTATGGCTAAAAGTGTCTGATATCAGTTTGAAATTGACATAAACTTTAGAAAACAACACAAGTGACATACGGAAAACCGAGAAAATATGTTTGGATTGTATTGATACTTTAGGAAAATGATCCATGGGTCATTTTTGACATGTAAGAATCAACTTAACCTCAATCCAACACACGGTGTGACCGGTATGGCTAAAAGTGTCTGATATCAGTTTCAAATTGAACTAAACTTTAGAAAACAACACTATTGACATACTAAATACTGAGAAAACACGTTAGGATTGTTTTGATACTTTAAGAAAACGATCCATGAGTCATTTTTGAGGTGTAAGAATTGACCGCATCTTAATCCGACACATGGTGTGACTGGTATGGCTAAAGGTGTCTTATATCAGTTTCAAATTAACATAAACTTTAGAAAACAACATAAGTGACATATGGAAAAATGAGCAAACACGTTCGGATTGTTTTGATACTTTAGGAAAACTATCCATGAGTCATTTGTGACGTCTAAGAATCAGCCACACCTCAATCTGACACACGGTGTGACCAGTATGTCTAAAAGTGTCTGATTTTAGTTTCAAATTGACATTAACTTTAGAAAACAACACAAGTGACATATGAAAAATAGAGAAAACGCATTCTGATTGTTTTGATACTTTAGTAAAATGATATATGAGTCATTTGTGATGTGTAATAATCAACTACACCTCAATCCGATGCACGGTGTGACCAGTATGGCTAAAGTGTCTGATATCAGTTTCAAATTGACATTAACTTTAGAAAACAACATAAGTGACATACAGAAAACTGATAAAACACGTTTGTATTGTTTATAAACTTTAGGAAAATGATTCATGATTCATTTGTGACATGTAAGAATCAACCACACCTCAATATGATGCATGATGTGACCGGCATGGCTAAAAGTGTCTGATATCAGTTTCAAATTGACATAAACTTTAGAAAACAACACTACTGACATACGGAATACCGAGAAAAAGCATTCGGATTGTTTTTATACTTTAGGAAAATGATCTAGGATTAATTGTTGACATGACATGATAGCTATCTCCTGTTCATAATTTGATCATCTCTTCAAATATGAGTTCTATCTAGAAATGTTATGATCAGTATGCATACAGGAGCCTCTGCATCTATAGTAGGGAAGTGTGACCATAGAGGAGTGCTCGGCGAGGTTTAATAATCTCTCTCATTACTCCTTAGATATGGTGTGAGATTATTTTGTCAAATCTCAGACCTTTGAGAAGGGATTGCACTGGGACATCAGGGATTCAGTGGTATCTCTTTGTATTCCCACCTATTTTAGGGTGCTTGAGAAAGCCTAGTTAGTATAGATATTTCTGGTAGAGAAGATACCAGTTGTACAAGCTTGTAGTGATAATCTGGTAACTGAGACCTCTAAAGTTGGTAGCTGAGGACTGTCATAGGGATCCAGGCATTTTATATGCCTCAGAAGGTGAACCCAGGACTCATGTATAATGGTTCAAGGATCTTAGGGTGGATCGAATCAGTCGAGGGCAGGTAGTGTTTCTCCTATAATGGTCGGGGACATCTGGCTTGGGATTGTCTGACCCATCACACAACTAATTGTGATATAGTAAAGGGATCATTGAGATAGATACAGAGGCATGATAAGGGTGGTCTGTAGGGTAGTGGATGTGAAAGAGGGAAAGACAGGGCAGTATGAGGTGGTTTGAGGTTCAATATATTACCAACACCACTCCATGTAGTATGTTCCTTGCTTAGGGAGCTAGTGGTTAGGGATGAGGATAGATGCAGGATATGGAGGCCATGACCCTGAGGCTCTGAGGATGATATGAGGAATGATCTATGTATTTTATACTTTAGCTACAGTATTCATAGACATGGGTTCTATTCATTCCTTCATTTCAACTTCTCTAGTTCGAGACTTAGATATTCTGGTTGAGCCATTGACTCAACTGTTGTGGTTGGAGACATCTAAAGGCGGTGACTTGGTGATTTCGTATTTGTGATGATAGTTCAATTTGAAAATTGTATGTGATAGTTTTGTATGGGATCTCTTCATAGAATCAATGTGTCCTTATGAAGTCGTCTTAGGTATGGAATTTTTATCCACAGTTCATACCCAGAATAACTGTTTTAGGTGGAGGATGAGGTGTTTTCACAGTGAAGGAATGAGGTTTTCCTTTATGGGTGAAAAAGAAACCTTGTAAATTTGGAAAATCTTAGGCATAAATTGGTGTATTTTATTACTCAAAAGTTTTCTAGCATGACTTTTGGTGTAGTGGATGCTTTGGGCTATCATTTTCCTACAATAGTGGTGGAGTAAGAGGATGTATTCCTAGAGAATGTACCAAGTTTTTTACACCACTGATACCTATAATTTTGTATCTACTTTCATCCCAGGATGACACTAATATCTACACCATCATTACATATTTATCCTACAGATATTCAATAGATTAGGGTGAAATTGGAATAATTTCAGGAGAAGGGCTTTGGGAGAAACAACATTTCCCCTGGGAAACCCCAGTGTTGTTTTCCAAGAAGGAAGATGGGAGACTGAGGTTATGTATGGATTATCAGTGCTTTAATAAGGTGACTATGAATAATAATTATCCACTACCAAGGATTGACAACCTATTTGATTATTTTAGAGGGGCATGACTGTTCTCAAAGATTGACCACAGATCAAGCTATCACCATCTATGATTACGGGATTAGTATCTACAAAGGTTGACATTCAGATTTCGTTATAGTCACTATGAATACTTGTTGATGTGGTTTAGCATGAAGAACACCCCATAAGTGTTCATGGGACTCATGAACTAGATCATTAAACCTTTCTTATACCATTTCATGGTGTTCTTCATCGATGAAATCCTAGTGTATTAAACATCTAAGGAGGAGCACGCAAGACACCTGAGGGTGCTCTTGGACACACTCTGATAGCACCATCTTTATGGGAAGTAATTGAACTGTTAGTTTTGGATTTGAGAGGTCCACTTTCTAGGAAATTTCATCTCAATGGTTGGAGTAGTAGTATACCTAGTGAAGGTTGAGGAAGTGCTTTCTTGGGATCCACCCAAGAGTGTTATTGAGGTGTGGAGATTCCTTGGTTTGATAGGGTACTATCATAGGTTTGTACCCAGTTATCCAGAGTGAAATCAACCTTTATAGCTTTGAAGTGGAAGGGGTTTCCTTTTGTGTGGAAGGAAATATACTATTAGTGATTTCAAGAGCTGAGGAAGAAGTTGACAGGCATGCCCATCTTGAGATTTATAAAGGAGTTTGTTGAGTGCATAGTGTTCTATGATTCATCAGAGAGTGGACTTAGTTGTTTTATGATATATAGGAAGGTGGTTATTACCTATATTTACAACAGTTGTAACCACATGAGAAAAAATATACAAATCGTGATCTTGAGTTAGCAGCGGTAGTCTTCGCATTGAAGATGTGGTGACACTACAAGATGGATGAGCAGTTTATCATTAAATATGAACACAATATTGTGAATTATATCTTCTCCCATAAGGATATTAACTTGATATAGAGTATATGGAGGGAGTTCCTATATTACTATGAATTCGATATTGTCTATACTCTTGGTAAGAGGAACATGGTGCCATATGATCTCAGTAGGAGATATTGTTCTCAATTGTTGACCAAGGTGTCAGAGAAGTTAGCCTCAATGTAGTTTTCATTCAGGGAAAAGGATAGTACTTTATATCTTTAGTCAATGGTTGTTACCCCCCCACTTTTACAGTGTTTTTGGGATTCTAAATATGGAGATAATGACTATGTGACCTTATATACTTAGATATCCACTGTACATGCTCCTGATGGATATTTTGAAGGTGGAGATGATGTTATACTTTTCAAAGGGTGGATGATGGTACCATTGAAATTATGGGAGGAGGTATTGCAGTAGTTTCATAAATCCCATTTGGTGGTACATATAGGCGTGAAAAAGATGTTCTAGGAACTCTGACATCAGTTTTGGTGGCCAAGTATGAATAAATTATTATTCAAATTCATCTCTTGATGCCTAACTTGTCTACAGTTGAAGGTAGAGCACCAAGTTCTAGTGGGTTACCCAACCCCTTTAGGTTTCAGAGTGTAAGTGGGAATATATTTCCATGGACTTCACGATGATCTTACCACATATATCCAAGGGACACAATTACATATAGGTGATCATATACCGACTCACCAAGTCAGCCCCCTTCCTAGCTATTTGAGAGCAGAGTTCAGTAGAGACCTTGGGATGCCTCTAAGTGCAGGTGATACTCTAACTCCGTGGAGTTCCCTCAATGATCATATCTAAACATGATTCTCTCTTCACATATTGGTTATTGAGAGGATTATAGGAAGCCTTTGGGATATAGTTATTCTTGAGAATAGTGTTTCACCCCAAAACTAATGGTCAAATAGAGCAGACCATCTAGGTCTTGGAAGACACGATGCAGGAATGCATGTCGAACTTTGTAAATATTTCAGATGATAACATACCCTTGGTGAAGTTTTCATACACCAAAAAATACCAATCCACCATTATTATGAAACTATTTTGGGATTTGTATGGGAGACCCTATAGGTCACCACTTTGTTGGACTGATCCAGGAAAGTCAACACTCATGGGCCTAGAGTTGGTGTGAGATACTACAGAGAAGGTGCAGATCATCCAGGAGTGGATGAGGACTACACATAGTTGTTATAAGTCTTATATGGGCTATTTAAGGATACCTATAGAGTTTTAATAGGTATACCATGTGTTCTTGGGAGTCTCAAACAAGATCTGGATTGAGGATATTTGGACGCAATGAAAAGTTATCTCTGATATTCATTGGTATCTTACAGATACTACGTAGATTTGGTGAGGTGGCATACTAATTGGATCAACTACTATAGTTGGGCCAGGTACATGAAGTATTACATGTGTCTTAGATGAGGAGGTACGTTAATGACCCATCGCATGTTATTGACTTGGGAGATATGGACATCAAGTACGGATCTACCTTTGTAGAGTTCCCGGTAGAGATAGAGGATCGGAAGTAGAGGATCCTTCATGGGTGTTGAATTACCAATGTGTATGTCTGGTGGAAACATGAGAATATTCATAAGGTCACCTGGGAGTGAGATACCTAGATGAGATCCCAGTACCCTCATCTTTTTGAGTAGGTTTTTCTATTTTCGGGATAAAAATCCCTAAGGTGGGGAGAATGTAATGTATCATATTTTCTATGTATTGTTGTTGGATATTATATGGATTATTTTTTAGACCAACAAAGAGATGGTGTGTGATTATGAGTCCTGATGTTCTTGGGATAAATGTTGGAAATATATTAAATATATTAACAAGAAAACACATGTAGTTTGCTTTAAAAAAGTGTAATAAATCTTGAACATTGGCCCAGATCAGAAATATGAGGGAACCTTTGATTTAAAAAACAAGGTTTTACCATAGGTGTGATATAAACTTTGTTAGCATGGGATATTTGTGAATAAAAAGTCACCACGGGTGTAAATAAATGAAATAAATTAAACAATTAATTTATTTTGTTATTTCAATGCAAGGACTATTTTTCTACTTTCTTTATACGACTATGTAAATTCATTTAGGATTGGACGCAAAACCCTAGGGACCTAGGATCCATTGGAGGAGATCGTTCTTGGTAAATGATGACGGATCGGGATTATATCATGGATATTTATACCAACAGAGCTCAAGGATCTTGTCAATTATGGAAACAAAACCATTATTTGTCAAAAATTTATCTGAACTCCATATAGGATGTTTTACTTTGTGATTTCTATCCCATTCTTTAATCCCAAGTGAAAGCGGATCAATTCCATGAGCAAAATTGATTCACATATCACTGGTATATTTAATTTGATGGAATTATTTTTTTCATTTTGAATATATCCTCTTCATTAGTCATCTTTCGTGAAAATAGATCAAGTCCAAATTAATAATGGTCAAGGTTCGTTACTCACATTTTATGGTTTATGGATTTCTCCCCAATTTCATCGTGCGATCATCGTCATTATTCCCTTTGGAGAAAAATTCAAAAATACTTGGTTTTTTATTGTTTCATTACCGTTATTCAGTGAAATGAATCAAAACCATGGGTACAGAATGTGATGGAATTTTTTATTCGAGGTTTGATGATGATGATGGTTATATCAAGGGAGAACAAGACCAGATCAAGGGTTCTTCTTCTTCCCTGGTGGCACACGATGTTTTGAAGAACGGATGTGGTTTACCTGTGTGTTTCCAACCTGAATTACACTAAGAAAGTGGCTGCAATTCTCAATCAACAAAGATCCAAGATCTATGAAGTGATTTCTGGAAAAAATCAAGGTAGAAGCATTATGAGAAGAATAACAGAGGAGAAATAATAGATCTGGAAAATCCATAGAAACACGGTGTGTAACTCGGTATTACATGTCGTGTAGGGCCCATTCAAGGGTGGGTAGGGTTTTAGGATGAAGATAATAATCTCATGGCATATAACCCTTGTCACATTGAATTTTACCCCTATCACACGGTGTGTGAACCCTTTCATGAGGCTCGGTGTGTACTTTAGAAAGTACACAGACACAGGAAAAAAAACATGACCAAGTGGCATGTTGTGTACTAGGACATAGACACGGCTTGGCATACATGGGCTGGTACATGGACATGACCGCCATACATGGAAATATATAGGAAACATTGGTAGGATACCATGTGAATATACACACCATGTAATTATTTTACATGTCATGTGTATGGAGACTTATATGCCATGTGAGGCTCTTCTACACAGGCTATCTTGGGGACAAATTGACATGTTGTGTACCCCCTTGTACACGTTCTGATCCCTATTCAAGATTGTTTTTATCTATTTGTTTTCTTATTTTAGACTAGTATAGATTGATCAGGTTCCCTTAGTCCTTTCCCTTGAGGGTACAGTGAGACATTACATCCACATCATAGGATTATGATCCTCTCTAGAAGCCAAGTCTCAGATAGAGTTGTGGAGTCCCTCTGTGAGATTGGAGTGAAATCCTCTATCATCCTTTGTTACCTAATTGGATTTCTTGGAATCTCTATGACCTCCCTAAGTAGAGAATTTTTTGGGAAAAAATCCCTCAATGTATTATTGAAGCATTTTTGAGGTGATTGTGTTTGTTGACAAAGTGGACATCTGTGTTGTGATTGTTGACAAAGCAAACCATGACATACAAATTTGTTGAAAAAGGGGATTTCATGGTGGAATTTCAAGTTCAAGGTATGTGGTTAACAATCCATTTTTTATTCAAGAATTTCAACAAAGGAATGGATGATCTGGAGGTGGTACAAAAAGAGCAGATACAAGGTGGCGCCGTTTTACAGTGTTTGCCAAATTTTTGGGCTTGAAAATCATCAAATGGAGAAAAGTGATTTTGGAAAAGGGAATTGCGTGCTGTTGACTTGAAGGAGAGGAAGCTTGTGTGCCATATTTTTTTCAAGATCAGAAGATCAAAATATAGAAAAGGTAAAAGGGGCGACCAAGTTTTAGAGTTGTTTATGCAAGTGATTTGCATGGCCGAGACTTGCACGCCGAGGGGAGACTTGCATGCTATCACGCAGGGTGTTCAAATGCCTATAAATAGAGGTTGACCCCTCCTCATTCTGCATGAGTTCAACACTTAGAAAAAATTCGAGCTCCCGTCACACAGGTGTAGTGGTCGCGCAAGTGGTGGTGTGGTCGCACAAGTAGAAGTTGCACGCCAGTTATTTGTTGCGCGCCTAAGGAGGTTTGGGAGAGGAAGGAAGAGAGTCGCCCAAGTTTTGAGTTGAAGAATGAGGTGTCATGCAAGTGGTTTGGTGAGACTTTCACGCCTAGTTTTGAAGAATCTCGATAGTTGGTGGTTGCGCACCAATATTGGTTTGGGCGTAAAAGGGTGTGAGTCGCGCAAGTTTGGAGTTTTGGAAGCTTGTGTCATGCAAGTGGTTGAGGTGGACTTGCGTGTCGGTTGTAACTTGCACGCCGAGACTTGCATGACATCTTGGAGAAGGGCTCCAGGTATGGTTGAAGCACGGCAGTGATTCAGGGCTACGTGAAAGCTAGAAGATTGCCCGATACCTTCGGTGCAGAGTGAGATTCATTTACTAGTGAAAGTTGGACTTCAACAGAGCATCTACATACAACAGAGGATGTATTAATTAGTTATAATGAAGATACCTACAAGTCTATAAACTGTGAGTGGATCCTTTATAGAGTAGTGAGAAAAGTAAGAGGAAGAAGGTGATCCTCTCCATCGGCAGTGATCCAGAGAGAGAGAGACAGGGAGTGACCCTTCGGAATGCAGTGAGCTGACCCTAAACATTGTAAAGGCAGTGAACCTGGGAATAGAAGTGATCTATCCCGAACCTTGTAAACAGTAGTGTGCTTTTAGTGGATTTGGTACATTGGCACATCGTTGGTGTATGCTCCTTGGACGTAGCCCAGTGAGGGTGAACCATGTAAAAATCATCTTTTCCTGTGCATGCTTTAGTTTTTTTATACTTTGCTGCAGGAAAGAGAGAGAAGTGAGTCTTGCTTAATAGCGAGACAAGATCAATAGGGGCAGTTATTTTAATCTATCATACCTTGATTCACCCCCCCCCCCTCAGGGTATTTAACCTAGTGGACCTAACAGAATTGATCCTCTATCTACTAGGATATAACGGAAGGGTTTTTGGTATCGTTGACATATGATCCCCTATATAGTGGGTTGATCTAGATTGGGTTCATGCTATCCCCCAAAGGTTCTGGGCATGAACCCCTATCTTTGTATTAGGTTATTTTAAGACAAGTGATATTTCTTAGATAAGTCCCAATGAGATATACCTCTTCGACGATTGTCCTCAATGATAGCATGGATCATGGAGTGGATTCTCTCGGAATGAGCATTTCTTAGAGAAGAATCTTATGGCTAGCAGTTAGTTATGACCGCCTAGTGGTGTGGTGTCTTTCCTGAGTGTATCTGGGTTTTTCATTTATACATTGATTTTTATATCTTTTTTTTAGCTGACTATACTTGTTCCTTTGTTTTTAGTGTTTTCGGGGTGTCCTATTGGGTATTGTTATACTCACCCCTACATGATATTTTTGCATACATGTCATGTCTTATGCAGAAGATGACCCTTTTGAGGGTGTCCTTGGAGGATATGGGGTAGGTGGAGCATAGCTAGATCTTTTTAGACAAAGGTTCTTACTGAGATCTTTCATTTGTCTTATTTCTCACCCATAGATCGTGTTGGACCCTTTATAGTTTTTGGTTGGGCCTATATTTGGCCCCTTTTTCTACTTTCAGAACATTACTATCATACTCTATTGTGGGATCTTAGTTGTATAAATGAAATGTTTTTAGTTGTTTTACAATTTAGAATTGTGTGGACTTGGAGAATTGTGCATGTGTATAGGTACATCAGGATAATGCCTCCCATTTGTGGGATATGCCAACTCAGTGCTGGTCACCAGTCCTTGGCCTATTGGAGGTGGGATTGGGGTAGTCATAGGTCGGACCTCGGCGAGTCGGGTCATGATAGTGAAAATAGAGGATAAATGTGTTAAAACCTATTTAAGGGTTAAGGGAAAAATAGTCATTTCCCCTTTAAATGAGGCACACTGTTTGGACACACGGTTTAAGTAATCGTGCGCCAACCGTGCTGCCCTCAAGGTCCAATAGCTACACCCAACACAGTTTGGACATGTAGTCAAACAAATCATTCCCCAACCATTCCCTTAGCACTTCCCAACTCCTCACCCAATGTGGTCTTGGAAAAAAATTAAACAAACTATGTGAAATTCATGTGATTCACCTCTGTAATAAACTATAGAGATTTCACATGGTTGTGTACCCCACCTCACATGGTTTAATCAAGGTGTGAAACACAACCTAATCTACTAGAATAGGCTACACGATTTTAACTGGGAGGTTTCATGTTTTAAATAAACCATGCCCCTTAAGAAAGAGAGGTTGGACTATTGACTTGCATAGTTACACTGATCGTGCATTAACCATGCACCTATAGTTATTTCCTCCTAAAACTGAGTTTTCATGTCCTTACACATATGAAGATCATCTGAAACCTTGGAACATATCTTGAGACTTAAACCTAACTCATAAAAAACACTTTCAAGTGATCTAATTCTCATAATTACATTTATAAACTCAATTTAATATTCGACTCACCCACCAAATGAAAATCTAAAAAACTCTTGAAATTTTCAACCCTGCCCAAAAAGTGGAACCTTACAATCTCTACACATTAGAACTTCTCATCCCTGATATTCTTTAGGAACAAATAAATGACACCCAATATAATTTCTTTTAAAACCTTCACTCAAATGGTTGGGTTGTATCTGAGAATTCCCAATTCACTTCCAACAGTTCCTTTAATCATGTGGTACTCAAACCACAAAAACTTAGGAAAACACCCCAAAAAAGGCTGAAACATCCATATAGGGATTACCTGATCTCTTCGAACACAATAAATTATTCCATTGTTGAATCTTTTATCAAGTGGCCTAAGGCACTCCCCACCTTAGGTCTTAACCTTTGAATGGAAAATTTTGAGTCACAGCACACGAACCACCAGAATTTCCTACCAAAACACATCTTTATCATATTAATGATGCTCCCAACACATTTATCGAAAAGGTACACCCGATTATGGTGAGGACTCTACCCCTAGACCTCATTATGATCTCAACAATCAACTTCGAATTTCCCATCATAACTGGTCACTCTGGATTTCATGGAAAATACTAGAAGATTAATGAACAACACTTATCTCAACCCATGACAAACACAAAATGGTTACAAAATGACCATACAACTTGTTTTTAAATAGCCATAGTTGAACCACCTTTGGCGACTATTCTAAAAAATTATCAACTTAGATGTCTGATGCCTTTTAAATGATAGATCTTGATGCCTTTTTGATAGGTAATTTTGAGATCACATCAAGAACATTCCCCAAATACTATAACTGAATTCCAATATTTTCTCCCAAATGATCCAACACTGGTTCTTTTTATCAAATGGAATACAAGTGCCAATACAATATTCCAACAACTGGACCCACATTGTGATAACCTTTCTTACAAGGGGTTAATCTGCCAACTACCTTTGGTGGCATCCATACTATTAGGATTCTGTAAAACTACTCCTTGAGAACACTCCATGGGAGTCTGTCTAACAAAAAAAAGTAATTTGGTTTACTTAGCTTGGCATATGATCTACTCTCTCCCAGTATACTCAGGATGAATTCAACATAGGGTTTGTTATCACCTCTAAGCAAGGAGTAAAACAATAATTTATCATTGATCATGTGCTTCTCTTTTCAAGCCACACACATATTGAAAAAGGTTATAGTATCCTTGGCCAACCCCTAACACCAAATATCCCAACCACGGGTGTTTAGGTTCAAACATGGGTCAACCATCTCATGGTGCCTAAAATTGACTCTGATATAGCCCATAGTATAGACTCTCCCTTGAATTTACTCAATATCAATTTCACCATTCCTATAAGTTCCAGTAGGAAACATTCAATATTCCGATCTCACTCTACCACTAATCAATTGGTTATCTAAATGAAACCCCATGAAACTGGGCTATACAAAACCTTTCTTACACAGTTGGTGTACACTCCTGTAACCCCCAGTTCTTGACCTACTCTCACTCACACGAGTCTTTCATCATCAAGGTGAAGATGAACATGATAATTGGAATGTCAATTTCATTAATACAGGATCTACCTTTGAACTCACCCTAAAAATAGGCATCTCAAGTGTCATTAAGACTCGAACAACTTCTCGCCTCACGACATCATTTCTAGATATTGAATGTTTAATAAGTTTACTAGATTTTAAACCAGTTATGAACATTTTTGTATTTCCCTTTATGATCATGTTACTTCTACTTGTAATTACACACTCTGGATGACCGACATTATGTTACCCACCTTATAAGTGTCATAGTCATCTTGATATAGAGAATAGAAACATCTAGAAAAAAATATTCGGTTACCACAAGAACCCGGTTCCTAGATGTGGCCAAGATTATTTTAGCAAGCGTAACACATGAAGAGAGAAAAAATAGTAGCTTTAAAGTGAATTTTTTCATATTTACCTTTAGACATACACACGTCACTCCTCCGAGTCAGGTCTAGAATCCTCATGAACATAAAGTGTAGAAGAAAAAACTAATCTAGATTAGTCGTTACACTACACATGATCATTTGTATAATGTCATCCCAAATCACTTGGACAACTGATATTTTGATTTATAGCTCAAAGGTGAAATGGTCATAATGATTTTACAATGCTCAAGTCACTCTACTTTTGAGGTGACCTCTAAACATAGCTTTCAAGAACCCACGACCCTTCATTCACGCAGTCGGGTAACCATAGAGTTTAAGGTATCACATAACCTTGTCTCTCGAACAACATATTATTCAACATAAAATTTTAAATTGATAAGAATCACACATAACCATGCATGCCACTATGAAAAAAAACATATCAGGTTCTATGCATTCCCGGAATGAGAGGACCCACTAAAGAGGAGGAAGATCTTATACCAATGAAGCAAATGATCATGCCTGAGGCATGTCTAACCTATAAAATAGAGTATTACATGATGGTCACACCATTAAATAGACTTAACCTATTGATCCATGACCCATTTAATCAGATATTTCACTTCATTAATAGGATTCCTACTCGGGAAAATGTCACCTAAAAGATGCCTCTCATCGAAAAATGTATAATAATAATTTATAAATGCTTAAAGGTTCTTAGAAAACTACCTCTATAGGGATAACCCATTACTAAATCATAAGGAGTCGATCCAAAAATAGGTTCATGCCTGAAAATATCACTAGGCCTTACCACCTAACATCTAGGTCCATGCATCCTAGGAAGAAGTCAATTGGGTCTACAGAAAACATCAGCATCCTCATTTCAAGGTGACATCAAGGACTGACCCTCACATGAGGGTTCCCACTATAGAAACCTAAATCAAGTTTCCCTTTTTAAGGAATTTAAACAAAGTTAATTTATTAAATGTTTAAATAACTAGAATAAGGGATTCCAATTACTAGTTTTAAAAAAAATGGCACTAAACAATCCATTTAACTTCTATCATATAGAGTTTTAGGAACATTATATTATTATTACTTTTAAACATTTATTTAATTCAAGATTTTCTGCAACTGGATTAGTTAAATAATATATCAATTTCAAATATAAGAGAAAAACACTATTTATTTTGTAATTGAAATTTTTATTAATTGATTCTTGATAATAATAATAATTCTAAAAAATAAAGAAAAATAATTTTATTAATTAAGAGGACAGGTCAAGTAAGATTCCACCATATGATTATATTTAACACCATATAACTGGATATAGACACTTTATATAACCATCCCATTATCCTGTAAACACCACCGTGGGGTTAAGTACTAAGAATGAAAATAAATAAGGAAAACTACATAGGTCCCATTAAACCAATTTGGGTTCATTTAAAAGCAACCATTTAACAATTATTTTCCTAGATTTCAAACACCCTTAATGGGTTTAACACATAATCATTTCATCTTGAGACTGACCTACTTAGGCCAAGTCCATTTGTCCCATAGGCAACATGCCCCCAACTCGCCTATGTTGGTCCAGTTGTGTATTTGTAATATCAATCATACAAGACTCCATACCCAAAATATGAATATGCAAGTATTTATAATTTACAATTTTTTTATCACGCGATTAACTAACATTGAAAATTAATGGTTAAAATTTTTCAAAACAAATTTAAATTCTTTACAATTTAAGGTACCAACCAGGTCAACTCATTAACCAGTCAATTATAATTCAAGATTCAGAATTTCTAATTCCACATAATGGTCTAGTTAGTTGAATAAATGTTACCAAATTATAGAGGTGCTTTCCTTTATAATTTACAATTGGAATTCATGTAACTAAGACCAAGTTATCATGCTTTTTTACAGTATAAACAAGTCTATATATATAATGATTTAATTATATGGGTTACCATCTTTCAATTTATAATGTCCCATATTCTTTATAAACTAGACCATTGTTTCCCATTTAATTGAAGCCATATTACTACATTTAATTTCAAACTATAGCATGACTACATGAGATGGTTCGATTATATGGGTCTCTAGTTCCAAATTTATAAAGTGCATGTACACTTTATAAATTGAAATTTGGCATCCATTTAATTGAAACCATTAATATTCCATCCCATGAAACCAATGGCTCATAGCTCGAACATAAAACACCCAGGTTTTTAAATAGAATTCCATCATCAATATATGCCTGAAAAAACTATTTATGTTGATGCATATATTTTATTTAATCAACCATATATCACAAATATCACTAGTAATGCTATTAAAATTAAATAAATAAAATAAATCATGGAAACAACATGAAGATATACCATGAAAGTAAGGAAACACCCAAGCACGGTACCAAATAAATCATACTAAAATAAATCACAGAAGCATGGAATACAATTAAGCATGTTATATAAGAGATAATGCTTGTAATTACATAAAAATACATATAGGTAAGCATGATAAACTACCAGGGAAGGCACATTTATCACAAGTATCAACCAGTTTATAATGCGACCTACATGGCACGACATATGCATGACATTTGAATCTTTGTGTTCTTAAAATTATGCATGAATGCACCTGACTTCTATTTACATGCCAGGAAAAGAGGTGAGAATCCAATAAATCCATAAATAAATAACTATATAAAGTGTGAAAATCACTCAAGGTGAAATATAAATTAACTATAAAAAAAGTAGAATTAGTAAACCCATCCTTGGTAGCTTGATCATTCCCTCACGCGTGGGTTCACCAGACATAGAAACAAGTTATTTATCAATTAATGACACATTACTAGTCCCCTATATATCATCCTACATTTTAATAAAAAAGAAAAAATAAGATCTGATACCATTTGTAGCATCCCGACCCAGATGCCACTCAAACAGTTCCCTAGGTTGGTTAGCCATTGAGCCTCAAGTGGGCCTCCCTATATGTTAGAGGATTCCAACTAGTAGTGAGGGTGTAAATGTTTTAAAATGGGGAGGATATACCCTCTGGAACATCTATAAATATATTATAGGAAATATAAATAAATTAAGAAGAATATAATAAAAACTGGCAATCAATACTGAATTAATCAGTGATCATGCATGGACAAGCTCTGAAAAATTGTACAGGAACTTATACCCACTATATAATAATACTGACAAGGAAATAAATAAATAAAAGACAAAATAGCTATATCCAATAACATAATGAGAACATTATTGTCCCTCTGATCCCATACTACATCCAAGAAAAGAACGATAACAGTAAGAAAGTACAATCTAGGAACCTGATCCAATAAACATGAGATTTTTTTGGGTGCCCCAGTGCATTGGAGGCCCAAACATGGTGTAAGATATAATTAGTAGGCCACCACCAATGGTGTCTAGAAAAATATAGTCAATGCATATAAAATGAGTATTTTTCCAATAGAAAATATAATACAATAAATAAATAAAACATGTCGGTCCAGGTTCTTCATGGATACCTTCCTCATGTAACCTACTTCGGTTTAATACAGATGCCTTTGAACCAAGGTGAACCTATAAAAGTATGGTATGAGGATATAAAAGGGTCCATAACTAAGCATTAATGAGTAGACTAACCCCAAGCATGTATTTTTTCTTGGCAAACATATCCCTATAACCTCGGTTATACATTCTTATTCATTAATTATAAGTCATCATTTGAAATTAATAAGAGGAACCTTGAGACCATCCAAGGAAATCCAAAATGGAATCCCAAGTATCTCTCAAGGGTCAATATGAATACCCAATAGTATAAGAGTCTCTCCAATTAAATCCATAAATAGAATCCCTAGTATCACTCTCATCATGTTGTGAAAACAAACCCTTTGAGCATGTCCCTAGTATCTCACACGAGAGACCAAATATCAATCATGTCCTGGTGTAACCATCACACCACTAAGCGTGTCCATGGTGTCTCCCCTATGAAACCAGTATCACTCATAATGAGGTAGATAAAATGCATGGTGATCTCATCCAAGGCATACCATGCATCTCTCCGAGTGTATATATAATCCAGTTACAAATTCTAATCATGAAGTAAGATGAGACCAGCCGATTCATCCATTGGTCGATACCCTTGTATCTCCATAGGCTATGATGAAGGTGAGTTAGCTATCAGTATCTCATATCAAAAAACCATGAATTAATTCCATAACATTTTATCTAAAATGGAAAACTCATTTAGTACATGCAATTCAATTATGTCATAAGGAATAAGGGCCTAATATATGGCCTATAATTTCACTTAATTAATTTCATTTTTCAAATGTATTTATTCAAGGTAAATCACACACCTTGAAGGTTGTTTTATAATTTAAGGTAAGGGAACCTAGGACTTTTAAGGAATCCACACCCATGGTGTGGATAAATTCAAAGAGATCAACAAATGGTGTTGGTTTTTCATTACCTGGGACCATATTAAGCATGAAAAACCATTTAATTAAATTAATTTGGCATTAAGGATGTGATTCCAGAGGAGTATGACATGAAACACAATAGTGAACAATATAAAATCACTAGACCTTGAGGGAAAATAATGCGACCACCTACCTCATGCTTAGGATGGTCCAATCATCTAATATTATGATTTGGTTTGAGTAGGTTTGGAAGAAAACTGAAGAATCATCAAACGAACTAAAAATTGTGAAAAAAGAGATTTCATGGATTTAGCATTCTATAAGGAAAGGTAAATGAATAAGAGAAGAATGAGGAGTTGAGATCCTACTAATATGGTTGCAACGCGCCTAGGGGTTCTCTATTCAAATAAGAAATGAAGGAGATCCACCAAGGAGGAGGATATGGAGATCCTGGTGTGCAAGAGACCTTTTGGGCATGAAAATGGGGGAGAAATGGGGTAAAACAAATTTAAGGGAATGAGGGGGAAAACAATAATTTTTCTTCATTAAATAAGCCACACAGTTAAGCCACACGTTTTACTAACTGTACACCAATTGTGCTACCCTCACAGTCCAAGCTCTACACCCCACATAGTTAAGCCATGTGGTCAAACAATCCATGTGAAAACCATGCCCTTGGCACTACCCAACTCCTCACCCCGCACAGGCTAGTTACACGATAAGGAAAACCATGTGCAAGCCATGCAGTTCACCTCTGTAATAAACTACAAATATTTCTCATTGTTTTGAGACCCACCTCGCACGGTTTAATCAAATCGTGTAGCACCTCTTGCTATACTAGACTATGATGGATGGTTTCACATGGGAGGTTTCATGGAACAAACCATACCCCTTAATAAATAGGGTTCACAAGGTTGACCCAAAAAAATACACAAACTGTGTGCTAACTGTGTGCTAATAGATTTTCCTACTAAAATAGATTTTTTAGATCCTGATGCATCTGAACCTCATCCGAACACTCAGGACATATCTCGAGATTTAAACCTCACCCAAAAAAGTCATGTTTAAGTGATATAATGGTCAAGATTATGTTTCGAATCTTAGTTAAAGATTTGAATCACCCACCAAATGAAAAGTAAAAAAACTATTGAAATTTTCAACACAGTCCAAAATGTGGGATGTTACATACATGTGTAGGTGTGAGAGAAAAAAACAAACTTAAAAAGGTTATCAATGTGGGGCCACCTAACATAGAAGATTCCTACACCCATTGATTTAGGGGGGTGTTGGGATTCATGATCACAATGTAGAATAGTATTAAATAAATATTTTAATATAGTAATGTGCAGATGTGAGAGACATACCTCGCATAGAGGCATCCCCATGCAAGGTGTTGGGTAAGAAACATGACATTGTGTTGGGTCATCAAACCTAGGACATTCTGGGTGAGGCTAGAATTGTCCCTCCCAACCCAGATTACCCACCCAAGGGATAGATTCACCTTAGGGAGACCGTTTTCAGTCCAAACAGACCCAACAAATTATAATAAAAAATCAGAAAATGAATAAAATTGTTTTTAATTAAAATAAAAAATTTCAGGTGTCGTAAAATGTATCGATAATTAATTAAAAAAAATTTAATGCATTAAAATGCTTTCAAGATTAATTTTAGCTTATTTTATTTTTATTATGAAATATTATTGCATTTTGATTGGTCATGAGCTTAGACCGGACCAATTTCTATTTGGTTTTTTTATTTAATTTAATTAATTATTTCATTTAATTTTTTAAAATATAATAAAGACTTATTAAATATATTATTAGATGGTATGTATATTATATCTCAATTATTAAATGTATATGGGCCAACATGTTCATATTTGACTGAAAAAAATTTATTCCTATATCTCAAGTACTCCCTACCTGTATATGAGTATACATTGTAAAATAGATGAGTTTACAATTGTGTTTTTTAGTCGATGGATGGTGTGAATCCAAAAAAGATAAAAACATGATGGTTTGATGGGAGTTGCAACTCAAGCTAGTGAAATAGCTCTAGGGGTTCCCCTGGGGTATCAGTTGATCTGTTATCTTCTCAATGGAAAAAATGATAGAAATAACTAATAATCTGTCATTATTTATTTATTTTATTATTCATTATTAATTGATAAAGAATGTGTGGAAGATACATGATCACATATAATCGTTAAATAAGTAAGCACAGATAAAATAAATGATAATGCACTATGAATGTATTTTATTTATTATTGGTTAAAATTGTGAGTGTGACTTCATAGTAATAGTAAAGGTTAGTATAATCATGTTTTAGTTGAACAAAAAATAAAAACATAAAATTGATAAAAGTAAACATTATGTCATTAACACCTTCTATCACTTTATTTTTAACAAATTTATAAGTTTGAGGTACTTTTTAGCCTTAATTGAGAAAACCTATTACTACTGGGGTATTCTTATGAAATAGTTGATTTGACTTAACTAAATTTGGTAGAAAACAAGTATTCATAGCTATCTTGTTGTAGCTTTAGAGGTAAAGTGTTGAGTGAATCAATGTTATGATTTTTAGGATATGATACTCCGCTCAACAAATCAAGGATCCACTAGTCAAAGTAGTCGTCCAGCCAAAATATTGCCTTAGACTCTCAGAGTGGTGGAGTTTTCATATCTCAAGCTATGAATAAAGATTTAAGGATCCTTTCTGTAAGAATACTCAAGAAACTAAGTAATCTAAATCTAGTAGTTGATGGATCAAAGGATTTTATAATATAGTAAGAGACCTTTAATATTTTTAGATCCATAATTTATAATAATCAATAATAAAGATAAAAAGTACTAAGCCTCTTAAGGTTCATTTTTTAGAAAAATAGAAAGTAACACCACAGAAACACTGCAATCTATGTTGTGCAATGTAAATGTTCTAATCAAAAATAATTCCCAAGAGTGGTATAGTCCCTTGCACATATTACTATGATATTAATGAAAATTGGGTGTGTTAATGTTCCCCCTAACTGTTGATCCACCTTAGGAATCAATTGAGGGTGAAAAGGAATCTTACAAGAGACTCATGGATGACACATTTGATGTTTATATCAGAATACTATAATCAATTTCTAGTTAGTTGTGAAAGAAACATTAGGACATGGATGGTTACACCATTTTTTCTCATCTTTGAGAATATTTTGTGGAGAAAATAAAGCAATAAAGGAATAGTATGATGATTACACTAAACATGTTTAGAATGAAAGATGAATCAAAATCACTCAATATATCCCATTTTTTCATTATTTTCACCCAATTACTCCATTTTCATTGAGCCTTATAAAAATAATAGTATGGATAAACCATTTCAATATATTTTAGGTAATATTCACCAAGAAGATAAGAACTTAATGAAAGATAAATCTTTAATTCATATGGTTAACTAGAAGGAAAAACATCGAAAACTCCAATGGCATGAACACTAAAAAATTCACATTCACAATTTACTTCTAAGAAACCAAATATAAATAGTTCATGCATCAAAAATGAGGTGATTTTAATCACATGTAATAATAAAGGTCACTGGAAGATAAATTGTAACGAACTAAAGAAGAAACAATCAGATTATTTTACTTTAGGGATATTCATCAATGAATATAATATTTCTATTTTATTTATTTGGTATTAGATACTATATGTGTATCACATAATTTTATCCAAATATAGGAACCAATAAAGTTTAGAAACATTAAAATAGGTAATTTATATTCTCCAAGTAGTTGAAAACAGGTGATTCCTATATCAATAGTGGGAAGCACATGACATCTAAATGCCTAGTGCATTGGGTATTGTTGAACAGTTATTGAGTATTTCCAAAACATTTATCTCATGTGTCTATTGGACACAATGATACATTTTTTTAAATTTAAAATGAATATTTTTTGTGTTGTTTCACACTCAATAAATTGTTTAATAATATTTGAGTCATCTACAATAGATGGTGAATATAAAATATAAGACTCGGTAATACCCGACTATGGAAATAAAATTATTTGTCAAGTAAAACTAAAAATACTTATTATGTATATACTTGGTTAAGTATTTTAAATCTTTGTAGATAAAAACATTAAGTATTATCAAAATTATTATCAATTTTTAGACCAAGAAACCACTTTGAAATAAATTTTTGTCACAAAGTACCTAGGGATATTTTTTCTTGACTGTGTAAACTATTCTAAGGAGAAGAAAGAGGTAAGCTTTTATACCTTATGATATTCCTTCATGAAATTTAAGGAATGTAAAAGTGAATTAAGAAACATAAAAGTTTGGAAGATATGAATTTCTTCAGGAACTTGATCCAATGAATATCTTAAATAAATATTCATTTATTATGAATAGTGTTGAGTTGATTTATTCCTAAACACACATTTCCTTATACACATAAGACTTATGATGTTAGAAAAGGTGGATTAATATGAGTATTACATATATTCACTGATCATTAAAATATAGAGTGGAGTTATTTCTAAACTCACATTTCCTTATACACATCATAGTCTTGATTAAAGTACAAGGAGGATCAATGATGATACTTATAAGAAATACAACATATTCTATTAATTTTTGAGACATGATTGGAAAACAATGGTATTAACCCATTAACATATGCCAACTATAATGAAAAATGGAAATAATATGAGTTATAATATTAAAGAAATAAATTGTGTAATAATTAATTTGTATATGTGCAAAGTGATTTTTGAGGATAAGGAAATAAAAAAACTTTCATTAATAAAAACCTAAAGTGAAAATAAATTAATTATCCATAAAGTTTTAAAGGATATTACATAAATCCCTAAGATAGAAAATTTATTTTCAAGTGAAAGACTATATTTCTATAAGTAGGGTGAAAATATCTATTAGTTATAGTGAGATAAATATTGTATTGAATAAAGTCAATGCTCAAAATATATACATATTTGGAACAGGAACAAGTTCCCTAAGTGACCATGTAAATGGAATGTTCCAGAGACACATACTGTGAAGGAAAGTTAAAACCATAGAGATGGTTTTATGATAAAAAATTCAAGGTGATATATTATTCATTAATGATAATGAATCTTATTATTATATGGAATCAATAAATGGTGATAATATATAATTGAAAAGTTCATATGAATTCATAAAAATTGATTTTATATACCAAAATTAGGTCTTCATTTTGGATGTTTTTCTAATAGATGTAAAGTTGTTGGTGGTTATTCAAGAAAAAATATACATGGGTGGTACAAATATGATATCAATAAGGATATATTGGTTATACCAAATCATAAGGCTTAAATCCAATACAATTATATGTGTCATGAAAAAATTCTATGATCATAATTTTGTATGTGAAAACCACATTAAGTGTCTATACAACACAACCAAAAAGGGTTGGTGACACCATATAATTCCAAAAAGGAATTAAAGTTATAGAGATATATTTATGGATAATGAAATCATCATTATAATAGAATATTCATTTGAAAAAAAGAATACCAGGTGTCTATACGAGTTTAGTGGGAGAACCATAATTTTCCCAGAAAAATATGTTGCTAACATATGGAAAACAGTTATTAGTCTTACAGTTAGTTAGGAATATATTGGAAGTAACTCTTTGAATATTTACTTAACATAATAAACTAAATTATAGGATGAAATATATATTGAGGTATATCTAATTGTTACTTAAACTAATTCAAAGTATATATATTGTCAAATTATTGTTAAATATAAGTTGTAACAATTCAAGAGAAAATTGTTTCCAATGTCACATGGAATAAATCTATGTAAGGAGATATATATGAGACATATAAGGAGATGAAAACAGTTATTTGATTTTTATATGATGGATATATAATATATCCCATGTTATGTAAAAAAATATGATATTTTCAATACATACATTATAGTAGAAAAATATAAAATAAATCTATGAGAAATGAATAGGTAGTAGTTAGAGCAATCCAATAGTAATCAAGAACGTACAAGGCATATGTACCTGGTATCAAAGAGTAAGTAACACTAGTTATAAGGGGTAAAAAACTAGTTTTCCTATGCATAATATGATATAATATCCCAATTATGAATGCAAAATGATAAAGAGAATCTCATTGAATCCAATGGTATTCGTATCTAAAAATACCAAGTATATTGCAGCTTCTGATGCGGCCAAAAAATTAGTTTAAATACATAAGGATTTGTTATAGTTCTTGGAATCATGCATAGATATTGAATCATTATCATAAGATAAATTATAAAATTATTATTACAATAGTACTATCCAATATTTTAAGGTTAAGATATAGGAAAAAAAGATATGCTTGGTGATATAATCTCTTAAGTGGTTTTACTTGAGGAGATGAAGTCACAGATAGTAAAGTAACCATGTAGTAAAATGTTTCAAGACTAATGACTAAAGACACAACTCAGAAAAAGAATTATATTATCATGTGAGAGAAAATGGGTTGATGGTTAACAAGTTGTCTCTAATTCAAGTGAGAGTGTTGTAATAGTGGGTGACAAAGACCCAACTTGAGTAGTACTTTTCGATTACCATATCATTTTTACAGATAGTTATACATCATGTTATCATACCATAACAGTTTTGATACTTATTCATCCATTATTTACATGGTAATATACTTATATTATTTATCATATCAAAAAGATATATTTGTTCTCAATTATAATGAGAACCTTGAGATACTCTGACAGTAATTATAAAACATTTATCATATGGTCTAGATACACCATGCTGGCATAACAAATATGATGTATGACTATCACATGTTGAGGTCTTATAAGTATTTATAATTTTTCACATGAAGTTCGTGTTGGTATAACTCATTTCTACTTTGATTATTTTGTGTTTTTATAATTACAATATACTATATTTATTTATTTATTTATTATTTTGTTTTTATTTATTTATTCTTTTGATAATTAAATTTTTTTATTTGTTTATAATAATAGTTTGGTTGAATTATAATTATTTTTTATTGTTTATTGATTTTATGGAAAATATTTTTTATTTAATTTTTATTTAGTTTTTCATCATTTATTTTTATTATTCTTATTATTCTATATAATTATTTTTAACTCTTTCGTGAGAAAAAACTATTTTCTAAAGTTATTTTTTACCATTATTTACGTTTTATTTTACACTTATGTAACTCGGGATAACATTTCTGTACCCTTATATAGCATGTGATATTTCTTACTACCCATACATAAACTATAGAATTCTGATTATACATTTATTCAAGTTTGTTTTTCCTTTATGTAACTTTCATTATACCCTTATTGAGGCAATTGTAAAATATGTTTCTCCCTACATATATGGAAGGTACCTTTACATAGAACATGTAAATTTATTGTTACCTTTATGCATCTTTTTAGTTACCCATACATAGTGCTAGATTTTATTTTTTATCTTTACATAAACCTATATAAAATAGGTTTACCTTTATGTAAGTCCTTTATGGTTCAACTTACCATTATGTGTCCGATATAAAAAAATTTTTACCTTTACACATTATTTTAAAATTTCATTTTTCCTTTAATAATGGCATCAATCTTACCCTTACATGGTTTTGAAAACCTTAAATATCCACTTTACTATATTTCATGATTTTCAAGATATATAGATTTGATGCTTGTGTGTTTCAAATGTTTTAATTATTCTAATCATTATATAAATTATTATTAATGATTTATAAACTATGTGAGTTATTTCTAAATTATTTTAAAATCATTTTTATAATGATTAATATTGTTCTTGATTTAATAATGAACTTGTAGTAAAATTTTCAATTTTTTTGAATTAATTATTATGATTTTTTTTTTGATTTAATGTTTCTAAAATCATTGTGTAATCTAACGAACTCATTCAAACTTGTTTTCTTATTTTTAAATATTGATATTATTTCATTAATAGATATGGAAAGTTATTTAAAATTCAATTTTTTGATTTTATAAAAATAATTTGTGTGATATTTTATGATATATCTTTGACCTATTATTATGGATTGTTTTAAATTTTATAATGTGTGTTTTAAAATTAGTTTGAATTGTTAAAAATTCAAATGATAATATTTTCGATAATCTGTTTCTATATCCTATATCATTCTTTGATATTATTATTATTTTGAATTTGAATTTCCTAATGATTTCCTCAGCTTGTTGAGTTATTTTTTAAAGGGATTGAGTGGGATTAAATAAATAATGGTCAAAATACATTGAACTTGGACTTCTTCTACATAAATACTCCTGATGTATTTTAAAACATTACCGAAAGATGATAAGAACATAAATAGAAACATTTGGAGGCCTTGGTAGTCTATATGAACATTCCTTGAAAATCCTTCTCCAATTTCCAAATTGCTCAATTGCTCTCAAAGTGCTTTCATTTCTAAATCTTCTTTCACCATCTAGAGTGTGAACTAAATTATAATATCCAAATCACTCTATTCTTTTATTCCCATTCATCCCTTGTGATAATCATATTATTTTAGAGAATTGAGATCAAGATCAAAATACCCTCTTCCGCCTCTTTCTTCTATTTTTCAATTTACTACCATTAATTAAAGGGATCAGGTTTTCTTTTCTTTTTTTCATTCAAAAGACAAAGGACTATTATTTTGAGGTTTCTAGATTTACTATTAAATAGCTAGTGTCTATTATATCTGGTTTCATGTTATAACATAAAAATGAAGGTATAGTTTTGGTATCTTAGTTACCATTAAATCCAAGGTGCTATTACATTAAACCCTCAAGGGATTAAGGTGGTAGATATAGGGGTACCTTTAGGAACTATTACCTAATTTCCTTAATAAATACCATGTCTCTTTTACTTTACATGATTTTATTTATTTATCACATTAAATCATTATTTCTTATTTTGTTTAATACATCAAATGTGCTTAATATATTTATTCTTGAATCACCCTTCTTTTTATTCTTCCATTTTTGTTGTTATTTTTAATTATATTTTTCCATTTTTGACTTTGATTCTTTTATTTTATTCAAAAGGTTTTAATTTATTTAATATTTTTAAAAGAAATTTTTTAATCTTGGATTGTTTTACATTAATTTTTTGAGTCTAAATTCACCCCCTCTTACCATTTTTCTTGTCTCTATTAGAAAATTTTCACATGGTTATCTCTAGTACATGAGATTATTAGGAGTAACCCACAAATAGAAACACCACATGTTTTGGTTGTCATTAGTTGTTCCAATATGCAAGTGTGTGTATTAGTATCTCGACTTGATATCATTATCAATGTTCAAGATTTGATCATGTACATTGATGCAATAAGAAAAACATGAAATTTATGTCATGGAGAGGTATCTTTTGTTGGTTATATCATTGGTGGTAAGACATTAATTGAATGATCAATATAGAATTTTTCACTTTTGTAAAGGAAGATATTTTTTAGTTCTAGTTGACCATGATGATACTACCCTTAATAAATATATGTCCATGGTAGAAAAAATTAATTTCATCTACTAAGGTCAAATATAATAAATAATTCAAGAAATAATGATGACACAAAGATTGTGTCATGTTTTATGAGATATCATGAGACAAAGAGACTACATTACACAGAGCATGTTAGCATAAGGTTAGTGTATCAATTAATTATCCTTATCTCTCTAGGGGTTATTATGTGTTTCTATATACCACTCTTATTCTATGTGTATGGATAACTATTTTTGAGATAAGGGTATGTAGGGTCACACACAAAGTGTATCCACAAGTTCCACATATTAGAATGAATAAGAGTTTAGGATGAAGTGGGCCCACATGTGGGATCCGGTGAACATCATAGTTTGAATGATAAAAAGTAAATTAATTATATTAAATTATTTGAGTTTAGTATAATAATTGAATTTATTTCTTAAGGTTTTCAAATTTTATTTAATTATAAAAGTTAATATGAGAAAATATTATTTTTCGAACAAGCGTAACACTTTAAATGTTCATTAAATATTTAAGGGGATCTTATGAGATGAGTAAATGGTTCATGTTTTATCACATAACACATTAAATTTCAATATGTGAGTGATAAAATATTTTTTTTCAATTATTACAAGTTTAATTAAGTTATAAGTGATTAGATAGTTCTAAAATTATGGTTATAACACTCCAGGGACCAAAGTAATTTTTTTTAAAGTATAACATAAATATATAAATTAATTTTAGACTCAGGAATAACTATTCATTTATTTTTCATTAATATGAGTGATCCCTATATCTCTATCAAGATTTTATAGAGAGATACTAAATGGAAGAACAAGAAAAGATTGATTTCTTCGATTGAATTGATCTTGTATTGTTCCCATGATCAAAGGTATGTCATAAGAATCTTCAGTTTCCCATGCTAGCATTGAAGAATCAAAGAAAAAAATTACAAGATTTATGGTTCATGTGTGGATGATCTAGGGGAATCCTTTATTGGTGTATTCAATATATGGAACACCAACAATGAGAAGATCATTTCAGTGTTGAAAAATGAAAAAGGTACCATTTGAGGTTTTGTTTTTTTCATACTTGAATTAATTTCACAAATATATGTGGGTGAATTCAAGTGTCGTTATACCAAATTAGATGTTACAACACTAATATGGTTTATTTTTTTGAAAATAACTATATTTCCCACATCCAAAATTCCCAGGTCCCCACATCATTTGGAATTTTGTTATTATTTTTAATTAATTTTGTTGTCATCTTGTATTATTGTTATTTATCTTTAGAGAGTAAAGTCTCCCCACTACCATCTCTTAGACCTTATTTATTAACTGATATCATTTTTAATATAGGTAGGTGTGCCTAAGGTCTAGAAGTAATTTTTTATACCATTTAAAACCATCATTTTCTCTACTTATCTTGTAAGATATTTGTTTTGTAGTATATTTATCCTGGAAGAGTTGAATTCATAAGGGTAAAGGTAAGTTCTGGAAGCACTATTTCAAGAAGTGTTACACATTTAAAATGACCAAAAAATATTATATAAGTTATAAGGTGAGTAAAAAAAATATTTGGTATATCTTGAATTTGAAGTACCGAGTACCAGAAGCTGAAGTAGTAGTGGAAAATATACAATCCAAACAATGAAGAAGTTTAAAAGAACTATTATCATATAATTGAGGATTTGTATTGGGGTTTTTATGAATCTATGGTGATTGATGTTTGTGATTTGATATGTAATTTAGAATTCTAAAAGTTATCTTAGAAGGATGAGATATGTTCCATAAGTTGATGTACTATATATCGCAAGATGAGAAGTGTTTACTATAATTGGAAAATTATTAGGGAACACTGTTATATGTAAAAATAAAACTATTAATGTATAAGAGTCTTTTCCTTTATGAAAATTCAAAATTTAAGATTCATAAATATGTAAGGGTCCTTAGTTTACTAAATTTATAACTCTATAATGCATAAGAGTAATAGATTTAATACATAACAATATCCTCATTTTCTAAATATTGATACATAATAGTTAAAAAATATCACAAAAGGGACAACAATAAGAAAATATTAGATCTCTGGGAATCATATTATTAATTATATGTATGAATAAAATATGTAGGAGGTATAGGATTCATCATATTTAATATTTGATATATGTGTAGGAAGAAAACACATTTTTTAATATTTGTGTAAGAATAAAATAGTTTAATGCTCAACTATGTTGGAATAAATCAAGAAGACTATAATATTTGTAGGATTAATTAAATTCTATAAGATATTCTATTTTATAAGAATAAAATATCCCAAAATGATTCTAAATAAAAATGGTTTCAGAAGATACAACTCCAGCGTAAGGTAATTCAGGTATTTGGGTAAGAATAATTAGGTCAGAACTAACCTATGAATGAATCATAAGGTGTAGGTTGGGCTCATGTATGAATTATAAAACTATTTCAGAACTCTTGTGTGTCATTAAAACTGAACTATGTCATATACAATCAATACTTTCATAGGTTTAATTTTACATCAAAATGAAACTATGATAAAATAATATTAAATCTATGCTCATGTTAGATTAGATACTTACTTACATAGGAGTGAGACCACACTCATGTAGGATTAAATCCATGACCAAGTGTGAAAAAACCATGTTAGAATAACATGCGTGAGATTAAATAAAATGCATTGTAAAAGATTAACTTTATAATTTCCCACCACCATGGACCACTAATATGTGGCTAGATCAGTGGTCACTACTATACCTCAGGAAAGCCTCCTCACACGGCAGAGGCTTCTAACTAGAATTAAGGGTCTATGGTGGTACTGTGAGTTGACTATACCTATATACCATAGTGATAAAAAACAATAAAATAACCAAGAATAGTGAATATTAGTGTATAAAAAAGTAATAAATAAACTGAACATGCAATAAAAAATGGAATGGACATACAGGGTGATATAAAATCATACATGAATGACCATCCATTAGGCTGATCAAATATAAAAAAAATAATGAAATATAATAAAATACAAGGTTTTTCTACAACCATGAGCCATAACTCATCCCCAACTCCATTAAAGAATATGAGTTTTCCTACCTGATCATGTAAAACCCCATGCCTCATCCAAACCAACACCTACAACCAACTGAGTGTTTTCTCATGTACCCATGTGCAATGGTGGCCCGAGAAAGGTGTGATTACATAAATCAATAGGGAACCACTAAATCAGTCCTGTAAAAACTGAAAAAGTTTTTATATGTGGACATGACATGATAAAAATAAATAAAAAACTTCTGGAAATAGATAACTCAAAATAAAACACCATCGATCCCCAAGTTTGTGACCCTGATTAACCATACCTACTTCAGTCAGTGCTAGTGTCTCTCCAAGAATGTTGTGATGATTATTTCAACTATAATAATGGCTCAGGTTTCCCTGGTATATAATGATTATGACCCATGGGATAAACTCACCCAAATATACATTATAATGACCTAGGGAGAGCATCATCCCAGTATAGAAACCTGGAGACTACTCCATCCTAGTATGTATTGGTTTTGGAAACTAGCCCCAACAGTGTGGGAGACTTGATCATGCTCTCCAAGGACCCCACAAGCCCTAGATTATCACACATGATAGGATCTACCCTCTATTCCAACCCAATTAAATCTTGAATCTAAATACATGTATCACCACTAGTAGGATTACAGACCACTCCTATGAGTGTTTTATCATATGATATCATATAACTTCAAGAGGGAGTTTTCTTTATAAGTAACATGGACCACCCATGTGGGTTTTTTCTTATCCAAATATCACTAATTTCATTACTATGGTTGTTTTTCATATCAATAATATAAACACAACCCTGATAGTTTTTCCATATCTAATATGAATACACACACATGCACACATCGATATGGGTGACCATCTTCCCAACCCATCATGAAAATCCATGGTCATCTCCCAGTAGCTCGAATCATACTCATCATAGTTGTAACATGCTCAAACCATCCCTATGGGATCTGATATTTCACCCATGATCATCACTAACAATACCGAAGAATTCCCTCTCAATAAATTCAATACATCACTAAGGCAACCACCAGGGCCCCCCTAGGTCTCATCATGTCTATGAAACCTCATAAGGGTTCCGAAATCCTAACCCATCTCTCTATTCAACACCCATCACAAGGGTGATGGCCTCAATCCCATCCCATTTCCAAACAATCTAGGTTTCCTCAGATACCCAACCCAAGTCCATCCTACCTATGGCTCTTCCACCAAGGGTAGAAACATTCTGAGAGAAAGGGTCACTCACCTCATACCCAGTATATCGATCCTAACGCCTCTAAGGGGTCATAAGGGTCATCTTATGGGTCACAAAGGCCAAACGATATTAATGAGACCTATAAAAGTTCTTATAAGTTATTTTTGTCTCAATTAATTTGATCAGAACCCATCAAGGAGTTTAAATTTAATAAATTACTATTATTCCCAATCTCGGTCATCGGCGGCTGAGGCGTCAAGCTAGTGCACTAGGTCTGAGGTGTCCCAGGAACTTTGTTCCTATTATTTATTAGGTGATCAAGTAAATTTAACATATTAATTTAAATTAAAAATTAAAATTAAAATTATATAGTTTAATTATTAAAATGGCCCCATCACCTTAGTGGTGAGCCCACACACACATACACATGACATCATTCATAAATCCAAAGGGATAGTACCAAGACCACCTACCTTTAAGGAATATTTTCTCTTTACAAACCGTAGACTAATAGCTCTACCAAGTCATGTCCAAGATCATCCAAATCCTCACAGACATCGACCATCCTTACATGGCCCTAACTCACATCATAATAATCAATAATTCATTAAAAACAATTATATTTTATTATTCAATTCAGTTGAAATAATTTATAATGTATTTCAATTTAAATTAATTATGCCTAAACATTGAATATCTCACTGATCATCCTATTTCACTAGGACTATAATCAAACACATGCAGGAGGTCTGAGACACACTCTCAACAACATCCTAATAAATCCCTAACATAAGAAACCAAAACAAACATTAATTTAAATTAAATTTAAGGAATAAACATTAAATAAATCTATGAAGTGATGTACTTATGATGAAATCAAGAATGATGGTGAGAAGACATTGTTATAGGACATCCTCTTGCTAGGAAGTATGAAATCCACATCAAAAAATGGTCAATTTCACCATTATCCAATGAAATCACTATAAAATCCTAAACTAGTGAAGATAAAATTAGAATAAATGGGTGGAGATCATCAGAGGCCATTGTAGTTTAATACATACCTTTATTCACTAGAAAAAGATGGAAAGACATACAAAAAATAGTGGTTTTTTAAGGTGGTAGGACACACACACCAAAATAGAGGTAGAAGGAGTCTCCCAATTCTTAAGACCCTGAGTGTGAAATTTAGTAAATTTACACCATTAAAAGGCCCCACCAGGAGACCAATTCTAGGACACTGCCTAAGCCACCGACGAGCTAGTGGATAAGGCTATAAGCTACTACAAATCAATATTCTGGCCAATCGAACCTTCCTCTAATGCTTATCTTCTACTCCCAGCCACCATATGACCTATATTCCATGTTGAAAAACAATTTTTTTAGGAGTTTAGACTTTTGGAATTCTATTTTGAAACTCAATTAAAATTTCATCCCACTCACTAATTCAAAATTTAACAAACCTCCTAAAATTCAAAATCATTCATATATATGGGGTATTAAAAACTCCCTACCCTAACACTTCTCATTGCTAATAAGTATAAATGTTCATCCAATTATATATATCTACCTATCCTGGTTATAACTTTCCATTCAACATCTATGTTATACCTTTGGGAACCAAACATGCTCTCATAGTATAACCTTAAACTTGAGGCAATCGAATCGCCGAAGCATGAGTCACTGCTCATTCCACCACTAAACTACTGATACAGTGTTTACCTGAGATAATATATTTTTAGATATATAGTTATATCCATCTAATTAATCATTAATTCCATGGTGCTCCCCGCCATAAGAATTAGATTATAAAGTTCAATTTCTTACTATTACACCCTCTACCATTGGAATTGGATCTCATAACATGTTCTCAGTAGTGTGATTAATTTATCAACATTGTTCCTGAAACATTTTACCTCAACAGACATGAGAATGATCTCTGAGCATTGACACCACTTCTCCCCACTACATTCTAAAATGAAACAAACATGCCTCTACCATCCAAGAATAACACGATTGTGCCAGCTTCTTCTTGAAAAGTCTCGAACAATTCTGAAACATACCATTCACATATAAAATGATGTGTCCAATGAGGTTCTCACCCCACTGTATCAAATTATACATGAGATAACAAGTTTAAACTCCCCATATCGACCTGCCAAAAAAATGCTCGGCTACCTCTACCAACGTGTCACCCAAAACAGCCAATCACGATGCGTTTACTCAAAAAGGATACAATATATTGTACCAATATATCAAATAAACTCTAAAATGAATTCCAATGTAATTTCATAGTTGAATCCTCAAATGTAAATCTCTACTATCATTCCATACCTCAATCACTGACACAAAACTAACCAAATCGCATTCAGATCACCTCAATTAATTTTGAAACTGAGACTGATGCTTAGACTTTATCCAATATCATATTTGAATTTAGACCTGGTGTTCACAAAGGAATCCAGATGGACTTGGTTTTATATCCCAACCGATACCAAAATTCCAAAATAATCATCCAATGACTGATTCTATAACCAAAATCATCTATCTACACTTACATCGACTGAGACGCACATTCTAAACAATAGGTCTATACACTCAATTGGACATGCATTCAAAAAGCCCTACCTTGATGTTAAACCACAATCACTCATGGTGAATTTCTCAAAGAAACCCCCAAGGAATCATCATCATTATTATCTCAAACCCCTCCAAGGGTATTCCCATCCTTTGGGAATCTCAAGACTGGTCCACAAACATCTCTCAAGGACACACTTCTTATCTAAAAAATCTAAAGGCGTCTCTATATTTCAACCACATACCCAATAACATATCTCTTTCAACAATCTCATCCTGAAACATCTACCCACACTTCCATATATAAAGGATCCACAAGCTTCGGATAATCCCTTACTCAGGTTTCCCTCATTAGAATCTAAGCACTAATTCGCTAAATCACTAAGTCGCATCTCAAGGGTCTCTAGGGTCTCTCAACTAGCCCATAAACCAAACTCATAAGGTACCATACTAGGGTAACTCACATAAATCCACAAATTATGAGACATCTTATACACCCCCATATTGAACAAAACATGGAATCCAATGTGACCAACCACTCACTCATATATCTTATATATGTATAACTGACATCGCATGACAAAATCATCATCCCACTAGGTACTGATTTTCACCAGTCATCCCCCTATAGGACTACTCCCTTAAGAATCACTATCTCATCAATCATTATTTACACACGCATGAACACATATTTAAATATATAATAGTATCACCCAAGATGATACATGTTGAGGAACCATAACCCCGAGTTCTGGTTAGATATAATTCTATTCCAAGATATACAGTAAAAACCAAATAGGTTGTTATCGGGACATTAAATAACCAAACATAAATAATAAATACCCCAAGGTATCCATTTATAAGGCATGAAATTCATTTTACCAGATTATGATGTTCACAATACATTCACTCCTACATAATATCATCATCACCAGTAATCATTTAACCATATAATTCAGATGACATGCCATCAAAAGAAAATGCATATACATAGTAGTCCATCTGAGTAGAATTCCACCAATAAATTATTTGGGAAAACATCATATGATCTATTATTGAAACATTAAACAAATATTCCTCCCATCAATGAAACAATCACACACAAATAAGACTATATGTCATGTGAATCTCCATGTATTGGGAATAATTCATGAGACGCCTATTGCTTCTATGGTTCAAGAGACAAAATACAAGATAAATCATAACCCAGACATCATATGAAATACATGAGGTGAAAATCATATAACTGTAATAGAGAAAACCAAGAACATAAATCTCAAGCCTCTTCTAACTTGGACTTCCTACTAAAATAGGTGTTCAGGACACACTATCTCGGTATCCTTCATAGGCTATAACATATTCCTATATCTTCTAGCTACCATATCCCAAATAGTAAGAGAAAATAAAATACATGTAGTAATACCACTTTGTAACATCCTTCCACCCCATACCACTAATCAGTTCTTGGACCGATTATCACTGTTATACCTCATATGTGCCTCCTTATATGCCAGAAGCTTCCGACTAGCATTGAGTGTCTAAGGTGGTACTGTGAGGAGACTATACCCCTAGTATCATAGTGAAAAATAACATAAAAATAAGCAATAATAATACATATCATAGTATGAAGAAATAATGAATAAATCAAACATGCTATAGTAAATAGAATGGGACTATAGGTTTCCATACAAGCATACAATATCGACCACCCACTGGGCTGATCACATATATAAAAAGAATAAATATAAATAAAATAAATTCTCTACTATAACTCTAAGTTATACCTCGTCCCAAGATCTATGATTTAATCTAAGATTAATTGATCAGTCATGAAAAATCATGGGCCTCAGCCCAACCTACACCTACAACCAAGTGAGAGTCTGCTCGGGTACCCAAGTGTAATGGAAGACCAAGTAGAGTGGGAGTATATAACTCAATCAGAAACCACCAACACAACCCCGTACATACCAAAAATTTAGTGATATGTTCACATGACATTCTTGGAATAAAAAAAACACCTATTGAAAATAAATAGACCAAAATAAACCAACATCAATTATTAGGTCCATGATCCCAATCAACCATACCTTCTTCAGCTAGTGTCAAAATGTCTTTTATCATGTTGTGATGACCATTCCAACCATATTAAATACCCAAGTTTCCTCAGTATACAGTGATAAAAAACTAGGGGCTAAACTCGCCTTGGTATATAGTATAATAACCTCAGTTGAGCTCCATTCTGGTTTTTCAACTCAGGGACTCCTCTATCCCAGTATGTAGAGGTTCCAATAGCTAATCCACATCTGTGTGGGAGACTCAACCACGCCTACCAAATACCCCACAAGCCTCAACAACTCGCAAAAGTAAGGACCTATCCTTTTCCCTAAAGTAATGAAATCCCATCTCTAAATCAATAGAATCACCACCAGTAGTATCACAGACCAACCTTATGGGTGTTTTCTTAGCCATTAATGCAAACTTATCAAAGGGATTTCTCTTTACAGGAAACATGAACCACACATATAGGTGTTTCTCAACCGATTATCACAAACCTATATACTAGAAGAGTTTTATGTATCAATAATATAAACACCATCCTAAGGGTATTTTATATATCCAACATGAATAAACACACACAAAAAGAGATATATATATATATATATATATATATATATTGACACTGGTGGATGTGTTCCCAACCCATCATGAAAACCCATGGTCAGCTCCTAGGAGCCCGACCCAAACTCTTCCTAGTCTTAATAGGCTCAAACCTTTGATTTGGTTTCTAAGGTGACACTCACGATCATCACTACCCACACCCAATAATTCCCCCATGATAATGTCAACACATCATTGAGGCACCCACATGGGGTCCCACTTCGTGAAAAACACCCAATACCTATGGTTTTAAACTGTGGGTATAGCCCCTAAAATTTGAGATATAGGCTATAACCATGGTTTTAGGAACCGTGGATTTGGGAGTCATTGGTATAGACTTAGAGTATTTTATCATACCCATAGTTTAACCCAAACCATGGGTATATATTTTTCCAAAAGAAAACATATACCCATCGTTCTCCAAATAATGGTTATAGGTAGTTTTCCCCATTTGGAAGTAGCAACAGCTCTTCCATCCCCTGAACCTATAAATAAAATAAAAAACAAAATATAAATTAAATTAAATACAAATATTTTTTATTTATAATTCAAAAAACTGCTAATAATAAGTTTCAAACCATTTACAGAACTATAACATACATATACATCCATACACCCAATCAATTCAAGCCATTAAACAACATCCACATGTATATTTAATTCTAAGTCAAACATGTAGGGGATTAATATCTCCCCCATATCAAACATCCTCTTCCTCATCACTATCATCAACATCCTCATAACCAATAGCATTATCTGGAGTAGTATCATCATCAACAGTAGAAGCAACATCATCACCACCACCACCATCAGCTCGACTACCACTAGGACCCTCATTGGCATCACTCCAGGTATCATTTAAAGATTTAATTTATTATATATGTGAATCAAAAGTAGTATAAGACTATAATGAAATTTATTGACTTATAATTGACATATATTTCAGGAAGTGTTTGGTGATCTATTTATTTATTTCACACTACACTAATATAATTTCTCTGGTCTTGACTACTTTAACACAAGACCTTTCCAACTCTTTGGTCTGAGAGGTTTCATAGGATCCCTATGAGGACCAATACCTTGTGGGGATGATGTATTTCTTTGGTCGGCATTGGACTCTCCCATAGTTCTCCTCACCTAATACCTTACTCAAATGATCATTTGGGCTAAATTTTTCATCTTCTTTACCATCGAGGGCCTCTAGGAAAGACTGTTGAAAATATAAACATGATACTTAATTATGAATTTTGTATAATTATTTGAAATATAAATAAAAAACTTACAATATTTTCTTTTGTGTGTGCATTTACTTAACTTCCATCCTTATTCTTCTCACTCGAGAAAAATAATTTTTCTCAAGGAACACGACCTTTGATGCCCAATACAGCTTGCTACAAATGAAATTTATTAGTATACACATATTCACAATATAAAAAAATTATAATATTTAATAATAATAAAAGATAATAAATTTTAAATGAATTAACAATTCATAAATTTAAACATGTGGTAAACATTGATGAAAATTTCATAAATAAAAGTTAATTATAAACATTGTATAATTTTAGCTACTCATTAAGAACAATCCATAATATTGAATATGAATTTCGTACATTCATTTTATAATATAAAATCCATATTATTAATTATATGTAATTTCATTTATACATATAACATTTTTATTAAATATAAAGATTTTATATTTCAATTTATTATACAAACTATTTAGACAATCTAAATTTAATATATTTAATAATAATTAATCCTTGATCAAATCAATCATAAAATATATTTTTATGTGGTTTCAATAATATCAATATAAGGATGCTAATTTGAATAATTCAAATTATTTATTCATAAAAAATTCATAATATTTAAATATAAATTCTTTATTAGTAATTCATAAGGAATCCCAATTGTTTAATGACCTAATGTTTATTAGGCCAATTGGCCCTTAGGCCACTAGGAAAATTGGCCATTAGGTTATTAGGCTAATTGGCCAAATGGCCAATTGACACTTAGGCAGTTAGGCCAATTGTACATTTGTTTATTATGACAATTTTCCAATTTTCCCTTTGGTCATTAGGCCAATAGGCCAATTCGTCATTAATATATTAGGCTAATTGGTCATTAGGCCATTAAGAAAATTGTCCATTAGGACAATTATCCATTAGGCCATTATGACAATTAGCCATTAGCCCATTAGGATAATTGGATATTGGGCCATTTTTCCAATTGGCCATTAGGTCATTAGTCCATTAGGTCAATTGGCTATTAGGCCCTTAGGATAATGGTCCATTAGGTCTTTATTCTAATTAGACCATTTGAAAGAAGTATTTTCGGCCTTATATTCAAGGCATTAATAATGATAAAACTTAAATCTATATATGAAAAACTAACTAAGTAATAATATAAATATAGATATTATTTCTATTTGTTGGAACCGAGGTTGTTCATTGATAATAATGGAGTATGGTTTGTGTTTGTTGTCAATCTGCACATGGATGACTGTGGATTTTTCAAGGAATGTGGTCATATGTTTGAGGATGAAAGCAGTATAGAATAGTAGGAACAGTACACGGACTGTATATGGAATCTGTTCATAGGAATGTATGGAATGAAGAATGGAGAAGGAATTCAGCAAAGGGAGAGAACAGCATGGCTCAGGACATAGACCGTGTATCGTGTTCGGGAACAGATCGTGGACTGCATACTGAACAGTGGGAATAGTACGCGGAGTGGTTCGTGGAACCGAAATCGGTTTATGGTGAAGGTATATGGATGGTGGCATCTGGTATGTGGAAGGTTGGAGGTTCGTGGTATAGCTAGAGTTTGCGGGATAGGAGCGGTATACAGTGGAGGATGTACCAAAATCAAAGATTTGTTAAATCTTGGTTTAATAGATTTTGTTTGATCCATTAGTGCCTATATAAGGAGCCGTAATCCCTTTTGTTAAGGAGCTGGATTGGAGATTAAAATTTTAGGAAGAAATCATGTGAAGTTCGAATTGGATCATAGAGGAGAAGACGGTATGCAGAGTGAACAATCTGCGTAAGGAAAAATAGTTCGTGGAAGAGATTGAAGTTTGCAGAGGAAGCTCTTGCAGTACGCGGTGGAGAAAGGAAGTATGCAGAGCAGGACGGTATGCGGAAGATATGAGAATTATGAGGAGTAAGGCGGTATAAAGATTAGGGTAGATTGCAGAGGAGATGGACGGTACATGGAAACAGTAGTGGTACGCGAAGGAGGTGATTTGAAAACCATACCCACTACTCAGTACGCAGAGGAGGTAAAGTGGTACACGGAACACCCAAGGAAGCCTGAAATTTGACCAAATCAGTTTGTTAAATTAATTACCATAACCTATTAGTGTGCGGGAAAGTAAATTACATCTGTTAGTTATAACGGGACTTCAACAAATCATCCATTTACAATTGAGGATGCATGATTTAATGATAAACCATTGAATTGACTTTTATGTCGATAAACTAAGTGAAGATTCTTCTAACTTAGTAAGTAAGGGGGAGTCAATGGAAGTGATTTGAGGGATGTAGTTTGATATTCCCAAAACCCATTAAAGATAGTGTGCCTAGCACAGAGTGATTGTCCTAAACTCTTGTAATCCACAACTTGTAAATATTAGTGGTTTTGGTACGACCAACACACTGTCGGCGTATGATCCTTAGATGTATCCCTTAGTGGTGAACCAAGTAAAATTGTTATGTCATTTCTTTTCATGTGATTGTTTGTTTTCTCCACTTCCACTTCAGATAGGTTTAACAAGTTCCTACCAACATAGGAACAAGATCCATCAGTTTAAGAGAAAAAGTGGATACCCTGATTCACCCCTCCCCTCTTAGGGTGTTTTGAGGTCCTTCACTATTCATATTAAATAATCTAGTTCATCTCATTCTTGGTCATTATAGTGAACCCCAATGTGTGCAGATACATCATTTAATATTTGTTCTTTTTGTTTTTTTCCAGATCATCCTAAAAACAAAAATTTAATATAAATAATAAGAATTAAATTTTATTTTCAAACCATCAAATATTGTAAATACCTTAAACTCATCATTCTTATAATATATGATCATTTTTTTATATTTTGTTGTTAAAAAGTTGGCGAATATGGGTAAAACCTCTAAATTGGAACAGACTCTACTCCTCTAACCAATATATAACTCATGCTTGTATGATACCCAAAACTCCCCAAGAACAACCAACCTTGAAAACTTGGTAGATTAACCATTTTGAAAGTTAAACCAATATTACAATGAACATGTTAATTCATATTAATAAAAAATAATACAGATATAAATTTAAAATAAATTACCCATATCTCTGACAATGCTTTGTCCTATATGCGATTACCGATATGCCTTCATGATACTGGTTCCACCAGAATGATATAATGGAACTTGGATAAAGTATACATAAAATTCTACATTGCCTGAAATTTTTAACTATCGTAATATTTTTTTCATTACAATCCACCATTATTTTTGTTTGGAGATTCCAGGATTCCCACATATGGGTTCTCCCACATCGCCAACTAAAAGATAACACTGAATAGGATAAAAGGGGGGAAATAAGAATTAAGTCACTCTACAACAAGAAAAAAATTCTGTGATATAATTTAACACACTTATAATAAAAAAACACAACGCAAGCTTCTCAATAAGAACAAATGGATCTATGGGTACTCATGGATCAGTAGACTTTAAAGGGTGTATCTGTTCCAATGCATTCTCTGGGTGATATTCATGAACTCGAGTGGAATATGAAGGAACAGAATCATCAAATCCTGGATGGATAGTAGGAAATAGATGTGGTGTAGACATGTAAGGATATGGGTAGTAGAGTTGAGGATACATCAAAGGATATAGATATGGTAAATGTGGAAACATAACTAGAGGTGGTGTAGATATGGTATGGGAAGAAGAGGCTAAATGAGATGATGATGGAGGTATGAGTAGGAACATACCGGGAGGATCGAGCGAAGGATGGAAAGGATTGGTAGATGGGGTGTCCACTGGTGGGTCAATGAGGGAATGTGTACAATGGGTGCTCCATCTAGGTCGAAGAGAATACCCACTTGGACTAATGCTATAAGGATAATGAGGAGTCAACTATGGTGAAAATGAATGTCCCAAAAAATTGATAAAGAATATTAACATGAAATTATATGTAATATAGAATAAAAAAATTATAATTATTATAATCACTAAGGGAAGCATAGGAGGCAACCCATGCTTGTGCATCTATCGATCAGCATCAAATAATCACTTCCTTCAAAATTCTACAGTATTTTTCATAATCTGCATAATATTGAAATATACATTTTTAATAAGTAGTTTCTAAAAAACAAGCATACAACTTAGAAGTCAAAGAAGTCAAAGAATTTATAAAAAATGTCATAACATGTTTTAGTAAAAATAATTTAAAACCAAGTTATACATTTTTTAAATACCTGCTTTAAACTCAGTTTTCTAAATTAAAATAAACCTAATTAAATACAACAAACCAAACAATAATAAAACAAACATATCATTCCAAACTAAAACTAAATTAAAGTAATTAAATTATTACAAAACTAAGAAACCCTTGTCAAGGTAAAATGAATAAAATGTGAAAATATATGGTCTCCTATATATATTACTGACCACTACTTTAGGTTCAACATCAACTCTCACAATGGGAAAATTTGAGTCATCAAATGAAATATTTTGGTCAAAACCAATGGGGGCATCAATGGTGTCAATTTCATCCCCAACATCATGAAAAATATGTCTTGGAATTACTTTATTAATGACACCGTAATCAGGTCTCATATGATATTTCACATAAAATATTTGTTGTCCCATTGATGTCAAAATGTATAGTTCATCAGTAGTCAGTAATCAACTCATGTCAATAAATCTGAATTCACAATCATCAATAAATGTATCATGTCATTTAATTGAATCAGGCCACTTACATTTCATCATAGTGACTCGACCTTGAGAGTAGTAATCCAATAATAATATTTTCCCAACAAGTCCCTAATAATACACATTTTCGTATCAAGTCTAACTATCTGATTCACTGGCATAATAGTCTGTTGTACCAGTTAACATAATTCCATCGTGTTGTGTTCTCATTTTCACCACTCGATTAGTTGTAACAAATTTATACCCATTGATGATTAAATATTTTCATGCACAAACCAAAGAATTAGGACCAAAATCCAACACACTTAATTCATGATAAACAGAGTCAACAGACAAACTCAATACCTAAAATACATATTAATTACACAATTAAATGAATATCTATATTTTAAGTTAATTAAATTAATGGTCATGCCTTTTATTTCAACCAAGCAAGAATCTATTGGTTATGAAAAGCATCTCTCCTTCTCGAAGGAAAAGATTGATGAGCTATATTTATATTTTTTTATGTTACCTACATAAAATGATAATAAAATTTTAAGGTATGTGTTAAATGACATAGTATGAGATAAAATATAAATATTAAAATTACTAACTTGATATAAACATTGAACAACCCAAAGTTAAATTAGATTATGCGATGTGCCATGTCTTGATCTTCAAGGCTCAATGTAGCCAATGTATATAACCCAGGAATTACTCCTATTTGGGGAAGATATGGAAATGATGGATCAATTTCCCATGCTTCTCATCTTCATTTCCCATTGGCTGGTTATGTCTTGTTCTCACGTCAAAAAAATAAATTGAACAAAAATACATACATTCTTGATCCAGATAACCTCTCACAATGGAACCATCATGATGATTCTTATTTTAGACATAATATTTCATTATGAACATATTTCATTCAGTAGGATACATCCAAAAAAAATAAACAGGTCCCCAAATATGTGTTTCATTTGGAATATGAACTATTAAATGCAGCATACAGGTGAAAAATGATGGAGGAATTTTTTTCCAACTCACTCAAAATTAAGAGTACCTCTTCCTACAATTTTATCAACAAATACTTTTATAACGTTTTAGCATAAAGTTATCTAAAAATTGGAACAATAAAATCACTTTCATGCTTACATTATTGGATATAAAATGATAGTTTTATATTGGAATCAATTTATGAATAAATAAGTGTAAATAAAGAGTTTTTAGGGATTTTATTTTCAAATACCTTCTACTGAATCATTTAGATATGTTTCTAGAATATCCATTAGGATCCTTGATATTATCCAATACTTATAGAAATTTATTTTTCTTTACAGGTTTCATCACATAAGAAGCATATGGAACTTTCCATTTTTTTTCACCGATATACACAGGATTTTTTTCTTGTTGAATACCCCAATCCAACAAGTCTCGGTGAGATCAGAAGTCAAATTTTTTCTTCCCCTTGATATTTATAATATCACATATATTTTTATCGATGTTCATTATGTCTAAATAATTATGTAACAAACTAGTAGACCAATATAGAAACTCAAAAAATAAAATTCCTTTTTTTCAATTTTTAGTGGATTCAGTGTCAATATTTCTCCTATTTTTAGATTTCATATGAACTTTACCTAATAAAAAACTAAAAATATTTGAATTCATTAAGAAAATTAGTTCCTAACACATGTTGTGGTGGTCATTCAATGTCAATAGTATTATCAAACCTTTGGTGATTCTTCCTGAATTGATGAGCTATTGACATGAATTAGTGATTCCCCATGAAACTAAAACTACAAATATATTTATGTCTTCTCAATCATGTATTATTTATAAAAATAGGACATGATATTTTTCCCTTGATGATCTAACAAGACATCATTATATAAGTAGTAAAATCATTTATATGCTATAGAAGGGAATCATTCATATGAAATATATTTTTTGAAGAAGCATCAAATGTGAGCACACCCATATCAAAAAATTGTTTCAATTATCTTATTAAAGTTTGTAAGTAAAATTTTGTATCATTTCCAGGATTATATGTTCCAGATATTAGTATAATCAAGAAAGTGAAAGGTTTTTTATACACATCCATTGGGGGAGATTATAAATGTGACTAAAAACTAGTAACGTGATGTGACCAGTAAGAATCTGACCAAACAGATTAAACCCATAACATGATAGACTCAACATGACATTACACACCTCAGTTGTAAAATCAAGATGTTTTGAATCAAATTCTCACCACGTCAATCCATATGTAGGATGAACAAACACTTTATTACCTTTAATTATCTCAACATCTTTCCATCACATATTGGATGAGATTTCTACAGACATGAATATATTTTAAAGCCTGGGAATCAATGGAAAGTTCCACATGACTTTCTATTACATGTGAGATGGCATTCCATTAGTATTTTCTTTACATAGAGATGTACCATATTATTTAAATTAATTAAGGTTATCTATTTCCTCCCAAGATAAACAACAATATTTCATACCAGCATGAATTTTATTTGTAGAAAATTTGAGCTTCTTAATTAACTTCTATGCCTTATAATGATTTGAGGGAATATCTACACCACCAAGAATAAAGTCCTTAAAAAGGTAATAATATAATTAATGAAGGTATTATAAATTCAATACATGGTTTTTCCATGATATAACCTCATTAAAAATTCCAACTTTTTTATTTTAGTACATTCCTATTATATAAGAGTTCTAGCATCATCCATTAAATTTTTCACTCTCTCAATATAATCATCTTTAGTCTTTTCCTCATGTGAATTTATATCATTTTCTTCCTGCACTCGCATATTATCTCTCTCATGATGATTCACAAATTGAAACCAATAAAATATCAAATTCCCCATACCACTTCTTTCTTTCCATTCATGAATAGTAGAAGATTGTATTGTCTCTCCATTGTGAGACCAAAAAAATATTTTGTTATAAATTCATCTTTAATTGTATGGTAGCTAAATTATTCTCAGATTAACCACGGTCTTCCAACACACTTATAACATGGACACAATATACGACCTCCATCTGAAGCATTGTTAAATGAAAAATCTAAGAAAATCAAAATTCTCTTAAAACAAAATTGAAATTTGATCAGTATGATACATCCAGCTTCTATCCATTCTATTATAGGAAAAAAATTATGTTCCAATAAATAATGTAAACCATAATTAAAATGATATCCAAATTCAAATACAAATTAAAAATATAGTAAAAAGGAAATTAAAGAACACTTATAGGAAACTAGATTGAAAATAATGCATGATGTAAGTGACCATTATAGAATACTATAATATCCATCCTAGCAAAGAATAAGGCATATCATAAGAAAAAACCAAGGCATACTCATATAAGTGATGCCAAAAATCTATCACACATTTAAGTATCTTTGAAAAACATCCCTCACCAATCCAACTACCATAACTATGATGATAGTTTAAACAACCTGAACAATATGTTATATATACATGATCAATATATATCACCTATATATAAATATCCATGATACTAGACAAAGAAGATAAGATAGAACATGGAACTATATTTAGAACTAGGTAATTGTTAAAACTAAAAGGTGGAATGAACCCCAAAGATAAGTACTTTATCTTTAAAGTAGACTATTCTAGGAGGCCTATGTTAAATCAACATGGGAAATCAACCCAATATTGTCATTCCTCCTAAATCAATCCACTCTCCAAAAAGTCAAAATTATTTAAAAATTTAATCTTTTTAAATATTTGACCCCCCTTATTCAATGAGTTCCAAAACAAAATGAGTGATAAATACAAAGAATAAAAACTCCAAAGAGGAATCACCTTCAAAAAAATCAAAAAATAACCACCTTATTTAATTAAAAAAAATAAAATTTTGAAACAATTTAAAACCACCCACTAATGGGATAAATCCTAATCATGCTGAAAAATATACTTTTGAAAATCACCAATTTTTTTATGAAGCTCAATGACAACATAAGTTTTTTTGAAAACACCGTTATATTATGATTATAAAACTAATTACCATTAACAAATATTTTATAATAATTTGTTTCTATTTCATAACATTTCCAACTAGTTTAATACCAAAATACCCCTACACTTCACATGTTAAAAATAAAGAGTCTTGAAATAACCTTAAAGAGGTTATAATTTCATTTGAAATAAAATTCAAAATAGTATTAAAAATTTATTTCATTTCATAAACAAACCCTAAAGAATCACATCAAATAAAAAACATCTATGTCATGGAATCCATTTTGCACACACAAAATCCATTTTTTTTCAATAATGGAATAATCATAACATGAGACATACTTAATTGACTCATTATGAGAGAAATAACACCTCACATATAGAGAAAAAAATAGAAGAAATTAGATGATGTAAATAAATCTTACCTGTCAAATACCGCAACAAAAAAACTGCTAGAAATGGAGGAAGGATGCTCGGTTGATGGGTGCAATGTTTTCGGAAGAGGGGAGGGGGACACAAAAGTAGCCTCAGTAGGGGAGGGGGATCCAAGGTTTCCTAGACACTAGTGGAAGAGGAGATATGGGTCTTTGAATGAGGAGGGGTAGGAGGATCCTGAGTGAGGCTACCTAATTAAACAATTATACCCACGGTTTTTAAAAAATTATTGGTATAGCCCAACCTATACCAACAGTTTTTTAAAACTGTGGGTTTAGATTTGTGGGGATAGAGGGAGTTTCTAGTAGTGTACCTTAGGTCTCAAAATGTTTGAGATACCTCATAAGGTTTCCATCCTAAATCATCTCTTTGGTCAGCACCCATCATGAGGGTGATGAGATTAAGACCATCCTCTTTCAAAACACTCTTGGTTGGCCCAAATACCCAACCCAAGTCCATCATATCAATGGTCCACCCACAAAGGCTATACATATTCTAAGAGAATGGGTCACTCAACCCATAACCAATCCATTCAGACTAATAGCTCCAATATGTCATAAGGGTCATATTACAGTCCACTATACCAAATGATATCAAGGGAACCTAAACAATGAAAACTAAGTCCATTATATATCAATTCATTTGACCAGTACCACTCAAGGGGTTTAAAAATCATGAATTTCTATTAATATCAACCTTAACCATCGACATTTGTTGCATCAAGCTAGTGTATTAGGTCTGAGGGGGCCTAGAAACTTCCTTACTTTTATTTCTTAGGTACTTGAGTAAATTTAATAGTTTAATTTAAAGTAACTATTTAAATTAAATTAAACAGATTAATTAATAAAAGGGATCCATCACCTTAGTGTAAATCCCACACAAACACATGCATATAACATCATCCATAAAGCATTAGGGCTAGTACTGGGATAACATAACTATAATGAATGTTTTCAATTTACAAAACCCAGGCCGATATCACTTCTAAGGCCTATCTGGGCTCATCCAAATCTACCCAACCATCACACATTCTCATAAGACACTAACACACATCACAATAATCAGTAATTAATTAAAAAACAATTAAAATTTTTTATTCACTTTAATCTAAACAATTTATAATTTACTTTAATTTAAATTAATTATGCATAAACACCGAATATATCACCAATTAGCCTATTATACTAGAACCTTGACCAAATTCATGCGGTAGGTCCATGACACCCTCCTAGTATCATCTCATGAAATATCCCTAACACAAAATGAAAAAAACATTAATTTAAATAAAATTTAACAAAAAAACAATAAATAAATTTTCGGTGTGGCATACATTTGATGAAATGATGAACACCAAAGAGCGAAAATCATCATAGGTTGGAATGGCCTGAAGGCCTTCATTTTCTTATTATTTTTGATAATACACCATTCAAGTGGTGAGGTGTAACCCTTGCAAGGCCCGAAGGCTTAGAGACAATTACATGACCTGTAGGTCTTAGAGGGAATCACCTAGACAAGACAAGTTGGAACTGCTCCTCCCTAGCATATGTCATGATATAAGCACTCCACCTTTGTAGGGATGGTCGGCTAGATGTCTTATGAAAACCTACACAGACCCGATACCAATGGAAAATCCATACCCTCTCGTTCTTCCAATTTCAGTTAGCTCTGCTCCAGTGAATGTGTCGGCCCTGAATCCTCCTCTAAAGCCTTGTCCCTTATAGTCTGACTGGTACATCTGCATTTTTAGGTGGACCGAAGGACTCAGGGTGGCCCAAAGGCCTTAAGGTGTCATGAAGGCCTTGAGAATCAACTATCCCGAAGGCCTTGGGTGGCCCAAAATCCTTGTAGGACCCAAGGACCAAACATGTGGCCCAAAGGCCCAGATGTATGGATAGGACATCCTCAAAAAAGGTTTCCCAAAATCCCCTTAAAAAGGATAAATTGCACCATTCTCTAGTGAAATCTATATAAAATCCTAAATAGGAGAAGGGAAATTAGAATTTTGGGGGGATGGGAAGATCATCAGAATATATCAAAGTTAAAGACATACCTTTAACCACTATGAGACAATGTAATGAAACCCCAAAAACAATGGGGTTTGAAGGTGGATTTTGGGGGGACGTGTTGCACAAGGTGGTCCCTATTCGACTAGCCAGGATCCATTGGGTATATAATTTTGTTCACAAACTCAAAATTATGAAATAAAACAACAAGTTTTTATTATTCCATACTTATTAACACAATCAAATAAACAATAAAATATATTTTTCTATCAATATTCTGAAAACATGGAATTTACAAATGATTAATATAATTGAACAAAATCACATGCCAATGACTAATACAAAAATTAAAGGATTGTAATATTTTTCATTAATCAGAAATAAAATTTCATAAAATGTAACAACAAGCATGAAATTCAATAGCTTCAATAAATTTAAGCATCAGTGACGTTCAACATTATAAGTCAAAGAATAAAATGTGAAAATTAGTAAAAGGGACACACATATGTAATGTTCTTTGGCCAAGTCGGCCTACGAGCATGGGGTAGAGTCATCATGGGTTTCACTATGCAAATAATAATGGAGTACAGAAGAGCAGTAAATTAACACCATAAATGAATCAACTGATAATAATGAATACCAAGATGAAACCCCCCTTACTAGGGGTTTGACTTTACCTGGCCAGACCCATCATGTTTTCTTAGGCCTCATCTAATCCTCGAAGACCATCTACCATAATATTGACACCATTACATGCACAAAATTACTTTTCGATCCATTGCCGATGACTAACATTCGACGCCACCCTCAAAATGAAGCGTCACTACTGCCAAGGCTCGATGTCATTTGAGATCTTGAATTGGAGCCACCATTGTTGTTCAGGGGTGTCGACACTGTAAAAGAATCATCAACGTTCCATGTTTATGAACCAAAACCATCATATTTCTTGTGAAAAAAATTCACACACTACAATAGCTACTCCTTCAACAAACAAGAAACGTAGAAGCAGGAATATTGACTACGACGCCCCCACAACTTAAGAAAAAATCTATGATTTTTTCAAATCTGGAAATGAGATTCTAACTGGAGTCACATTGCTTCTGATTTAGTATGTTGCCACCGATTCCTCTACGGATCTGAAATACAAGATCCATTTTTATCACTAGCTTGTAGGAACCAAGGAGAAAACCCACCGTAAAGACAAGCCGCACCACCAGTTCTTGATCTCTCCACCCATAGAGAAAGAAAATAATTTTCTAAATTGTCATCATGAGGAAGAAGAGAGGAAAAGTCTAAGCCTATTCCACCGCTACTACAACCAAACCGACAAATATGACTGATGTAAGGAAGAAAAAAATGAGTCACTACACTTAGAGAATCTCACATTGATGCTATGAGAAGAATGCCAAACCAAGAGAGACCCTCGAACTTGCATCATGGGTGTTGTCCTCTACCTGCAATCATTCACTCACACCTGGAAGGTTCAGGATCCACTCCCATCTGATATCTCTCCATTTCTCATGTTCGAGGAAGCCCCAGACAAAGGAAGATAAGGAGCATGAATCTAGGAGGACATGCATATGGTTTTTGGGTAATGGGTGGTTCCCACCTTTTAACTACATAACAGCTTAAAAATAACATATTAAAAATGAATTTTAAATAAAAAATAAAACCATGAATGTAAAATTCAAAAATCTCCAACTTGGAAATTAAAATGCAGGAATAAATTTAATATAAAACAATATTACTAATCTCCGCCTTGAAAAATAAATTACTAACCACATGATGATTCTACACCACCAATCATCATTAATTTTGAAATCACATCCTAAAAATAAAAAAAACCTAAAGGGTATGACCCAAATAGTCCCCCTAATGTGCACCAACATGACACATGCTGCCCCAATTAAGTGAAATTCTGATGTTTCTAAACATGCTCATAATCTAAACAACTCTGAACATAAACAAAACACATAGCTTCAATTACCTAAGTTGACCTCTAAGATGATGCCATCAAGGAAGTCCCTGACTTCTCACTAATACCTACACATAAGTAGAAAACAAAGTAGTAACCATAATCAGAAAAAACATGGAAAAAAGATCTCATAAAACTGGTGAAATAATGAAAATAATGGCAATAAAATAAACATTGAGAAAAAAACATAGAAAAGAACAAAACTGGTCTTCGCCTGAACCCATAACGGACTTAGAAAACTATCCACGTAAAGTGAAGACACTTCCTAGAACCCAACCAATAGGAGAAGTCCTTAACAACTAGGTACCACTGCAAATCCCAGGCAGTCCCAAATTCCTAATGGAAAACTCTAAACCCATGAGAACACCGACAATCCAAGGGAATCCATCTACCAAATAAGAAAACCCATCCCATTTTAGCTTTCTAATGATATTTAGGAACTGCCTAAAATTGCTAAAGAGATCCCCATAGAACTACCATGAAGCTTGATCATCACTGAACCTATTCACATGACACTGTCACTCTAAACATTGCTCAGGCCCAGTCACCACTCATAACAGGTCAACACCTAGAGAAACCAGTCCAAAACCAGGACACAAAATAGAGGAACACACCTAAGCTAATTACAATCTCACATTCTTAAGGCAAAAGGAGGAACCATGAGACTAAATAAACAGATAGAAAGACTCTTCCACACACATCACTACTAACCAAAACACTCTCACCCAGGCCAATATTGCACAAACCCCTCCTAACCCTGGAACAAGAGAAACACATAGGTAGAAACTACCAAGAGGCATCTATAGGGATCTAAAAGGAAAACAGTAAGAGGAAAAAAGAAAAGGAAAAAAGAAATCAACAATATATTGAAAATTACATCCAAAGAGAGAACACAACCTAGATGAACAAATCATTAAAGCATGTTTCAGAGTAAAATCCACTAACAAATCATTTAAATGAAATGAATATTTGATCCTTAATTTTGAGAACATAAAATAATACCCAATTTTACTCTGATACCACTTGTTGGGGGGCTACGCTATGCAAGGAAATCCCCATTTGACTAGCCAGGATCCACTGGGTATATAATTTTGTTTGCAGACTCAAAATTATGAAATCAAACAACTAATGTTGATTATTCCGAACTTATTAACATAATCCAATAAACAATAAAATATATTTTTCTAACAATATTCTAAAAATAGGGAATTTCCAAATGATTAATAGAATTGAACAACATCACATGTCAATGACTAATATAACAATTTTAGGCTTAAAATAGTTCTCAATAATCAGAAATACTATTTCAAAATAAGTAACAACATGCATGAAATTCAATAGCTTCAATAAATTTAAGAATAAGAGACATTCAACATTATAGATAGAAGAATTAAATGTAGAAATTAGTAAATTGGACACATATATGTAATGTGATTCATCCAATTAAGCCTATGTGCATGGGGTAGAGTCATAATGGGTTTCACTATGCAAAGAATTATGGAGTACAAGAGAACACTAAAGCAGCAGCATAAATGAATCAACTGACAATCATGATTACCAAGCCAAAACCCCCCTACTAGGGGTTCGACTATACCTAGTCGGACCCATCATGTTGTCGCAGGCCTCGTTGAATCCACCAACACCATCTTCCAGAATAATAACACCGGTCTACGCATGGAGGAATTGTTTGATTCATTGTCACTAACTGACGTTCGACACCACTCTCAAAATCATGTGTCGCTGCTACCAAGGCTCAATTTCCTTCGAGATCTTAAACTAGATCCATCACTTTTGTCCCAAGGTGTCGATGGTATCCAAGAATCATCAACACTGTAGGTTCATAAACCAAAACCAGTAGCTTCCTCATGAACAACATTCGCACACTACAACTGCTCCTTCAATGAATAAGAAACATGGAAGCAGTGATACTGATGAATACATCCCTACAACTAAAGAACAAATCACTGATTTTCCCAGATCTGGAAACTAGATGCTGACAAAAGTCACATCACTACAGATTGAGTATTTCACCATCGATTCCTCCATGGATCTAAAAGCCAAGATCTATTTTGATCTCCAGATCGCTGGCCACAAGAAGAAGACCCGCCATAAATAAAAGTCACACCGCCTATTCTTGATATCCCCACCCATGGAGAAAGATGATCTGTCACTTAATTTTCATCATGAGGAAGATGTAAGGGGAATTCAAATCCAAATTCACTAATGTCGCAACTGAACCCACAAATCTGGTCGATGCAAGAAAGAAAAACTTGAGTCTATCCACTTTGAGAAGCCCACACTGATGCTCTACGAAGAAGGATGAACCAATAGAGACCCTCACGCTCGTGTCATGGGTGTTTTCCTCTGTCTGTGATCTTGCACTCACACCTAGAAGGTTCTAAATCTACTCCCATCTGATCTCTCTCCATTTCTCTAGTTCGAAGAAGTCCATGTCAAAGGATGTCAAGGAGCATCCATCTAGGAGGAAATGCATATAGTTGAGGAGTAATTTGAGGTTCCCACCTTTTAACCATATAACATCTTAAAAACAATATATTAAAAACGAATTTTAATTAACAATAAAACTGCGAATGTAAAATTCATAGTGGAGAAGGGAGGGGAGGGGGATGGCTATAAGAACCAAAATAAGGGGAGAAGGAGGATCCATATTCTTAAAATCCTGATCATGAATTTGTTAAATTTCCACCATTAAAAAGACCTACCAACTAGCTGATGATCCCATTAGTGGTACATGGCCATTATCTTGGCCACTGGGGAGCCGGTGGCTACCCCATGGCTAGCCGGTGGTTGCGAGATGCTACTAACCAACAACCTAGCCACCCAACCCTTCCTACAATGCTCACCCACTGCTCCCGACCACCTTCCAACCTCCATTCTATGTCCTAAAACACTGGTTTAAGGTGTTCCAAATTTTGGAATTCTATACCAAAACCTGGTTCAAATTATATCCCGATCACTAATTTAAAAGTTAAATAACCTCCTGAAATCCTAACTCATCCATACACATGGGTTATTACAAACTTAACACAACCACTTCAGGTTAAACATATATAAAAATCATTCCTTTATACATAAGATTTTTTTTTCATTTCATTAATACATAATATTATTTCCAAAATAATATTATGATTTAAAAAACTCTTAAAAATAAATAAATAAATAAATATTAAACTGATCAATTAAAAAATTATTCTTGATATAATTAGTTCATTAATTATCAACATGAATCCACATAAGTATAGTAAATATCACTCAATAAATGATATTTTAATTCAATAAAAATAGGAAATATTATTAACACAATATATTTAACCCTATAATAAACAACTTTTATGTCATAAAGTAAACATTGTAATTCAAAAACAATATCTTTTTTATCATATAACATTTTTATAATAAAATAAAACATATATACACCTTAAAATAAATATTCATAACATGAATATAAAACTGATTAAGATACCTAGTCATATATTATCACTTATTTTCAAGGATCTCATAACAACTACCTGAAAAAATCATATTTTCCCCTTTAAAAAACCATAAATATTTTCTATATTATTTCACCCTCAAAATTCCTTCATTATTTCAACATATTTACCTCATTTATCTAATTAATATCATTTTATTCATCTACATGGAAAATCATGATGATGAATGTTTCAACAATGTAGTATTTATAGATACTTGTTTATATTGTCTTATTTTATGTGTTCTGATCTTATATAGTGTATTTATCCTTGGTTTGTAATGTTATATATTAATATTTATTTATTTAGCGATTTTCTTGCATTCTTATTCTAATTATAAAAAACATATATACTTTATGAAAAAAAACAATACCCATTTGAACTTGGGTTGTTACAGATCAAGTGATCCGAACTCAAGGCTAGGGGTGTGCATGATCAGTTAAAATTGTTAAGGATATTGGTTTTAACCAACTGATAGGAAAAATTACCTTAAGTGAAAAAACAACCGATGATTAGTCCAAAACCAACATAAATAAAACTAATCTTTTTATATATGTTAAAACAAATTTATATAGAATAATTTAACATGAAAAAAATACATGAGGCAAAAGTGATTCATATAATGAAGGATAAAACCCTAAACATTCATAACTAAAGGTTCTAGGATAATGTAAATATCATGATAAAATAAATATTAAAGAGAATATAAATAAAAAAATGATCAATTAAATTTTAAAATAAATTAAATAGTTTTATAAACACTCAATAAATCAATAAGGAAAATATTTCATGGGATTTAATAATGTTAGGGGAAACTTTTAATGTGGTTTAGGGACTTAAATTCACTTAATCATTGAATATGTTCATCACATTTCATTAAATTAAAAAATTAATAATGATTTATGTTATATTCAACTATGATCATATAAAGGTAATCATCAATTCCAATTCTTATAAAATTTATATATTTATATAATTTTTTAATTTTGGTTAAGAATGGTTAAAATTGGTTAAGTTTTCCAAAAATCATACTGAATTGAAAACCCAAAATATTAAATGTTCATCAACCGACTTGAATCTATTAATCAATTAAACAAAATTTTATCGATTTAAGGTGGTTTGATTTGGTGGGGTTAACTCAGATAGTTTAAACATTCACACCCCTACTCAAGGTATGGTTTACTGAACTTTGAATTTATTGCTTTTTATCAATTTATTTCCTCCAAAATCTATCTCTTTAAATATTAAAATGATCCAATAAATTTTAAAATTAAATTAGTGTATTTAAAACTATAGATAAAATCTAAATATTGGAATTATTTTGGTCCAAATTTGATGAATGGGTTTTGAAAAAATATTAATAGAACTTTGGACTCTCAAAACCTCTCTCTAGATTTTGGAGGCTTAAACCTTTGATTCGTAATCCAAGATGAATTTATGTGATTATATATCTCTAAAACATTCTAATGACACCAAGTTTTCCTAATTTATATTTTCAATTCTATTTATTTTCTAGATAAAATAAATCCTATAATTTTCTATAATATAAAGATTTACTAAAATCTAGAAAAAATCACCTAGAAATCCATATATCTCTATATAAGTATGAACAAGATGAATATAATGGGATGAGTTTGAATTTAATCAGATAAATAGTTTATGAGTTATCATAGATATAGTTTTTATTGGTTCTTATTTCTCTCCAAGAATTATAATCCTTAATGAAATATTTTTTAGCTAAAAAATTCATTTCTGTGATTTAAGGGCTATGTAAATTATATTTTGATTTTTTGGAGAAATTTGGGCTCTCGAACTCTCTCTAAGAATCCACAGTAGTAAGACATGTTCATTGAAAAACAGTACTTTTCACTACTATATATGAGTGTGGATAGTGGAGATGTTACCACGTAGCCATATCCATCATTCGTGCCACTCCACAATAAACCCAAGTAGCATGTTTAATCATAGTTGTCTGATTGAATGAATGAATGGGTTAGATTTTCCACATCAACCAGTGCTTGATAACAACCCAAGAAGTGGAAATCATCTGATCACATTGATGGAACGTTATCATGCATGTCCAAGTTTCTCATGTGGCCCCTCAATTAGGGATATATAATCTTCTTGGTTAGATGAAATCTCATGTGGCCATGGATATCATACTACCAATCGTAAAATATGATTGAGAATTTGCTTCATGTATTGGTATACAATATTTGATATTATAAATAGTGATTGGGTTATGAAATAAAATATGGGATATTATTGGTAATGACTCATCAAAATCCTTCTTTTTTATGTATGTCAAAGTGTATGATATGTGATATCGTATGGGATGAATATATTGTAACACTGGTGAAATCATGGAATCCTATCGTAAAAGAGATATGATGCTCATTGTTAAATATAATTCACTTAATTATAAATGATATGTTACAGAAAAAGTTTATCTATCATAAAATATGATAGATAATAAAGGTAATCCACTACTCACGATTTGATATCTATCATAAAATACAATTACTTGAAAATTTCAATTTTTCATCTATGAATTGAATTATATGGTTTATAATATTTTTTTAAATCATGGAAAAAATTATTTTAAGATATTTATTTAATTTCTCATTTTTTAAATAAATTAATTAAAAAATTATAATTAATTAATAAATATTTACAAAATAATGATTAAATAAATATTCTATAATATTAATTACTGATATTAAATACACTTTTCAACTAATATGTCATGACTTGTAATTTTGATATAAATGGTTTATATGGAAATTATAAGTGTAACTTATAAAATTATAGTAAATTATAAATTAGGGAAAACATATGAAAATAGTTTATATCAAAATTTTGAAGAGTTCATAATATTTAATTTGAATTCTTCAAATTAAAATGCATTATTTGTTGAAATTATTTTTACCATATAAAAATGTTTTTTTTATAATTGATATGATTAAGGTTTAAAGAATATTAAATATGTGATATTCAAAATGTTTACATAATATATGAATATTTTATATATATAATATTAATATTTCAGATATCTTATAGTTAATGAAAATACCACATAAAGCATAATATGAAGGATTTCATACTAATAAATATAAAGTGTTTATGTTTATTTAATTATATGTTGTCTATAATGCATGGATAAATTATAAAATGTTTATAATTTAATTATTTGTGAATTGTTTATAAATAGTTTATCACATGTTTAAATATATGTATTCTCCATCGGTATTCATGAATGCACTCATTTTGAGTCAATGCAGACCTACTTTCCAAAGGCATATGGTCACTGGGATATTACCAATGACATCATAAAAAATGACATGTTCAAGAGGATGGAAGGTTGGGCTCACCGCACCATTTTGATAGGGTTTATTTCCTACTCCTGGGATCTCTTATAAATTTAAGTCATATTCATTAACCCTTCCTAAGTACTAGTAGGGGACTATTTAACCTCTTATATTTGCAATCAGTTATTATCTTATGTTGATGTAAACCATCTATATATATTAGAGTTTCTCCATAAATGGATAATCTATATGTATCATAGGTTCCCCATAAAAGGAACCTTATTTATGTATTATATGTTTTATGGAATATTTTTTTATTACATGGTAATGTCTTATTTTAAGGAGTTGTGATTTAAATCCACATAGTCAGGCACTCTAGAGTTTTGTAGCCATCCTGGAAATTCATAATTAGTTATGCGTTAGGATCATACCCATGATAGGGGTTTCTATGTATCCTTTTGAGAGGAATCAAAACCCACATAGTTCAGTGTCATGTAACAGGACACTTAATAACTTTAAAGGTCATGTGACCCATGTAGTTTAACATCATGCAATAAGGACGACTAGTTGAAAGGTGAATAGAAATTGTTGGTGTGGGAATTATGTGTACGCATAGCTTTTTGGTTAACCTTTAAGGGAATGTGGATTCACAAGATTAATATAAGGGTGATGATGTTAGGTTTCAACCTTGGGGAGGTGTCCTACATATCCCGTCGAGACCAGAATAAAAGACAACAAAATTCAATGTAGGGTTGGGGTGTATACCTAAGAAGGAAGACCATTTTTATCATACTTTTCACATGACCAGTATAGATCCCTATGCCCATGTGAGTTATTCTTGGTGTGTGAAATAGGAGATATCATAAAATCAATTATATTACATGAATGCTTAATTATATGGGAGTTATACATGATGATGAGGACCATGATTGGATTTATTTCCTCATACACTTATGGATGTGAAAAGGAAGGACGATTATGAAATCCTATAATAGAGACTAAGGGCATTACTCTAGGAGGGATTTCCAGTAGAAATCCACTCCACTTACACTAATGGACAAGGGAGGGGAAACAAGGGGATAACCAGTAAGAAATACTAGGGTCATACTCTATGTGGAATTCCCATTCTCATATCCCTATCTATTTCTAAACCCTGGGTTTGGGATTGCACAAATTTTGATTAGGAAATAAAAGGTTCGGGTGATATCAATTCACTTCACATTTCAAGTAGCATGGAGGAAGTAACCATCACTGCCTGAACTAGAATATTCCTACCACTACCTATAAGAGTATATTCCTCGTTACAAAATGGATATATGATTGTAAACAACATGAGGACTCTATCTATTAGGGATTTTGAGTGGGGGCACCCTTTACTAGGGTAATGCATGATCTAAAGGGGGGAACACTAGTGTATCCCATACCCTAAAGATATAAATCTGGGGGGTGTGGGGGGCTTGATTAAAACATTCTCAAATAGGATACTTGGGTAAAGGAGGATGATATTTTATAGATAAAACAACATTATGTGATAGATCAATTAAGTGGTCAGCCCTTAGAAATGGGTCACTAAGGTGGTATTCCCCAGGCAGATGATCAGTTAGGTGGAAACACTTGAACAGTGAGTTTCTAGGGTGGGATACCCTCAGAAGATGGTCACTTAAGTGTATAGTCCTAAGTGATGGGTCACTTAGGTGGGTTTACTTGGGCAGCTGGTCACTTAGGTGGAATGCATTGGGTGATGAGTCACTAAGGTGGGCTTCCTCGGGTGGTTGGTTACCCAGGTGACAAGCCTCACACAGTTGGTATAGTGAACCAAATTTTTCATACATGACTATTACATCATTTTTAAGAAAAATAACATAATATTAAGACATTATAGGATCAAAAGGTTTAGTATCTTGAAAAAATTAGGTTCATACATCACTTATATATAATGAAATGTAAAAATTATTTAAATCCTTATTCTTTATCCTCCTAAAAACTCTCATTCTATCCTCAAAACATGTATTCACCTGATTATATACATCAAATAAAAGGGTGGTCTAAAATCCCAGTATTGGTAGGAATTACAAAGAATGAATAAAAAACTTGAATCAATAGTACGTGGGTAATAATAATCATCAACATCATATAATAATCATGGGATCTTCATAATAAGAATGAGGGAATAATTGGAAAATTTAATAGAATGTGGAATATGTATAATAATAAAACATCATAACATAGTGGTCAAATACCGCACATAGTTGTGAATAACTATAGCATCATGTTCATGCATGACATATGTGCATAAATCATAACATCTTAATTGTAAAAAAAATAGAAACATGTTCAAATATAATAAACATAATATCATGAGATATATCAAATTTCCAAATGCATTGGAGGGTAATATAATTCTGATCCCACCCACCACATTATAAACTACTCATAATCATACATGCCATATGTAAAGATAACATATAATAATCGTAGTCATGAAATAAAAGAATTGAAAGGAATGGGTTTCATAAATGTTTTGTAAAGAATAAATTCACAAATAACCTTTGGAGTTACAAAATGAATAATATAAATCATATTTTGTCACAAAAATCATCATTCTTGAGTGGATAAGAAACAACTCAATAGGAGTCAATGGTGTGTTTTGGAAGATAAAGTCTCTTTGAAAAATCTTTGTATTTGGATTATAAATCATTTTAACAAGGTAAAAACATGTATATCCCAAGAAAGGGATGTTAAAATAATTTAATGGAAATTTTAAGGATATTATAGGAATTCCCATACTGAAAATAATGTGAATGTGGAGATGACCTAAAAGAGAGGGAGTTGGGTTCGAGAATCCCCTTACCTTAAATCCTGATTTATTTCATCGCTTTTTCGCCTAATGTATAATAAATTTAGGTTTATTAAAACATGGAAACATAACTAAATTATGATAATTTTTATAACTATTTATCAATTATAATAATTAGATTCTATTCCTTAATTCCTTTTTTAAAGATGAAACGTTTTCTTATCATATTTTCCATAAAATATCATGTCTTACTTCAATTTAATGATCTTGATTTATTGGTATTTATACATTATTAAGATAAATTCCATAATATTATAAGTAAATATATTTATACATTTATATATTTTAAATAATTTATTAAAATCATCCCTAATGGCAGTGACAAGAGAAGAATTTACAACATCCTCATGGGTGGCTAACCAATCGTTAACGGGACACTGTCCAAAGAGGGGGTGTGAGATATATAATATGTGGTTATATTATAAATAAATTTTTATAGAGTATTAAAATTATCATGATCATGTTCAAATACTCTTTAATTATTAAAATAATTTTTTTATTAGAAAATAAAAGTAGGATAGGGAATTATAAAAGGAAAATAAAATTAAAAGACGAAAGGACATTACCTCTTTCTTGAAGTTGTTCCATTTCTACAACCCATAACCTCTTGAAAGATTGAAGTTTCATTACTCTAGAATGTCCCTAGGGATGATAAGGTACTTAATAGAGGGAATTTTGGAACATTTTCACATTTAGTAAGAGAATGAGATGTGGTTTTCCAAGGGGAGGGAGAGAGGGTAGTTGTATATGAGAATATTGGTGTTTTTAGGATAAAATATTGAGTAAAATATTATTTCCATGGTAAAAATTATGATAGTGATATTATTGAACTTTTAAATCATATTTGAATAAAATAAAATGTTTTAGAACTTTTAAGACTATCCAAAACATAACTCATTAATTTATTAAAAAATAAAATGTAAAAATGACAAATTGTTATTTTAATTGAATACTTTAGACTTTAGACTTTAGAAAGTACTTTTTAGGTTCATAAAAATTTATTGCATTTAAATGAATAATTTACCCCCATGAAATATGTTTTCAGTTGATCTAATATTTCTAGAATTTATTATGTCATTATTAAATCATGAATTATGTAATTTAAAATATAGTGGTTATGAAAAAACTATATTTTTACTATTAACCTAAAAATGAAGTATTTCATAAAATTTATAAAAAAATCCTTTAAAAATTTTGATGTTATTATTGTAAAATGATATTAATTTTATCAAAATAATTATATAACATAGGTAATTTTAATTTTTAAAATAATTATTATTATTATTTAGAATATATTAAAATACAATTTATTAAAAAATGAATATAATTCCATTGAGTTTTTAATATTGGTATTTATTTTATGGAATTATAATATTTATATTTTCATAAATTACTCATGATAAATATCATTTATATTACATTTTATTATTTTGAGATCAAATTACTATTCTAATTGTTAGGTTACTATTCCCAACAGTTAGTTTTCTATTCCTAACAGTCAGCTTACTATTTCAACGGTCACATTACCATTCTAATGGCCATATTACCTCCTATAAATACTTCTCAATCCCTTAATACATCATTCACTACAATTTATAACATGTTTATATATTTTCATTTTCTAAAGTTTTGATTGGTTTTATAATATTTTGTTTCTTTTCTAGTATTGTTTAGGAAGGAATGATTCTAGCAAATCGGGATGATTCAAATTTTCCCAGTCTAGTTTTTCTAATTTATATATTTTTTCCCATTGTAGTATTTAAAAAATATCATTATTTTTGTTGTTGAATAATGTAATTATATTAATTAATAAATTATTATTTTTTCATTTTATCTATGTTTTGTATGTGTATAATACTATACAATATAATATAACACACATTTATTTAGGAAAAAAATATCATTAATAAAGTTTGGGTATTTAAATTATTACCCCATTTATAAATTTCATCCCTAAAATTTCAACTCATATTATTGTTTTTGAATATATGAGGGCAATTATGTTTTATTGTTTTCTCTAGTTATCATGGCACCTCTTCATATTTATGGTTTTTTCACAACACTTTTACAATGTGAGTTGTCTTATTGCATAGAACGTCATCTATAAGATCCAAGATTTCACTAGTTATTATTCATATGATAGTTCATAATATAGTTGTGACACCTCCAAATTCATTACATGCTAGAGATGAGGTATGTACTTCCTCAAGAATGATACATAGAACACATCATGAAATTGAGCTAGGTTTGGTATAAGTTCTAACCGATAGGCCATTGCACTTATAAGATCAAGGATAAAAAAGGAAAAAATGTACTTATAGGTAAGATTTATCTTCAATACAAACCTTATTACACTCTTCCATGGTGATTATAACACCCTGATATTTTTTAAAAAGAAAACTTTGTTCGATAATGTATACAACACGCAACACTGAACCTTAAAAAACTATAAATATTTAAATATGGCTGTTATAATCTAGCCAATAAATTGGAGGGTATGAATAGTATTATATAATTTATGAAATATATATAAATTTCTAGGTAAATATAAATGTATTAATAACTTCTTAGAAAATAAGCACTAAATTTTTAATTAAGACATTTTATTCTTCAAAAAATAAATAAATATGTTTTCTTCAAAAACGATTTTTATGAGAGAATATTATATTTATTTTTTAGAAATTTTTAAAAAAAAATTATTTTAAAAAAAATCTTTCAGTTCTGAAATCATGATATCAAAATTAACTTAGGATAAATTTTTTGGGATTTTTTAAAAATGGTTGATTTTTTAGTAAATGGTGAAAATTACCGTTTTTCAAATACTATCATTTATTTTCATTAAATCAAGTAATTTAAAAGTTCAATTATATTTTGGATTTTGTCTTCAAGTTATATATGAAACATTTTATTTATAATAATCTGATTAATTTATTATAAATTTTAAATTTTTGTGATTTTGGTAGAAGTTTAATTTTATGGTTAAAAATGCGGTTTTTCAAAAACTATTTTTAGGTGCTTAGAGTTTATACATTTTCATTAATCAAAATAACCCCTATTAAGAAAATATTAAAATTAAATTAATATATTATAAATATATTTATATTAATTTAAATTCATATAATTATTATTTCTATTCATAGATTTAATATAATATCATATATTGCTTGAAAAATACATTTCTTGAAAACTCGTTTTTCAACACGTTTTGCAGGTTTAATTTTAAATTAAATTATGGAAATTATATGATTTAAATTTGATTAAATGTATTCAATAATTTTAATAATAATAATTAATATTAGTTAATAATTCCTACTTAATTAGTGTTCATAATGAATAGTAAAAATAGTAAAAAAAACTTGTTACAATGGTGAAATTTTAAAATAGTAAAAGTGAGTAACCATAGAGGTAAATGGAATTACATGTTTAAAAGATGTTTTATTTTTAATTTTTGGGTGTTTATCAACCATAAAACCCCTTAAATCCATTATTTATTAATTTTTTAAGAACATTTCTTGAGATTGGCTTCCCATTATTGAATAGTTTTGTGTATTTAGAAAAATACCACCGCCTCTCACTTATAAAAGGGAACCTACTCTCCAATATTTCATCACTTCAAAAGAATTATGTTTTAGATAAGACCTAACCAAATAAATTCCTTAATTACCTTACCATATCCAATAGGCCTAGTTCTTATTACAAAACCTTCTATAGAAGGCATTTGTTGTAAACCTAAAGAGGTTGTCCAAAGAATAGGTATCGTTCTTAATTGAGAATTTTGTTTTATTTAGTATTCAAAATAATTAAAATCATATTATATCATGCTGATATAATAATATTAGTGTCTAAAATATACTAAAATTTTATTATGTTAATTTCATAACTTAAATCTATCTTCTCTTCTATCAAATTGGAAACGAAGCCATCATTCGTGTGTACATCGGACTACCACATCGTGAACCGATGCAATTCATTTTTCATCATCGCCTATCAGGGCAGTTTATAATGATTTTTTTAATGTATATATATAATATTAATTACATATTTATTATTCTGAAAAATTAATATATCATATACTTTCTTGTTTTATAATCCATTAAAAAATTATAACGTCGTTCATGTGTACGACAGACTACCGCCTCGTGAAGCGATGTGATTCATTTTCCATCACCGCATCACCTGGATAGTATATATAAGTGTATTTAATAATAGTATTATATTTATAATATAATTTTTATTCTATAAATATAAAATAACACTTACCTTCTTTCCATCATGATTATTTAAAAATGGAAACGTTACTCATGCGTACGTATGACCTACCGTCTCCATGATTGTAATGAGATCGCTTTTCATAATCATATTTCATGGTTGGTTTTAAAAGTTTAATTTATGTATAAAAATAATTATTATTTAATTATTATTTTTCTGTATATTATGGAACAAGAACCACTTTTACCCTGATCAACACACCGATGTCGTTTTGAAATTATGCACTGATCATCCTCAAAACACTCAATGTGGACATAATTGATTAAGTAATTAAATATTTAATTAAAATAATTGAAGTAAATGTTTTAAGTATAAGTTATTAAATATAGAAGTGGATATTAAGAAAAATAATAATTCATATAAGTTTATTATATAGGAAATAATGGACATACACAATAAGTCCGGACTCGAGGTAAGGGTTTTCTCTCAAAACTACCATCTTTGAGACACGTTTTCTTTTATGAACCTAATTTTTTTAAAAGGTGCATATACTTAAAATTTAATAGTTAGCATCATGAATTATTCTTACTTATGGTATTTGAACATAAAATTTAAGCTCTATCTCTTTCAAGAGGTTTTTTATTAATATGTTTCTTAAACCGTAAGGGACTTCATCTCAATTTCCTTTTATTGAGGCTTATTTTAATATTATATACCAATTTATTTTATATAGTGTATATAATTCCCCTTTTATATGTAATATCATGAATCCTTCATATTTCATGGTATTTTAAGCTTAAATTTTAATCATTTCATTCAATAGTATTTGACTTGAATATACATGATTTACTTAAAATGTTTTCCTTTTGTGAATTCCCTATGCTTCATTACCTAATTAAAGGGTGTTCACCTAGATTCCCAATACATTTACTTATTTGGGAAATTGGTGTCTAAAAAATATATCTATTTTCTATATAGTTTAAATACCATTTAAATTATCATATTTTTTGAGTGGTATTTACCTATAATGATGATTAAAGCCGTTGGATACCCATTTATTTTCCATGGGGTTTTCATGACTTGTTTATTAGTGAAATAACAAATGATTCCTTAAGTAACCACTTGAAAAGGATATAAAACACATTTTATTTTCTTCATTTTTTATTATATGTTTATTGAAATCGTATTTAACACATATATATGATTATTAATTATGATGGGTGTGCCCATATAGCACTCCAAAGCATTAGGTGATGTTAATATCTCATAAGAGGATATGTATAGGATTGGGGAGTAAATATAATAATTTTTTATGACCTAGGGATTAATCCTTGGAATCTTATAATGTACTAGGGAGTAATATTTAGCTTATTATTATGACCTAGGGAGTAATCCTTGGCATATAATGATGATGACCTCAGGATTAATCTTTGTCATATTTATATGATATCATCTTTATGTTGTTTTCACATTCTTATGATGTCATGATATTATATTATGATCATTTTTTAATAAATTTATTTATGATATCTACTATTTCTTCCATTCTATAAAACTTATGATAATTTTCCTTATGATATCATGTTATGCCTCACATCTCTCATGTTATGCTTTATTATCATGTTTACCCTTACTGATTGTTTGATATCACCCCATCTTATGTTTCCCTTATCCCAGGTTATGAATAAAAATAATAGGTATTATAATCCTAGAAGAGTATCTTGAGTAGATAATTTATGAGTGATTTTGAATACCCATTATATATTTATTAGCTTCTTATATTTTGGTGAAAAAGTTTCCATTTTTTTTGGAAGACTTGATATTTAGTAGTTTATGATTTTTAATAACTCTCTAAAACTCTAAACTAAAATGTACTTAGATTATAAATTTGATAATGATATCGTAATCATATATGTGTATCAAATATAGTGTTGTATGTTATGTGTTTTCAGCATCGAATTCAGGAACACGTGTCAAGGGGTGATATAGTTTCTATTACGGAAGTGTTTGGATAACTTTAGAGGTTATGATATAATTTGTTAGGGATGATTTATGATGTAGGAATAAAATCAATAGTTGATGAGTTAAGGATGATCTTGGTTTCAATGGTATAAATAAACCGTTATGTTGGAATTGTTTAATATTTAAGTTGTTTGGGGATTAGGATAAGATAAAATTAGTGAAAACCCTAGGTATAAGTCTAATTTTTAGAGAAGCTCATGAAATTTTGGTAAAGTAGAGATTGTGTGGTTTTCATAGCAATTACATCCCTGTCTTGATATTGGAAAGTGGATTCTATTTTGGGATAGATTAATCTGGGGGTAACAACCCCAAAAAGAGTTTTTGGGTATAACTCTGTCATTATTATGGTACATGGTGAATTATCTCTAATTACGCACTTGGCCAAACACTCCTAGAGGATATTATTTGGTTAATTCACATTGTCTTTACAAACCATTATGAATAATTTTAACATATGATTTTATGGAAGTTAACTATATTAGAAAACATAATAGTAAAATGTCCATGGATAACATATATTGAAGTTAAAGACTCATAAATTAGGGTATGCACATCATTTATGAATTATTTATTCTAAACTAACTCATAGTTTTTCCCTTATACATTTAATAATTTAAGTACTATTATCCCTAAAATTTATTAATGGATGAAGCAAGAAGAAACCAAGATAAAAATGGATACAATGTATGATGTGGTGATTTTACCAACCTGAAATCTATTGGGAAAATAACTATGATTAAAAATCTTATTATTTTTTCAGATCAACTATAATGAAATATTATTAACAATGTGAATTTATTTAAAGTCCAAAACACACCATGGAAGTGAAAGATGGGTTATCATAAAAAAAATAAGTGATAATGATGATGATGTAAAAAATGTTCAATTTCCTCCATGCCAAAAATGTTGGAAGAAACACACTGGGAAATGTCTCAAAGGAAATTGAAAATTTTTTAAGCATGGAAATGGAGGACATAAAGCATCTAGTTACTGATGGAAGCATTCAATTAACTCGATAGAGGAAGATGATTTGTCTTTTAGTTATAATTAAGATATTAATGTACACATTTTACATGAAATTTTATCTTAAGTATTGTATATTTTTTTACATTATAAATTAATGTATTTGTAAAATTTTTGAGGATGGAATTTATTTAAGGGGCAGAATGTAACACTCTGAAATTTTAGATCCTTTAAAATATACACCATGTTCTATAATGTGTTTCACACACTACAACAAACATAAATAAACCACAACATATTAAGAATTCATTATTAATAAATATATAATAAATGATAATATGGAAAATCATTAATAGTTTTTACCTTTAGAAGGTAAATAATTAATATGATTTAATATTGAAAATGTTGTTTTTAATAAAATTCATTTTCTTTCTATTATATATTTTCTTTTAAAAAGATATTTTTTCAAATTTTATACATTAATTTTGATAAATTAAAATTATTTTTTTGAATTCCTCACAACAAAATTAGATTAATAAGTATTTTTTAGATTTTTCTAAATTAATCGATTTTTCAATAGATGGTGAAAATACTTTTTTTTCCAAAATAATGAATTTTACCACATTATCTGTATATATGCAAGGCCTAAAATTTTATAAAATGTTTTAATTGATAAAATATATATTTTAAGGGTATAATTAAGAAATCTAAAATATTATTTTGAATTTATAAATTATATTTTTAATATTTTAGTACTTAAGTAACATTTTATTATAATTTAATTTTTTCCCAATTTGTCTTTTTTAATTAAAAATTTTCATGGTGAAATTCATATTTGGATTGAATCTAAAGCCACATAATTTTTATTTAATTTAAAATAAATCAACTAATATCATGAAAATCGGTAACCATTAAAAATTTATATTATACATAAGTTTAAAGTTTAAAAACACTCTTTTATTTTAAAATGATTTTTATGTGTATGTGAGTTTAATTTAAAATAATATTTTTTAATATTTTTTAAATTAATAAGGTTAAATGGGGAAAAATTCTTAACCACCATGTCTAAATTTTGTAATAAGGGCCTACTTATATTTTTAGAAATAAAATAGTTTACATGATTAATATTTAATTAAGAGTAATAAGTGTTTAAATGACTAATCTAAGATGGCTCAGATTTTCCAAAATTAAATTGACCTTTAGACCTTATAGAAATAATTTTTTAGGTTTTAAATTCTTTCCAACATTTATTATCAGCTTTAATTTACCTAAATCACCAAAATTTATTGTCATTCCATTCTCACCCCTTAATTAACATTCTTTTCCATGGAAAAGTCCCTTCCCTTCACTTATAAAATAAACCACTTACATCACTTCTTTACATGCCCAAACATTCGAAATAATTATTGAAAATCTTCCCATATGTTTATAAAAGAACCAAATCCCACAAAACATTTCCTTTTTATTCCCTTAATTAGATTTATCCCTTCATTTCCAAGGATAATTCAAATGAAAATCATAGTTCCCGACGTGAGTATTACTCTCTTATTAGTATTTATTTTTAATTTTATTTTTAATAATATTCTATAAAATTTTTAATATAGTTAATTAAATATAATATATATACTAAAATTTCATTATATTAATGTAACATAAATTATTAATTCATTATGTATAATCTGCTAAGAAAAACAAACATATTGATCGTGTATATGTTCGAACTACCACCTCCACGACACAATACGGTTTTTTTTCATAACCACCTATTAAGGGTGGTTTAAAGCATGGTTTTTATGAATAATTATGTTTTTTAAATAACTTATAAAATTTTGATATGATAAACTATTACATTTACCTTCATTTTGTCTATTCGTTAAGGGATGAGATCGTTAATCACGCGTAAGTGCGGACTACCACCTCCATGAACGATGTGTATCATTTATCATAAAGACATCAAATGGATGAAAATAAAAATGTAATTAATTAAATAATATTATATTTATAAAATTATTATAATTATTAAATAATTAATTTTAATGTATCATCACTTCATCCATTCACTGAGAAATGGGTTTGTTAATCGTGCATACATGCAGACTACAACCTCCATGAATGGAAAATTTCACTTGTCAACACCACCCATAATTAATGGTTCTAAGAATATATTTTATATAGATATATGATATATATATATATATATATATATATTACATGTACATGCTTCATTAAATATTATAATTAAACTATGTAATACTACTTTCTTACTCATTCGATCATTACAACAGGCTTTTGTTTTGGTTGGTTTACCACCTAATTGAGAGATGTTGTAATGTTCATATATTGAATGATTAAGGAATGTTATATATTTTTAATTACAATTAATAATAATTTATTAAATATTTTATAATTTTTATGGAGTTATAATTTTAATATCTAATCATGTTAATAATATATTATCTCTGTTCATCAAAAACTGCCGAAAAAAGTTTGTCTTCAACATCATCTTCAAGAGTCATAATTAAAAATATCATGGGATGAAATTGGAAAATTATAAATAATCAAGGGATATATATATTATAGAACCATAGGTAATCTAGAAATAATTAACTTGGTATCAATGATCAAGCATCATCATTAACATTACAAATCATGTGTAAGACAATTAAAAGTGTTAACATTCGATGCAAAAAATAAGCTATAATGAACCATTATATTCATAGTAAATAGTTATAAATTAAGTATATAAAAGGGTTATAAAGATGAATAAAGTTATAAAATACATTATTAATATAGTAATTATTGTTTTATAGTAATTTAGAGTGTGATCAACTAAGTAGGGAAATAATTTAAGGTATTTTTGTCTCAAATTCCCTTTGTTGAGACACGTTTTTCTTTATGAACCAATTTAATTTTATATGGTGTATATACTTCCCAATTGATATGTTATAATGAAATATCTTTTATTCATGATATTTGAGGTTCATTTTAAATATATTTAAACTTAAAGGTTTTTTATTAAAATGTTACTCAATTCACAATTTTTTTCTCAACTCAAGTCATTTTTCCCATGAGTCATAAAATATAGTCATCATTTGATCTTCCAAGTTTCTTTTTTACCAATATATTTTAAAATAGTATATTTCATTTTTTTCTGGTGATATTACTCATCTTCATTAATATTCTCCCATTTTATGAAATTCTTCCTCAAATAAAAGAATTATGTTGATAAGAATAACCCTTATACTTTATAGTGGATATTTTTCTTTCATATCCATGTTTTACCTATCGAAAATATTTTCTATAATATATAATTTTTCATTCATACTTCTCTCTACCTATTATAAATAAAAAAAATTATCATCCTTTTTATGATGTGGTTATTATTAAAATTTTTTAATGGACTTTAAACATTTTCCACATGATTAGTTTTTTAAAATTTTTTCTTCTAAAGTTGTGTTTTAAAATGTTCCAAAATGACTTATATCCAAATTGTTTTTAAAATTTCATTTTCAACTACCTTGAATTTCTTAAAAAATGTTTTTATTAAATTAAATATTTTAAATTTTTCTTTATGGGTCGGTTTTTACTGAAAGGAATCTATTTTACACATTTCCATGTGAACATATCTTTTCACGACCTTTTTCATTTTACAAGATACTTCCTCTCTATGCTTTCAAGTTTTCAGAAAAAGTGTATATTAATATTCTCATGGTTTAATAAAATATTCCTTTTAAAATGTTCTCAATGTACAAGGGAAATTATTATTTTAAAATAAAATTTCATAATGCTTCCAAGAGTGTTCTTAATCTATGTTTTATACTTGATCAAGGGTATTATTCAAATGATATCATCCACCTTATTTATCTTAATGGATTTTTAAATTCTCTTTTACATCTATAGTATGATCTATCACTGGTTTTTTTTCTAATCATCCACTTTAATAGGAACAATTATCTTCTAATTTTTTTCCTCTTTGAATGTCCTATATTCCATTACATGATTAAAGGGTGTTCACTTAGATACAAAATACATCGACTGATTTTTGGAAATTATTACCTAAATCATATATCTATTTCCTATATCATGTAAATACCATATGTGTAATCATATTTTTTTGAGTTGTATTTTCCTATAAGGATTATTAAAGTCATTATATACCCACTTATTTTCCACAGGTTTATCATTTCATGTTTATTGAGGAAACCATGAATGCTTCCTTAGGGAACCACTTAAAAAGGATATAAACCCCATTTTATTTCCTTGGGTTTTTATTATATGTTGATTGAAATCATGTGGAACACATATGTATGTTTTTCAATATGATGGGTATACCCAAATAGCCCTCCAATGTATTCGGTAATGTTAATGTCTCATAACAAGACATGTATGAGATTAGGGAGTAAAACTAATCCTTTTTTATGGCCTAGAGAGTAATAATTTTCATATGATGATGGAAAAGGTAGTAATCTCTAAAATATAATGATGGAATAGGGAATAATGCTTTGTATATGTTGATGATATCCTAGGGATAAATCCTTGTAATATTCTTAAAATATCATGTTTATGTTGTTTCCACATTTTTTTGATGTCATGATCTTATGTTATGATAATTTTTAGTACATATATTTATGATATAATATCTTTATTCCACCCTATAAATATTTTGAACATTCAAGTTATTATATCATGTTATTCCTAATATCTCTCTTGTTATTATTTATTATCATGTTTACCATTACTGAATGTTTGATCTCACCCCTTCTTATGTTTCCCTTTCTCAGGGTTATGAATGAATGAACTAGGTATTCTAGGCCTAGAAGAGTAAATTGTGTGGAGAATTTAGGGGAAAAGTTTAAGACCCGTTATTGATTTATATGTTTATTATATTGTGGAAAAATGTGTCCATTTTTTTAGAAGACTTGAGATTTAGTAGTTTTTTATTTTTCTTAACACTATTAAACTATAAAATCAAAGTTTTTTTTATTGTAAATGTGAGAAATATATGGTAATCATAGATTTGTATCAAATCCATTGTTGTATGTTATGTGTTTTCAGCACCAGATTCGAGAGTGTAGGTCCAGCGGTTCTACAATTGGTGTCAGAGTAGTGTTTAGATAACATTAGAGGTTAAGATGTTATTGGTAGATGATTATTTAAGAATTATGAATAAAAACAAGGGTTAATGAGTTATGTTTTATCTTGGTTTCAATGGTATATATAAACCATTAGGTTGGAAGTGTTGAATATTTTATGTTATTTAGGGATTAGGATAATATAACATTATTGGAAATCCTAGGTATAATTATAATTATAGGAGAACCTCCTAAAACTTCGGTAAATTAGATATTATGTGTTTTTTATATAAATTAAATATTATTCTATATATTGGAAAGTTGACACAGTTTTTTGAACAGATGCATATAGGAGTAATAGCCCCAGATAAAGTTGGTCGGGTATATATCAATCATCATTCTGGTACATGGTGAATGGAACCTAACTACACACTAGGCCAGCCACTCCAAGAGGATATGCTTGAGTTAATTCACATTCTCTTTACAAACCATTATGAAGAATTTGAAAATATAATTTTATTAAAGTCAAATAGATTATAGAACCTAATAGTAAAATGACCATGGATAACCTAGATTGAAGATAAAGAATCATATGTTAGTGTATGCACATCGTTTATGAATTATTTATTCTAAAATCATAGTTTTTTTATAAATTTACTAATTTAAGTATTATTATCCTTATTTTTTAAAAGTAATGGATGGAGTAAGAAGGAACCAAGATAATAATTGATGAAATAGAAAATGCAGTGATTATCCTGACATGAAATATGTTAAGACAATAACAGGGGATAAATATCTTCTTATTATGTCTAATAAACTATCAGGAAATATGAATAATAATTTGAACATAATATTTGTTGAAAACACACCAAGTAAGATAAGTATAGAGTCTTATAAAAGATTAAGTGATGATGATAGTGATGGAAAAAGTGTTCAATTTCCTTCATGTCAAAAATGTGTGAAGAAACACAATTGGGAATGTCTCAAAGGAACATGAAATTTTTTTATGTGTGTAAAATTAATACATAAAGAATATTTTTTCTAGGGGAAAATGATGAATTTAGTTAACTCTATAGAGGAATAAGATTTGTCTTTTATTTTTACTTGAGATATTAATATAGAAATTTCATTTGAAATTTTATCTTAATTCATTTTTAATAGATCGTGCCTTCCCGGATTATTAATTTTCTAGTTTGAGGTGTTCAAAGGTATTAGGAGGAGTTTAGATGAGGTTCGATGTATTTGGAGCTTCAGCATAACTATAACAATATTTTTAAGCCATAAAAATAGGGATTTATTACATTAGATGGTGGTTTACGGCTTGTTTGGACAGTTTGTTTATAGATAGTGTTTAGCGAGGGCTTGGGTGTGAAATTTGTTTATGCCTTAAGAAATTTTTTTAAACCATAAGTTAATTCCATCTTGAATTGAAATTTTTTTTTATAAAAAGGTTGTATGGTTTAAGAGTTGGTTTTATGGAATGACTTATGCAGACTCATTGATTTTACATCGTAAGTGTGTAGTTTATACTGTAAATTGGGTGAGTTATAGGTTTTAACTAGATTCTATTAGGCTAATTCTCCACCCATTCGTCCTTCACCTATTCCTCTAATTTGTTGAGTAACCATAGGTGATTTTTAAGGATCTTCCAACACTCCTTTTCTTGCTTCTATCCTTGGATTCTGGTGGATTCCCTTTGGTGATCCATGTTGAGTTATCCTCTCTTCCTCATGGTTTTCCTTCTATTATTCATTATAGATCCATTATGGTGGTGAAGTTTTAGTTTATTGTGTCTGAATGATGAATTTTTATGATCCTTAGGTGTGGTGAAGGTTTATCCATAGTTTCCTCATGTGGGGTTGTGGTTTATAGGTATTGCATCTTCTCCCTACGGTGCACAGTGAGTTGTAAAAGCTTCTTTGAGGTGGAGTTTCGGTCATTTATATTTATTGTGTATCATGTGGGAGGGTTTTTCTTTTTTTTATCATTGGAAAGATAGTTTTAACTGGCTTAATAAAGATAAATAATGGGTTAATTTAAATTGAAGTGGAAAGGGTTTTGAATCATATGTTTTTTACATCTTTGTTATTATTATGAAATTGTGTTTCTATGAGGAAAATTCCCAACTAAAAATTATGGGGATAATTTTATTGTGTTTTAGTGGTTGTGATGATGAAACCTTGTTTCATGTTGTTGTGATATCACCCTAAAATGTAAATTATTTAACTGCTTATATTTGTTTAATAGAATATTTTCCTCACGATTTATGGCTTGTGTGATAATGCCCCTAAAATAAAGAAGTGAAATTGATAAAAATACCCTTTCTAAATATGTAAAATGTTTTTTGGAATGTGGTTGTGTTTTTGGGAGTTGATTTGTGGTTTTGGCATGTGGGGTGAATGGATTTGTGAGGTATTGTTGTAGGGCGGTGATGTGATGGGTCTGTGAGGTCATGTTGTGGGTGATAATGTGATGGGTTTGTAAGGCCATGTTGTGGGGTGGTGATGTGTGTTTGTGATGTGAGAAAATGACATGCGGTTGCATTTTGTGGTGGATTATATTATAATGGTTATGTTATAATAGTTTCCCAAGTATTATTGGAATTAAATGAAATGTTGAAATTGAAATGGCTTGAGTTAGTTTACCCAAATGGCCTGAAGGCCTTGTTTTTTTATTTTTTATTGATTTTTTATATCCCCCTTTCAAGGGATGAGGGGGAACCCTTACAAGGCCCATAGGATTAGATATTACATGACCCATAGGCCTTAGTAAATTATACAGACTATACTTGGAAGTCATCCTCCTAGCTTCTTCATCGTGATATCAGCTCTACACCTTCGCATGGCTGTTCGGCTGGGTTTCCCATGCTATCACAGGTTAGTCCCAATGGAAATTCCATACCCTCTTTTTCTAATAAATCCTATTATCTTCTTCTCTGGTGAATATGCCTGCTCTGATACCCATCTGGAGTCTACTCCTTATAGATTCTATCTGATTATTAAGCACAATTTCAGGTGGCCCGATGGCCTTGAGGTGTCCCAAAGGCCTTGAGGTGGCCTGAAAGCCTACTGGACCGAAGGTATAAAAGGAACCAAGTCCCAAACTGGTGGCTCAAAATCCCAAAAGGATGAATAGTTCCAAATGCTACAGTACCAAATAGTGCCTTCTACATTACCTGCTGCAGTACCTACTACAGTAACCCAGAAATATGTCTCCACCCAGTTTTGAACTCAGGTCTCTTGGATGCACTTTTCGGGTCCTCACTAATTGGGTTAAGGCTCTTGTGCTTGAGTTAGTTTGGTTAATGGGGTGGAAATGGTTAATGAAAAAATTTAAAATTTGAAGTTTGGTTAAATGTGATTGATGATAAATAATGGAAGGAATGATATGTTTAAATGAAATTGGATCATCTTGTAATGAAAAGTGGGAAGTGGCTTATGGCTTGTGTTTGTTTTGTGTATTTCTACATTTAGAGGTGGCAGATAAAGTGGGGATGTTTTAAGTTGGTGAGTGATTATTGTAGACCCATTGGTTGGTCTTGTGTGTGTGTGTATATATATACCTTTTATATTATTTTTTATTTCTATATAAAGCCCACCCACATCAATAACTATGTTCTGAAACCTGTACATTTATACGTGGATGTTTTTCTAAAAATCCTGATGATAAGGATGGATGGATTACTGGCCACTATTTCCTACACTCTCTTCCAAGCGAGTTGATATATACAGTTTATGATGGTCGAGGGTATAATAGTGAACATGGTAATGGCCCAAGTGTCTTCATGTGAGATGTGATGAGACTGTGTTTTGGGGTGGCTTATGGTGGGGGTCATGCATAGTATGAGGTGGGAACGAGGTTGATGTCCTTCATGATCACAATACCATACTACTATAATTATGGTTTTGATGTGTTGGCCTAAGTGTAATTGAGAAATATGTGACGTGACCATGTTTTGGGGCGATTATGTATGTTATACGGAAGATATTGAGGTACTGAGATGTATGATGTTAGGGTTTGATAGTGGTAAATCAGTTGGAAAGCATTGTGGGGTACCCTTCATTGATATGATTCTTATTATTTTATTGTACTTGGATTGCACTATTTGGTGAGAGTGCCTTGGTATGATGGGGATTGGTTAGTTTACCTATTTAGGTGTTGTTTGGTTCTATTATTTTCTCAAATGTGCATTAGTATACATCTTTCAAAAGTTCATAGGAAACTTTGTTTACCCTAATGAGTATAAATGTATTCTCACCCAACATATATAAACTTATTTTCAGGTTTCCAATAAGATTATGTGGATCTTGTTGGACATTACTAGATTGGATTTTTGGATAGTTCTTGTGTTGCTGCTTTGGATTTTATTTTGGGTATTTACTTTTGAACACTTTTATCTATATCAATTTTATTATACATGCATTGTGGGGTGGTTTTTAGCTTTTATTTTATTCTATTTCATGGATTTGTATGTGGTTGATTCATATTATCTCCTAATATTGTTTTATTATAGAGTTTAATTCCTCCCATTTATGAGATTTTTATACCATCGGTACTAGTTTCCAACTAGGGGCCTAATAGAGGTGAGACTCGGGGTTCATTATCTCTCTCCCTTCATTGTAGCTTCACTAGTTGGAGGGGTCGTGATAGAGTGGTATTAGAGTTGATGGTTGTGGTATAGGATGGAGTTCAGTGTTAGGAACAATGAAGATTGGGTATGTATAGAAATAGTTCTTGTTGACCTTGGTATGTGACATAGGCTAGGGAGACTAGCTAGGATATGGGATTTTAAAGCCCCCCGAGATCTAGTGCTTGGGAACTGAGCATATTGAATGACCAAGTGAGGTGGACCTATTTTCATTGTAGAGACCTAGGTGAGGTACATGTATTATGATGACTTGTGTTCTTGTTTTAATTGGCTGTTTTTGGTTCATGGGAGGTTGAAAAGGACTAAAATGGGTTAAATGAATCTTTGATAAAATTACATACTACCTATTATTAGGAAATATTCGTTTCCTATTTCAACTATGGATCTTGGTTTTCAATCCATGTGTGGTTCAGGTGGTGGAGGTTCAGTAAGAGGATTTGGTTGATCGTCATAGGGTTTATCTGGAAGAAGAGGATGAGGCTTGGTAGAGGGTGTTGCATGATTTTTAGTGGTGATATTTGTGGAAGTACAAGGGAAATGTTTTGGATGTGAATATAGATAGTTGTCTAGATGAAATCAAAATCACCTTCGGTTTGATCAAGGCCCTGATGAGGTAATAGGTCCCTTTGGAGTTTAGTAAAATATGGGGAGTTGCACATCAGTAGTGGATGATGTATCTAGGTGAGCAGAAGGAGGAAGATGTTTCATGGGTTGACTTTTAGAAAGAGTTATAGGAAGAGTTCCTTTCATCAACCATGAAGGAAGTGAAGAATTAAGAGCTTATTTCTCTTGAGAAAGGGAGTATGTCAGTGTTGGAGTTGGCAATCAAGTTCAAGTACCTTCTATACTTTTTCCTAGATATTTATCCAGATGATGAGTCTCATGCAATAAATATTAAGGAGGCACTCCATTAATACTACAAAACTAAGTTTATCCTCCTCTAGGGTTTTAAAAGCGCTCTCTAGAAGCACTGTTAACCCCCCCCCCCCTCTCAGTGCTAGAAAAATAATTGTTAAAGGGGGTATTTAACAATGCTTCTTTTAGTACTGTTAAAGGGGGGTCTTTAACAGTGCTAGAAACAAGTGTTGTTAAAGGATTCCCTTTATCAGTGCTTGTAAAAAACACTGATAAAGCCCCCTATCAGTGCTAGTAAACAAGAACTAATAAAATGAGAATTTATCAATGCTTCTAAAAAAGTGCTGATAAAGGGGTTATTTATAAGTATATCTAAAAAAGAACCAATAAAAGGGTGGACTTTATCAGTGATTTTTTAGAAGTTTTGATAAATACCCCCCCATAATCAATGCTTTTTTACTAGTATTGATAAAGGGTATATCTTAAAATATATATATATATATATATATATCATTAATGAACACCTGTAGCATAAGTTATGGCCTTTTAGAGTCCTTATAGGTATTTTTTGGACTTAATAGAGTTGATTGATTGTTCTAGTGGGTCACCAAGTCATAGATATCATCATAGGATTCGATTTGATATGTGGTAGAGGCAAAACAGACACCCAGTTCAGAAGTTATGGTCATTGAATGTAAAAACCCTTAAAATGCCTAAAAACCCTAAAACCTAAAAGGATCCTAACTTTAAATATGAAAGTCCATTTTATCTCCACAATCAGACAAATATAAGATCATGAAATAAGATAAAACTACTTTATATTCAAATTTCATGAAAACTAAATGAATAAAAGTTATTATAGTTTCAAAAAATTTAGAAATCGAACTTGAACTTCAAACGGCCATAACTTTTGATTCTGATGTCTATTTAGGATCTACCACATATCAAATCAAAGGCTATAATGATCTCTACGATGTTTAGGTCTAGGACCAAATAATTGAACATTTCCACCATTTTTTCCATAAAGGCCTAGAAGGCTTCTGAAATGGATTTTTTAGTCACCGACCCAAATTTCTTAAAATTCAAACAGCTATAACATCCAATCCGGGTGTCCATTCGACCTATACCACATATCATATTTAATATCATTTGATGATATTCAATTTTACTAGTTTTGGAGCTAAAATGGACTCCTAAATGAGAATTTATGATCATTTCATGGTTTTTAGGAGTTTTTGGGTTTTCATAGTTTCTTAATGTTTTTATGTGTTTCAAGGGTTTTTAGAGCTAATATCCATTTTAAAAATATATGTATAAATAAAAATGTATTTAAATATATATATATATACACCTATATATATATATAAACATATATATAAATATATGGATAAAAAATCTAACAAAAAATATATAAATATACAGATATATACATAATAACAATGTAAAACAAAATTGTATAGGGTAGTGGAAAAAGTGTTGGTGTATAAGCTGGATGTCCCAGATTCAAAAATCACTAGAGGTAGGGGAAACTGATAAAGTGCTAATAAAGGGAGTGGGGTATAGTGCTGATAAAGAGGGGGGTGCGCTGAGGCGTGAAAAAAAATTATCCCCTTTATCAGTGGGGCCTTTAACAACGCTAAAAAAAGCACTGATAAAGGGGACCTTTATCATCACTTTTTACGAGTGATAGTAAAGTTAACACTTTAACATATCTTTCATTATCAGTGCTTCTATAGTGCTGATAAATCCCTTTTACTAGCACTTTTAAATGCCTAATTTGTAGTAGTGCGTACTTTAATCCGGTATATAGTTATTCCCTTTAATTTGATGATGTATCTAGAGGTTCAGATGAAGTCAGAGGTGATCAAGAGGATGCACTCATGAGAATGATTTCTATGAGAGGGGATCCAAAAGTGTTTTTCAAGGAGTATATTTTTTGGTGCCAGGTCTCAAGTGGCATGGATTTTGAGGTTTCTACCAGTGGGGAGTCTACCTTAGAAGCATCCTTGTCAACCTTCTAGGAATAAGGGTTTTTTTCATTTCCTGGGGACTTCAACAATTTTTGGTCTATGAGGTTCATGGCCATCATAGAACCAATGTGTAGTGGCTATCTGAGCTCATTTTGGTAGAGGCGGTTCGGTTCAGTGCCAACCTTAGCAGCAGTTTCCATTGAGGCCATTTCAGCAGTAGGGGAAATAGTACTATACTCCACCAAGGGATGATAGAGTTAGTATAGGCTGGCCTTATGATGTTACTCATGTTTAGGTACCTTTACCTAAGAATTTCTATGGAGGTGGTCTTTAGTAGAGCTGTCGAGGAGTTAGGCATGGTCAGTTGTAGGAAGTGAAGGCAGTAGCACCATAGGCGACATAGATCATTCGTGGTATGCTTAGTTTGTCATGTACCCTTGTTTGTTCTTTATTTAATTTAGTATATTGTCACTCCTTCATGACAAAAACTCTAGTATATGCATTGAACCTAGAATTAGAGAGGCTTCTCATTCCCCTAGTGTTGAATACACCAGTCGAAGTCCAGACCATATTATTTGAGGTGTTATGGGGGTGTAGACTGATGATGGGTCCACATAAGTCCCATGGGGATATTTTATTACTTAAGATGCAGTTTTAATACATCATCCTTGGCATAAAGTGGTTTTATTTTATGGATTATATTATCAACTAATTCTATGAGAGAGTCATGTTCTCGGGTTTGGATGGCCAATGTGTGGTTTTCATTGGTGAGTTGATTTTTTAGCTGGGAGGTAGGAATGTGGAACCCCTTCTTTATTTTATTGCTTAGTTGTCTATTGAATCACTAGATGTTTAGACATTGGGGGTTCCCAGGGTATTTGGGGTGTTTTTAGATGTTTTATTGAGGATGTTGTGACGTTACCCCATCAACGTGATGTTAAGTATGGGATAGACTTGCATCTTGATGCTTCTCCGATTTTGACGGATCCTTATTAGATGGGACCTTCTAAGTTGCTAGAGTTGAGAATTTGGGGATTATTTGTTGCATAAGGGTTTCATTTGACACTATGTGTCATCATGGGGAACTCCAGTGTTGTTCTCCAAGAAGGTGAATATTAGTATAAGGTTGTGTATAGACTACCAGAGGTTGAATTAGGTAACAGTCAAGAACTATTACCCTCTTCTGAGGATAGATGATATTTTTGGATATTTTAGAGGGGATATTAATTTTTCTAAGATTGAATGGTGATCTGTATATCACCAGTTGAGGGTGAAGGAGGGAGATATCTTGAACACTATCCTCAGATGTATGTATGGGCACTTTGAATTTTTATCCATGTCATTCAGTGTGACAAACACACCAACTATGTTCATGGGGATCATGAATGCTATATTCTATGAATCCCTAGACCTTTTCATAGTCATGTTCATTGATGACATATTGATCTACTAAAATTCATATGAGGATCATGTCGATCATGTCGATCATCTCAGAGTTGTCTTATAAGTTCTTCGACGCCACCAGATCTATGTAAATTTTCCCAAGTGTAAGTTTTGGACACTATAACTATATTTCCTTGAGAATGTGGTGTCTCAGCAGGGAGTGGTAGTGGACCTGTAGAAGGTCCATGTAGTTTTTTATTGGGTAGCACCTATGAATGTGGTAGAGGTTCATAGTTTCCTTGGTCTCTCGGGATATTATTTGAGATTTGTTCCCGATTTCTCTTGACATGAAGACCCATGGAAATTTTTGACTAGGAAGGAACATGATTTTGTGTATAACGATCAGTTTCAGGTAGTTTTCAGATAACTAAAGGGTAAATTGTTTAGTTATCTAGTGCTCCAGTTTCTAGAGGAGGGGGAATGTTTAAGGTGTTTTGTAATGATTTCTATTTTGGATTGGGATTCATGTTGATGAAACAGTAGGTAGTGATCTCTTATGAATCTTGGAAGTTACATCCCCATAAGTGTAAATATTCCACCCGTGATATAGAGTTATAAGAGGTTGTGTTTTTGCTTAATTGGGCATCACCTCATTGGGGAGTTCTTTGTGGTCTTCATGGATTACAAGAACTTGAGGTACATATTTTCTCACCATGACTAGAATTTTCATCAGTGGAGGTGGACAGATTTTATTTTGAATTATTATGTTGATATCTCCTACACCTTAGGAAAGGTAAAGTTTTTGTCTGATGCTTTGATCAAGAAGTCACAAAAGGATGTTGTTCAGGAGTCCGGAGATGCTTAGAGAGTGATGGAAAAGTTAGAATCCCATCACTTCGATGCAAGGGTTATTGAAGGTAGAGGTGTTTTTTCAGATGACAGGGAATCTTTATCTGATTTAGTAGGTGGAGGATTCCTATTGGGGTGACTCAGATATAGATTTGATGCACAATCCTGTTGTCCATAGTGATGCTCCATATGGATGGTCAGATCATGGTCAGAACTGGATGTTGTTTCGTGGGAGTTTATTTTTTCCAGTAGTTATAAATGATAGAGTCTTTCTTGAGTTTCATATATCACCTTTTTTGGTACACCTGGGAGTATCTAAGATTTATTTTGGCTTGAGTACATAGTTTTGATGGCTCGGGATGAAACAGGTTGTGGCATTGTTTGTAGCAAGGTGTTCAGTTTTTCAGTAGGTAAAGGATGAGAATCGTGTTCCTGAAGGTTTGTTGTAAATTTTGGATATTCCTAAGTGTAAATGGGACAACATATAAATGTATTTAATCATAGGTTTACACCAATCTCAGTGAGGTTGTGATGGTTTTTGGGTAGTCTTGGACCGATTAATGAAATTAGCCCACTTCTTAGCGATCAAGGTGTTGGGTGTCAAAGATACTTTGGATAAGAGGTTTGTGGATTAAGTGGTGAGGTTTCATGGAGTTATAAGGTCCATTATCTTTGATAGGGATACATGTTTTACCTTATGAGTCTGGAGTGGATTTTATTATGGTTTAGGAACTTAGATACTCCTCAGCACTACATTCCACCCTCAGATAGATGGGCAGATGGAACAGATTATCTAGAAATTGGAGGATATATTGTGGGCTTGTATCTTATACTTCGGTGGATAATGGGCATGAAATTTACCTTTGGTTTAGTTTTATTATGATAATATTTATTACTCTTCCATTATCATGGCCCTATTTGAGGCTTTGTATGAGAGATCATGTCGTTCTTTGTTATGTTGGGTGAAGGGTGAGGAGGCCTTAGTTCTTATTTCAGATGTGGTATAGAGCACAACAAAGAAGGTTCATCTTTTTTTGGGAGGATTAAAGTATCATATTACCAAGAAAATTATTATATTGATAATATGAGGAGTCCCTTATAGTTTAATGTTGGAGACCAAGTGTTCTTGAGATTCTCCCCTCGATGTGGAAAGTGGAAGATTGACAGGCAGAGTAAGCATTCTCCCAGGTTTGTTGGGTCCTTTGAGCTATTTGGGTGAGTTGGTGAGGTGGAATATCAGTTGGAATTTCTACCGTGGCTATACTAGATCCACAATGTCTTCCATGTCTCTCAGTTTCATCAATATCTTCATGATGAATCACATGTCATTGATTGGGGAGAGTTAGATATTGAGGACAATGTGATGTTTTTGGAGTGACCAGTAGTGATCTAGGATCATCAGGAGAAGGTGTTTCATGGGTAGACCATTCCATTGGTTTTTATATTGTGAAAGCATGGTGTCCTCTAATAGAGTACTTAGGAGAATGAGATATAGATGAGTTCCAGTACCCATAATTGTTTTTTGTTTTTCTAAAAAAAATTGATATGTTGTTTGGACCTTGTTATTTTATCAGATGAGATGTTTTCCTTAATCAGTGATGTGTGATAACTCTTTGGACACATGAAAATGGAGGGACCTAGTTCCTAATCAATAAGTGTTGTACTTTTACATGATTGAAACCATACATGCAATTCAGTTCCACCCAAATCGAATAGTATCTTGACATAGAAGATAAGATTCCATAATTTATGTGCTTGGTTAGTGCAGTGTTGTGTTTTTTTTGTAGAATTTGTTGTCTTGGGATATGTGGATATTGGATGGTTGTGTGGTGATGTGGTTTTAAAAAAAAAGAAGTTTTTTTTGCCGGTATAGTATGTTTAGTTTTGTTCCCAATGAGATTTGGTTGTATAGTTGTTGTGTGGGGTGTTTTGGGGTGTTTCAGTTGGCATTTTTGTATGGTCGTAGAATTTGAGATGTTATAAGAACCTTGAGAGGTATCTCATGGGGTGGTTGTTTGGACCCCTTTCTTTTCTTTGAGTCTAGTTTTTATTATCGTGGAAAAGAATTTTTTGAGAGGTATCTAATGCAATAGCATGTGCCTTATTGACCCATTACTTTTCCAATTTTAAGAAGACAATGGTGTTCGGAGGAGGATAAATGAGGTTTGGTGGAGTTGGAGATGTATAATAACCGCAGTAGTCTTTTTTACACTATAAAATAGGGATTTTTGGTATAAGATAGTGGTTTATTTATTATTTGGCTAGCTGGTTTATAACTTGTGTTTGGTGAGGGGTTGGGCATTAAAGGTGTTTATTCCACAATAAATTGTTTACGCCATAAGTTAATTCTAGCACAAAGTGCTATTTTTTTGTGGAAAAAAACTTTTACAGCCTAAGAGTTGGTTTTATAGTGTGTTTTACATGGACTTGTGGATTTTATGCTATAAGATAATTGTTTACGATGTAATTTGGTAGATTTATAGGTTTTAAATAGGTTATGTTCGGTTGATTCTCTACCTATTAAGCTATTTCCTCTTCCTCTCATTTTAAGAGGAACCCTAGGTGATTTTAGAGGATTTTCCAGCCCTCCTTCTCCTACTTCAATCCTTGGGATTTAGTGGATTCCCATTGGTGATTTGTGGTGATTTCTCCTTTCTTTCCCATGGATTTCCTTCCTTTATTCTTTTAAAATACATTGCGGTGGTTCAGTTTTGGTTTGGGGTGTGAGAGGGATATGATTTAATGATTCTTAGGTGCAGTGTAAGTCGATATGTGGTTTCACTAAGTGAGGTTATAATTTGAGGGCATTTCTTCTTTTTTATGTGGTGCACAATGAGTTGACAAAGATTCTTTGAGGTAGGATTTCCCTAGTTTCTCTTTATTTTGTATCATGTGGGAGGGGTTTACTTTTTTTATCTTTGGGAATATAGTTTTCATTAGCTTAATGAAGTTAAATAATGGGTTAATTAAAGGGGAAAGGAGTTTATGACACATTCTTTTTACAGCTTTAATATTATTATGATGTTTTGTTTGTATGAGATGAATGCCCCACTAAAAATCATGGTTGTTGGGAAACTTTTCTTGAATTTTAGTCGTTGTGATGTGGAAAACTATTTTTGTGTTGTTGTGATATCACCATTAATGGAAATTAGTTAACCACTTATATTTGGTTAATAAAAGAGTTTCCCTATGATTTATGACTTGTGTGAGAATACCCCTAAATTAAAGATATAAAATTGATAAAAAACTCTTTCCAAATTTATAAAAAGTTTTGTGATGTGTTGTGATGTGTGGTCATGTTGTGGGTGGTAGTGTGAGGTTCTGGCATGTGGGGCTGATGGGTTTGTGAGGTAATTTTGTGGGATAGTGATGTGATGGGTTTGTGAGGTCATGTTGTGGGGTGGTGATGTGATGGGTTTGTGAAGTCATGTTGTGGGGTGACGATGTGTGGTTGTGATACAGGACAATGATGTGTGGTTTCATTATGTGGTGGATGAGATGATAATGGTAGTGTTATTCTAGTTTCCTGAGTAGTGTTGGAATTAAATGAAATATTGAAATTGAAATTGCTTGGATTGGTTTAGTTAATGGGATGGAAATGGTTGACAAAATAATTAAAATGATAAGTTTTGTTAAATGTTGTTGATGGTAAATAATGAAAGTAATGAGATGTTTAAATGAAATTGGCTCGACCTATAACAAAACGTGGGAAGTGGCATGTGTCTTATGTTTGTTGTGTGGTTTTCTGCATTTAGATGTGGCAGTGAAAGTGGGGATGTTGTGAGTTGGTGAGTGTTTGTTATGGACCCATAGGTTGGGATTGTGTGTGTGGATATATATATATATATATACCTTGTATTTTTTTGTGATTTATATATACACTCCACCCACATCAAGTACTATGTGTCGACACCCGTACATTTATATGGTGGAGTATTTTTTCCAACATCCTAGGGATGAGGATGGATAGATGGCTACTTGCTCATTACCTCTCTTCTAGGCAAGTAGATATGCACAGGCTGTGATGACCAAAGTTTTGATAGTGTTCTAGGTGATGACCCAGGTGTCTTTGGGTGAGATGTGATGTTACTGTGTTGTGGGGTGTTAGCTCAAGTGTCTTTGGGTGAGATTTGATGAGACCATGTTTTGGGGAGGTGATGTATGTTTTATGGAAGAAATGAAAGCATCAAGACATGTGACATTGGGTTTTGAGAGTGTTAAATCAGTGGGAAGGTGGTTCGGGGAACCATTCATTGATATGTTTCATATTATGTTATTTTACTTGAATTATGTTATTTAGTGAGCGTGCCTTGATGAGGATTAGTTAGTGGACCTGTTTAGGTGATGTTTTGTTCCACTGTTTTCTCATGGGTGCATTTGTATGCCTCTTTCACATGTACATGAGAGAAATTGGTTACCCTACCATGTATACTTGTGTGCTCACCCTATGTATATAAATTTATTTTCAAGTTTCCAAGAGGATTATGTTGACCATGATGGACAATACTAGCTCTGACTTTTGAATAGTTGTTGTGTTGCTACTTTATCATTTCCTTTGGGTATTTAATTTTTGAGAAATTTATCTGTATCAATTTTATTATACATGAATTTTGGAATGATTTTTTATGTATTTTTATGATATTTCATGGAGTTTCTTGAGGTTGATTCATCCTATCTCCCGATCTTGTTTTATTATAAAGGGTAATGCCTCCCATTTATGAGATTTTTATATAATTGGTGCTAGTCACCAACCTCAGGCCTACATAGGTGGGACTCAAGGGGGTCATTATCTATCTCCATTAATTATGGTATCATTGGTGGGAGGGGTCATGACATCATTTCTATATTTTTTTAACAACCTTAATTAATTTATTTGTAAAAATTATGAGGACATAATTTATTTAAGGGGTAGAATGTAACGACCTGAGATTATGGATCCTTTAAAATTCATACTATGTTTTATAACTTATTTCACTTGCTACACCCAATATAAATAAACCACAACATATTAATAATACATTTTTAATAAATCTATAATAATAAAAAACATGGCAATCCATTAATAGTTGTTACCTTTATAAGGTAAATAATAAATATGACTTCGTATTAAAAAGGTTATTTTCAAAAAAAATCATTTTATATTTATTTATTTTAAAAATATATGTTTGTAAATTTTATAATCCCTCATAAAAAATTATCTTAGGGTGTATTTTTTAGTTTTTTCTAAAAAAAACAATTTTTAGGTGAATAGTGAATAATATAGTTTTTTCTAAAATGGTGACTTTTATCACATTATCATAATATGCGTAAGGCCTAAGATTTTATAAAATATTTTAATTTTTCAAATATATATATATATATTAATGGAATAATTATGAAATCTAAAATATTATTTAAAACATATAAATTCTATTTTTAATACTATAGGAATTAAGCAAGATTTTATTAGAATTTAAAAATAATTTTTGTTTGTCTCTTAATAATCCTTTTCATGGTGAAATTCAGTTTTAGAATGATTTTTAAGACACATAACATTTATTTTTTTATAATAAATAAACTACTATCATGAAAATCAGTAATCATAAAAAAATTATCTTATAAGTAAGTTTAAAAACATTAATTTATTTTAAAACATTTTTTATGTGTTATGTGTGTTTAATTTAAAATCATATGTTTTCATATTTTTAAAATTAATCAGGTTAAATGGATCCCAAATCCAAAATCATCATTTTTTAATTTGGTAATAATGATCTACTTATATTTTTAGTAACAAAATAATTGACATGATTAATATTTAATCAAGAGTAATTAGTGTTTAAATGACTAATCTAAGGTAGATTGAATTTTAAAAAATTAAATAGAACTTTTATAAATAATATTTAGGTTTTAAAGTCTTACCTACATGTATTACCAGCCTTCCTTCACCTAACTCTCCTACCTTTCATGTCCTTCCATTCATACCCCTTTCTTAACCTTCTTTTCCATGGAAAATGCCCTTTACTTAACTTATAAAAAGAACCACTTACACCCCTTATTTACACAGAGATCCATTTGAAATACTAGATCAAACTCTACCCATTTTTTATCCTATAACCCTATCCCACTAACCATACCCTTTGGACACCCTTAATTAGCTTAATCCCTTTATTTATAAGGATAATTCCCAGGATAATCAATGTTCTCGATGTGGGTATTACTCTCATCTTAGTCTTTATTTTTAATTTTCCTCATCCTAATATTCTCTAATGTGATTTTCATTTCACAGAATCTTCTAAGAAAAACAAACACATCAATCATTTGTAGGCCTCCAAGACACAATACGGTTCATTTTTCATCACTGCCTCTTAGGGGTGGTATCAAGGATGGGTTTGATGAATAATTGTGTACACCAAAACAATGATAACCCCTAATAATAAATTATAATAGGGGTTTTATAGGGGAAATTAGATCACTAGATAAAAATTAATTGATTTCATTTTATCACACACCTGCATTGGGTAATCCCGAGATTCAGGGTGCGAATCAAATTAACATAAATCCTAGGGTAAACCTATTATTATAGACATAATAAGAACTTCATTTTTTTCATATCAAGCTTAATTCATGAGTAAATTCTAATAATTCACCAATATGCATGTTCTGACTAAAAAAATATTATTATCAAGGTTCTTTGATTCTCAAAACTTAATGACAACTCAAAAACCCATCTTGAAAATACAGTTTGAAACATTTTAAAGGTTAAAATCACAAAAATTTGGGTCATTACATGGTTGAAATGGATAACTTGGATGGATTTAGAAGATAGGATCGGGTCGGAACCTGGGACCAAGTTGTAGTTTCAGTTTATTTACTTTTGTTCTGAGTTGTATATGATATTCCCACGATAGATATTGTGGATGTATATCTGACTCGTGTGGAATTTTGGATAATTTGTTCTGTTATAGCATGTGGTGTATTTTATTCTTTTGGTTGACTTACCTGTGATGTTTCTTTTATTCGATTAGATATTGTAATGATTGGTTGTATGTTATTTCCTATAATTTATGGTTCTCTTTACCAAAGGGTATTATCTTCCCATGATATCCTCTTAGACCATCACTATCATTCATCACCCTCTGACATATAGGGAGACATGCCTGAGGTCATGTGGTGCTCCTTTCTAGCTACTATAGAGTGAGTTGGGTTAGGACGTTATAAATTCGAACATAGACACTTAAGGCGAGGAACGAGTCGATTATTTTTTAAATATTCTATTTTATGGTATCTTATAAGAGGTATTTGAATCCAATCTAATTAATAATAAGGTATTATTTTTAAAACTCCAACCCTACCCAAACACAATTCAAACATACTTGAATCTGATTTTATCAGGTCATGTAGGATCAGATAATCGATTTATAGGGTACCCATTTCCATCCCAAAAACCACCCTTTCCTTTTTATTTTGGATATGAAGACAAAAATGATTTCATATATACTTTTTAATACTAACCAAAGAAAAAAAATCTTAAATACTCACCAAAGCAACCAATCTTTTAAATTTTATTTTGGAAATCCAAAAAAAACATTTCTCCTTTCTATTTTGGGAGGTTGGACTCTACAACGCTCCTCACATTAACAGTTGTAAATTTCATCAGATATGAGAAGCGAGGGGAGTGTGAGGAGATTCATAGTATGGATACATGAATCCTTCATGTTTCTTGATATTTTATTTCTATTAAATTTCTATTTATTGTAATGATTTCGGTTTCTTAATGTTTTCTTTCTATTAAAATATTATTGGCATAAAAATTCAAAATATTCACACTGATAGTGATATATAAATTACAAACATCGAAGTGGAAGAATATCTTGAAAATCATTGTATTCAGCACCCCTTTTTATCTATTTTAACTCCTTAGATAATAAGAGTTATTGAATGAATGAATCACACCATCAAATACTTATATTGAACTATTCTTATTGACAATGGATTCTTAGATAAAAAATGGAAATAGTCACATCAAGTAGTGGTATACATCTCCAACATATCAATTTTATTTACCAATGAAGACACATCTATATATGAAATCTATTATGAAGATAATACTACACAAATATACTTTTGGGTGTTTGGATATAAGTGTTTCATTCTCAACAATTAAAAAAATAGAAAATTTGAAGCTCATGGTAATGAATGAATACAACATGTGTATTTTTAAATTTGTAGAGAATTATGGTACTTAAAGTAAATTCCTAGAAATGTTATTGAATTGGATGATATTTTTGTAGTTGAAATAGAGTAGATAATAGAGACAGTTGAACAAAATTCAAATAATGTAGGTGTAGGTTTATCGTGAAGATTATACAGTTTTTGAAGATATAATTGATCAAGAATTTTATGGGTCAGGGTGATTTTTTAGGGATATATATAACTATTATAATATCTCTAATGGTGATGAAACCATAGTTGGAAGTGAAGGATCAAACAGACGATTGAACAAGGTTGAAACCACTAAAATACTAGTGTTGTAGATCGATTATCCCCTAGTCAAAGCAGGTGAATGAAGACTCAGCACCAAGTTTCTCCCTTATTTCAGGTGGAACCAAAATCATTAGATGAAGCTTCTATGTATTAATATATATACTAGGTGTTTGGTGGTAAAATTACATTTAAACACATATACACCACACACATAGGCTAGAAAGGTAGACCATAGCCCCCCCAAGGGATAGTTAACCCATCAAGCATTATTTATTCAGTACATGGCATGAAGGACCTGTGGGAATGCGTCACGACCCAACTTCTTCAAGATGAGGGAAGGGAAAGAAAATTTCCACGCCCTACCTTCATTAAGATGAAAGAGATATAATGACCCCTGATTCCCACCTTCAATAGGCCCCAGAGTAGTGACTAGCACCAAGGTTATAGAATCTCACATAATATGGAAGAAATCACCCTTCATATAGAACGAGATCAGGAGATAATATGGTAAATATCAAGAAACTCCAAATACTAAAATTAGTAAAGTTGATACAAGGTAGAATAAAACTCCAAAGTAAAGTACCAAAAAAAAGAGACTAAGTAGCAACAGAAACTAATCCTAATGCCTGAGATAGTAAAGTCTATCATGGTCCTCAAAGTCCACTTGGAAGCCTAAAATGGTTTTATATACATAGGGTGAGCATACATGTATACTCAGTAGGGAAACTAAATCTATTCATGCACAAGTGGGGGAACATACTAATGTCCCTATGAGAAAATAGTAGAACCTCAAATCACCTACCAAGGAGTACTAACTAGCCCAGCCTCACCAAGGCACTCTCACTAAATAACACAAGTCAAGTTAGGTAATAGTATAAGCACATAAACATTTGGGTACCCCAAACCACTTTCCCATTGGTTAACTGCTCATTACTAATGGATAATGTCTTGATGCTACCACTATTCTCGTATAAAGTCCCACAGCCAAAAATTTCCCACACACACCTGGGCCTAAAATCACACACAATCCCACCCACAGACACCTAGGCCACAATAACCACGTCTCTCACCCAAAGACACATGGGCATTATCCTGAAGACACTTGGGAAAACAATCCTACCCCATAAACACCTAGGCCTCTCATACACAACAAACATGGATGAAGGATCTTGGACTATGGTAATCCTTAAGCCATTATAGCATGCTCGAATAAGCTCGAGTGGTAAGAACCAGGAAGAGGGTGCGAGGAAGCAAGTCAGTAACCAACCATCCATCCTCCCACCAAGATGTTAGGAAAGACACCCTCCCCCATGAATGGGGGTGTTCGGAACATGGTTCTCAAAAAGGTTAGGGTATGTATAGAAATTAAGAGGAACTACAATTTATATATATATAGGTAATAAAACACTCAGCCCAACCTATGGGTCCCCACAACGGATAACAAACTCATAAAGAACCACATTTTCTATTACTCCTATATGAGCAACCACACAACATCCACTACCAAAGCATAACCCAGCCCCTTTTCATTTAACCACTTTCTATTTATTTATTGAGGGGATCACTTCAGTTTATTCCAGTACTATCAGGAAACTACCAACCACAACCATATCAAAATAAAAACAAAACCATATTTGCAGTCCCACTACACACCCCCGTTCAACCACTTCCAATTGTCATTCTTCAAATTCATAACGCACAATCCTAATATTTACCTAATGCAGTCCTACTACATAAAGGTTCATAACCACTCTACAGTCCCATTTCCCTATGTCTCTCTATGATCACATCACAAACAAAGGCTGACCCACTGCCTACAATTCCATCCATTCCACAATCAATCAGTCTCTCAACCTGAGACTCCAACACACCACATGTACTACCCCACACACCAAACCCATAGCAACTACCATTAACCCACATCCCAACTACACACACGTCCCACCCCTTCTGTAGAGACCCAAATCTTGACATACATAGGCATTACATTACTTTTGCGGAATATCTAATACATAAAAAAATAGACAACAAAGGACTATAATAGTTTAGTGTCTTTGGAAACTCGGAATACAATCTTCTAATATTGGTGAAAGATCTTCAACATCTCTCATAGATTTCTTCCTATTTTTTATTACCTAAAACCTTTCTTTATATCCTGGGGAAAAGAAAACATATAAAGGGTGAGATAAAATTCTCATTAAGGGTATGCATGGAGAAAATAAAACAAATCATATACATTTGAACTTCAAAACATGAACATAATATTTAAACATAAAAATATTGAGCAATGACATGAAATATGGAAGTATGTAGGGCATAGATCATAATGGATCATCAATAATGATAAAATAGCATGGGAATAAAACATGTAATTTTTTCAAACCATTAAGCACATGATATGATTTCCATTGTAGCCAAGGCATTGCTTCCAAGACCATCTTAGTGGACAAAGTCCCTTTCTGAATCGAGTTCACTCCTCGTTCCAGTCCTGTAACACTGAAATGGATTAACTTACTGTTCCAGCCATGTCTATCTCATGATATATAAATTTTACCCCATGCATTGGAGGGAGATATAGGTCCCACCCATCTCATAATGAAATCATTCTTATGTATTCCACAACATGAACATAAATCATTCATCATTACCCAAAGAATAAAATGGGTTTCATAAACATCATCCCATCATAACATAATCCATATAAAAAAATGGATATCATTTCATCATAATAAAATTGAAAACGTGTAAATCATAGAGACATTATACTTGAAACATACACATATGAAATAATTCCATCTTATATGGAAAATGGTTTTGATAAAACACTTGAAATGAATTCTTGAGGAAAATATCCTTTCTTCTTAAAAATCATTTTCTTTTTACAAAATGCCATGCAATTTTAAAAGAAAAGTATTTTGTTGAAAATAGTAATGAAATATTGTAGAGTAAGATTAATGAAAATAAGGTGTTATGAAACCGTAAAAATGCTTTCATTCCATATAAGTTAAAAAAACATTCTCCTCATACTTTTAACGGAAAAAGTCAAAAAATACCACGTATGGTAAACAAAAGAAAGATTCCATCCATAACACAAAGTAAAAGTAAAATAAGGGTAAAAATGACTTTAAACATACATGTAAGAATATTAAACACTTTATGAAAAACATTTTATGTACATGGATTAAAAATATAACCTCAGTAAATACTTACGTATAAGCAATCTCGGATAAAAATGAAATTGCAAAATTATCCCTTACCTTACGTCTGATATGCTTCATACGTATCTGAAACTCATGTATAATGATTTAAATAATTTCATTTATTTATTATAGAATCATATTTATTGTTATTATATCATATATGGTTCACTTATGACTTTATATTACCCTTTCTTTTGTAAATTCCATGTTAAAGCAGCGTTTTGGGTAAAATCGTTTTATTTATCGTACGTGTTTGGACTTGTTGTTCTTGATATTATTATTACTTATATCATGACTTAATTACTTCCAGAATTAAAATCATGATTTATATATCATATATATTCCATATATATATATATACATAATAGATAGATAAATGAAATGAAATACACCATTCATGGAGATGGTAGGTCGTACGTATGCATGAACGCTGTTTTCCTTTCCTTATTGACTTGAATGGAAGTAAGTAGATGACATATATATATATATATAATCCAGTAGCTTCATTATGTCATATATTAAATTATTATTCATTATATATACTTTATAATCATTCTTTAATGGTTATCATGGAGAATGAATCTCATCTCATCGTGGAGACGGTAATCCGTACGTACGCACGAGCGATGATATGGTTCCCATAATTATTGAATGGAATTTGAGTGGATGATTGTTTCCGACGCTTTCGCCGGGGCGCGCGCGCATCCGTCCGCGGAGGAGGGGGACGCGCGGCTTCGTTGCCCCGCATTCCCGCTTTCCAAAGGCGGGCGGCATTCGTTCCTTGTTCAGGTACGTCTGCTCCTTGATCGAAACGGGATGATGGGATGTCGGTTCTTCCTCCTGTGGATTCCTCCTCAGAACTCGTCACCTAGTCCGGGTCTCCCTTATAGATTTAATACGTAGTTCGTGAAACTCTTCCCAGTGCCATGTTTCCATGGACGCCGGTTAATTACGCTGCTTCTGTCGGGACATTCCAAAGGGTCCAGTCAGGGCAGCTACCTTCGGTCAGGGGAGTAATCACGTTCGAGGCATCGGTAGCGTGTCTGGATGCTGGGGTACCTGGCATGTCTGTCTGTTATCCTCGATCACGAGGCTTCTCAAGGGCGTGGAAACCCGAGGCATCCCACATCGAGCGCGGGGGGTTACATGTCATAGACACGTACCTGAGGTTTTCCTCAGCTTCCCGTGTTCAACACAGGGTATGTTTGCAAGATTAACGTCTAGCAAAGACGGTTACGCCAAAGGCGTTCCATCCGAGGTTTTCCTCAGGCATCTCGTGTTTACCACGAGGTAGGTCGCGAATTTAACGTCTCGCGGAGACGGTTGAGAATGGAATGGGACCATCGCAGGGGTGGTGACGACGAAGTTGGGCTTGAGCCTTAAAGGGGCTTCCTACGTATCCCCGTGGCAGGGAATCAAAGTCCGCGTAGTTCGGGATGGTGCCGGTAAACCGACGTGATGGTGGACCTTGGTCCACTGATGGTGGGCTTGAACCTCGTGGAGGCTTCCTACGTACCATGCCTTGACACGGATCAAAGTCCTCGTAGTTCGGATGGGGAGTTTGTCGGTAAACCGACGTGAAAGCAGACCTTGGTCCACTGATGGTGGGCTTGAACCTCGTGGAGGCTTCCTACGTACCATGCCTTGACACGGATCAAAGTCCTCGTAGTTCGGATGGTGAGTCGCAATGGCTTACCACTGGACCGGGGTGCAGTTTAACGTCGTGCTGGACGGGGGTGAAACCCGACGTGAAAGACGGGTGGGCTTGAACCTCGTGGAGGCTTCCTACGTACCATGCCTTGACATGGATCAAAGACCTCGTAGTTCAAATGGGGAGTTTGTCGGTAAACCGACGTGAAAGCAGACCTTGGTCCACTGATGGTGGGCTTGAACCTCGTGGAGGCTTCCTACGTACCATGCCTTGACACGGATCAAAGTCCTCGTAGTTCGGATGGTGAGTCGCAATGGCTTACCACTGGACCGGGGTGCAGTTTAACGTCGTGCTGGACGGGGGTGAAACCCGACGTGAAAGACGGGTGGGCTTGAACCTCGTGGAGGCTTCCTACGTACCATGCCTTGACATGGATCAAAGACCTCGTAGTTCAAATGGGGAGTTTGTCGGTAAACCGACGTGAAAGCAGACCTTGGTCCACTGATGGTGGGCTTGAACCTCGTGGAGGCTTCCTACGTACCATGCCTTGACACGGATCAAAGTCCTCGTAGTTCGGATGGTGAGTCAGGGTCGGTGCTCACTCTAAGCCCACGTGAGTCATGCTCGGTGTGAGAAACAAGAGGTTGCAAGGACCTGACGATCACGTCGCGAAGGGTGCGTCCGTGAGAAGCGAAATGGGGCTTACGCGTTGAGCGGCCCATGGTGTTGGGGCTTACTCCAGGATGGAGGCCCATGGCGCGATGAAGCGCGGGGAAGATGGACCTTGGTCCGGCGATGGGAGGTGCCTCGTTCCCTATCACGTCCTCCACTGACCTTGGTAGTGGGGAAGTACCGAGATGCACGGGTGCAATCATCCGTACCAAAGGTTAGGGATTTACGCTCTGAGGCGACCCTTCCCCTGCGAACATACACCACTCCGACAAGGAGGATCTCATTCCATGTGCGGAGGAGTTCCATTCCCGTGGAGACGAGCGGTGTAAAAAATGTTCGACGTGGGGAAACCCTTCGTGAGGGAGACGAGGTTGGGTCACAGTCTAACGTCATGTGTTGAGGACGTGGTGCTTGGCAGTTTAACGTCCTGCAGCTCGGACGAGGTGGGTTCACTCCACACCCCTAGGGCTTACATAACCGGTACCCTCTGGTCCTTGGGGAAGGGAAGGTGTCGGTAAGGCCATGGTAAAAGGGGGTCGCGGGAGGAATCATCGAGGGGTCCACGTTAGCGTGGCTATGCGAAGAAGCAATAGCCGTTAGCGTGCCTATGCGAAGGAGCATTGGGCGAAGCAACGCTACGGGAGGTGTTGTCCATGGGACTTTGAAATCACATCGTGCAAACCTGGAGGGTCGCACGGAAGGAGGAATCGCTAAGCAGAGGAGTGTGCTTTGCGAAGTGGGGTGCCTTGGCCTTAGCATGGGGCATAGGTGGAAGTGGGAGGTGCTTCGCGAAGTGGAACAGTGTTCGCGGAGCACTGCCTCGCGAAGGAGTGGTTCGCGAAGCAGGGTCCTGCCAAGCAAAGTGCTTCGCGATGCATAGTTATCCTGCCTTGGCATAGGGATTACTAGCATGGGTTGGGTGTTTCGTGAAGCACGAGTGCTCCGCGGCTGCCCGGGTTCCCTTGGGAATCCCCTTCCTTTGCGAACGCCCTTGGGCTTCGCGAAGGGCATCCCTCTCGGAAGAGGGGCTCAGAACGAAACAAATCAGAGTCGTCTCGCGAAGTAGAAATACCTCGCGGAGCTCATGATTCCCGGGGCAAAGCTTGCTTCGCGATTCGGGAGAGGAGAAGCCGAAAGGTCGGATTGTCCGTCCCCGGGACTCAGGGGGAGTCGAGTATTTATAGGGAAGGGGCGCCGCGAAGCAGGGCTCGCGCGCCGCCTCTTGAGCTTCGCGGCGCGCTCGCGAACGTCAAACGCGCTCGCGGAGGATCACCGCCTCTGGTGCTTCGCGGCGGCTCGCGAACGTCAAACGCGCTCGCGGAGGATCCCCGCCTCTGGTGCTTCGCGGCGGCTCGCGAACGTCAAACGCGCTCGCGGAGGATCACCGCCTCTGGTGCTTCGCGGCGCCGCCAGGGCTGGGGCGCTTCGCGGAGGGGCTTCGCGGCGGTGCTTCGCGATGCAGCACGCCGGCTGTCTGTTTCGTTCCTTCCTTTCGGGCCCTATTTTTGGCGCCAACAAATGCCCCCCCTCAGACTTGGAGCCGCGGAGGGTGAAGGGTCGAAGTCTGAGGGAAGATCGCCAAAACTGTCGGTGGTTCGCGATGCGGCATCGCGAAGGAGGCCCGCGATGCTCGTCGGGGCCGCAGATCCGGACGCGCCGCGATGCTCCGCGCGGGCGAGGCGCGCCGCGATGCTCCGGGGTCGGCGTCTATAAATAGGGGGTCCTCCCTCTTTTGTCTTTACGCGCCTTCCTTGTCTTCTTGCGCTCTCGGTTTCGCGAAGCTCCGCGTACTCCGCGACAGCTCTCCGCGAATCGAGCTTCGCGGCGAACCGCGAGTCTCTGACTCTGCGTCCGCGCCAAGCGAATCTTTGCGTGCCTGCCTTGGCCGGACTTCGCGGTTTGATCTCGCGACCGATCTTCGCAATCCATCTTCGCGACCGAGCTTCGCGACCGAGCTTCGCGATTCATCCGGAAGAATCCTTTTCCGAGGGCCAGAGTTAACATGGCTCATCAAGAAGCTGTGCGGGAAGTGCTTGCAGATGCTGCTCGCCGGGATGAGATGGCCAACCGCCCGGGCTTGGGGGAAATGGTCCGGAACCACTCGGACCACACTTCCTTGACAGATCTGCTGTCGGAAGGCCAGAGGGATTATCCACAGTGCAAAAAACTGCCGTTGTACGGCTTTGGGCTGAGGGATGACGTCTTCATCCCTGAGGCGGGAAGGGATGAACCAGCTTGCTGGTTCAGGAGCACACCATGCCAGCGCCAATGGTTCAGGGCGGCCGATGGCCATGCACAGGAGGATTTCACACCCGTCACCGCCGATTGTCTCTACAATCATGTGAACGACATTGACGGGAGGCCACTGCAACCGAAGACGTCCCCTCCTCTCTACCGCACCATGCTGAAGGCGGCTCTGCAGGATCCGACGAAGGGATGGTCTGATGAGTGGGACCTGCGCCAGGGCGGCAATTTTACCGACGACTGGGCCTGGTCCTACTGGGTAGGTGCCTCATGCGAGGAGTTCGAGGCTGAGCTGAGGAGAGTGGGATTGTACGAGGCGGCATGGGCCTCCCAGTTCCACATTTACCAGCCAAAGCAGCTGATGCCGGAACTGCTGAGTAGATGGTCGTCCAGGACCAACACTTTTCATCTGCATCACGGGGAGGTGGGCATCAGCCTGTGGGATGTCCACCAGGTTTCTGGGGTCCCGGTCTTGGGGGCCATGTACGACGAGTTCCTCCCCGTCATCAGTGTGTGGGAAGATGCGGAGCAAATGCCGCGACTGGCGTCAGCGCTGATGGCGTTTGTCCCCGCGGATGACAAGGAAGCAGTGAGGGACGTCCACTTCAGAAGATGGTTCAAATGCTTCCTGAACTTTCCAGAGAATCGAGAGTTCCCTCCAAGGCCTCGGACTTGTCCAAGGGCAGCCCAGCGGGGTAAGGGGCACTCGTATTGGCGGGTTTTGGAGGACAGCCAATGGAAGACTTGGGGCTTCAGCGTCAGCACCGAACAACAGCCAATAGTTAGGCTGGCGGCGTTCATCGCGGCCCTCATATGTGGGTGGATCCTACCAGTGAGAGATACAAGCATGGGGGTACGGCCCAGCTCGTTCATCATGGCGTCGATGCTGGCCATGGGGCAGCGGATCAACCTGGGGATCCCGATGCTCGCCAAGCTATACAGATTGCTGCGACGTATCAGCGAGAGCAAGAAGCCGCTAAGAATATGCGGGCCCTTCCACCTCCTGTATGGGTGGATCGCGGCGCACATCAGGGGGATTTACGAGTATCCAAACCCCATTTCGCCGCCAGGATCAAACTTTCGCCCTTCCATCCTGAACGCAGTTGGGAGCTTCCCATTTAAACTGGCCGTTCCGATGGTGCTGAATAGGGTGTGGAGGGCGGACGAGTTCAACTTTCATCCCTTTCCACTGCCGACGGGAAGGCTTGCCGATGATGGACGGGGAACGGAAGAGCATCGGGCTTACCTCCTGGCCTTCCGAGGTGGCGTTTTGGTGGCTCGGATAGATCGTGAGCCAATCTGTGAACCGTACACCCCGCATCGTTTCGCGAGGCAGTTCCGGTGCCTCCAGCGGCTGACCCCGCAGGTATACTGGGAGGTGCGTCACGAGGAGCACCCGTGCGTGATGAGGCAGTTGTGGCTCATGTTCACGCGTGAGGATGGGAAGATGCAGATCACGCTGCCTCCATCCACCGCCGCCTTCGGCTTGGTGAAGGAGTACGCCATCAGCTGGGAGGCTGCTTATCCCGGGGAGATGCTGAAGCAGCCAACGATCCGGGTTGGTGACGGTGGGCCTCCTTTATCTCGAGGCCGGGGTCGGAGGGCAGCTAGGGCCGCCCGCGGCAGCGGGGCTGCCGTGGCAGAGAGACCCGCACCGGCTGAAGGTAGGGCAGCAGCGGCGGATCCGGTGGTTCCGGAAGAGCAGGGTCATCCGGAGGGGCGGCCACCGAGGGGATTCCGTCGGGTATCCGCTCAGGCTCCGGGGAAGCGGCTGCGTCACGTCGACATGGCAGAAAATGCCATCTTTCCGGAAGCTTGGGACATTTGGGATGTCAACCGGCAATTTCTCAGCCCAACCGAGATGTGGGATCACCTGAATCGCCTCGGGATGAGACTGCCGGGCATAGGCCCAGTTCGGGCTGGATTCATGGCGCCTCCGGCGGAGGCGGAGCAATACTTGAACGAGCTGGAGGATTACGTCCACTCCAGCGGTGTTCCTCGCCCGATGACAGACCGGGTGAGGGTACTGTTGAATCAGACGGTCCCTCCACAGCTATCGGCTGCCGACCTGAGGGAGCGCTTCCCCTTGCCGGAGGAATCAGGGGGCTCTTCTCGGGAGGATGAGGCGGGAGGAGGGAGCCCGTTGGAGGAGGGCGAGGTTGGAGACCGAAGCTCAGAATCCGATGACTCCGCGGAGGCTCTCGAGGTAGCATTCCGAACCTCTCTTCTTACGATCTGTTGTTGAATCCATACGGACTTCTCACCAATGTTTGGGTCGTGCAGGAGGAACTTGTTCGTAGGCCTCGTTCTCGCTCCTCGGCGGGTGACGATGCGGGGCCTTCAGAACCCGCGCCTATGGCTGCGTCCAGTTCTGCACCTGGTGGAACCGGGGGGTTTGAGGTGGCTCCTCCGGACTCTCCGGGCCTTCCAACAGTATACGGGGGGCCTCGTCTTGGAGTCCCATCGGTACCGGTCCGGGAGCAGCGCTCGGAGGTCAATCTTCGTAAGTCTCCTCCACCGGTCTCTTCGTTGCCACACGTGGGCCATGTCGACTAACTTTTATGTCTCTTTCTGTCATACAGTTCTCCGACTGGCGTGGGCTGCTGCGGCGAGGCTGGTTGGGATGTCTGGCGGCGTTCCTCCCAGGGGCATGCCGGTGATGGTGTCGATAGTCCCTTCACCTCCTCAAGCTGCGGCGCACACCATCACTGGTGGGACCACCAGTAGGGCCATACCTGAAGTCATCGAGGTGGACTCTGAGGAAGAGGATCAACCGGTCAGTCCCAGTCCCGCCGTGCCTGCGCCGGCGTCAGGCGTCGTACCAGACTCAACACCAGATGCGGATCCCGCTGAGGAATTTCTGCAGGCATATCCTGCGTACGAGCCTGCCGACCACGCGGATTGGGACGAAACGGCCTCTGACGAGGAAGACAGCAGCATAGTCCGTCGCCGGTCGTGGAAGCTGATCACGCGCTTCATCAGGGACACTCCCCAAGCGCAATGGCTGGCCGAAATGGATAGACTCCGTTCGCGGTTGCGCGAGCTATGTGCCGGGGGAGTGGATGCCCAACGCCCTCACGCGCTCATCCGAGACCTCATGGCTGAGAAGATCCGGGAGCATGATCGTGGGCTGAGCGTGGGATGGCAGCGGAGGAAGGCGACCAACATTAGGAAGCTCCAGGAGGCTGAGGGCGAGGCCCATCAGATGCAGATCCGGGCCAACGAGCTTTCAGCCACTCTCAATGCGCAGTCTGAGCTGGTCTCACAATTGAAGGCTCAGCTGGCAAAGGCTGAGGAGCATATGGAGCAGACCTCTGGAAGGATGGCTGTCGTCCAGGCCGAGGTGGAAAGGGCCCGGGCCAGGGTTGACGGATTACGCCCCGCCGCTGCTGAAGAGGAGCGGGAGTTGAATCAGCGGCAACAGGCTTTAGACGCCGCAAGTCAACGGGTGGCGGAGCTGCAACGCTCTTTTGACGGAGTCAACCCGTCCATGGGGGAAGTCAACCCCCGAGTATTGTAGCGAACCCGAAGAAACTTTTATTAACACTTTTGTGCTTCAACTCTTTCTTTCTCCTTTGTTTTGAGTTCCGTAGTACGCACAATATCCACTGTTGAATTGCCTTGTTACATCCCTGCAATGTTTGCGGGACGTTTGACGACAATTCTCTCAAACCAGTCCAGATTCCCGAAAGATGGGGAAGGCTTGATCGGAGGAGGAATTTCCAGGATAGCCGAACCACTGTCTCTTCGACGTGCTCTTATGCACGGACAGGGCAACGCCAGGGGCGCTGAAATCAGTTCAAACAGATGAAAATGGGGAGTGTGAATCACGATGCCCAAATTCGGAACGCTATGGAGGCGGCGTGACAATAAAGGACAACCGTTAGCCGTGGCGGAGAAACGGTATCCTTACTGCGTTAGCCTGAAACGGGGACAACAAGTGAGCATCGACCGCTGACCATATTCGCAACGCGGGATTTTATCAATTTGTTGTCGATTAATCTTTCGGGACGTTGGCCCAGGACAGTTGGTGGACCATAGGTCAGACATCCTTACTGTTAGGGGGTCCTTCCAGACATGAAAGAAGACGAGGGTCCGAATAAGGGGCACGCAAAGCGTGGAATATGGAGTGATGGTTTGTTCAAACAGAATCCAACACTTCAGTAGTTACACCACCATGGTGGGTGTACGCCAGATGGGCGCATCGGCCTGATCACAGATCATTCTTTCTTCCAGATAGGGCCTCTCTGGCGAGGGCTGGAAATGAGGAGGAATAGGATTTTGCGATTCCTGGGGCTGGACCCTAGGTGAAATGCCTGGGTGTCTCTACGTATCCCATGACGATGGGAATCAAGCCATACGTAGTTCTGAAGGTGCAGTTTAACGTCATGCAGGACGAGGAGCAGCCTGACTGTATTGGTACACATCCAGCCAAAACTACTAAGCCCACGTGAGTCGTGCTCGGTGTGGGAAACAAGCAGTAGTGGTGGGAATTTCCCGATGCAGAGAGGGGCAGGTGAGGGTAAAGGGATGCTCGGTGACTACCGGCCCAATGACACTAACATGATCATTCAGCGCATCTAGATGCGCGAAGAGAAAGAGCCGAGTATGGTGGAGTTCCACTTGAACATGAGGGAGTGGAAATGTGTGAATCATGACGCTCGAGATTCGGATCACGATGGTGACGGCGTGGCGATGGAGGACTACTGCTGGCCATATTCGCAACACAGCATCCTATCGCGTTAGCCTGAAATGGGGACAAACAAATGAGGGTCGACCGTTGACCGTATTCGAAACACGGGACCGTGTCACAAATGTTGTCGAATATCCGCAGGGACGTTGGCCCGAAACGATTGTAGGGCCCTTAGGTCCAGCATTCATGGAGAGCCCTTAAGCTTAGTATCCACGTCGTCCGAGGGTCCTTTTGGATGTGGAAGAGGATGAGGATCCAAATAGTGAGCTCACGAAGCTTGGTCATGGGATGAGGGGAATGTCCCTGTGAAAATCCCATGCTTCGGGCTTTTTGTCAAAACACATCTGAATACGTCAACGAAACGTATTAGAGAGAGGGAGCAGATTCCTTTCCCTTGGGGAGATCTTAGTTTATGGTCATAGACTTCGGACCATGGATTGGAAAAAGGGGATCAGGGGACGCATGACATCACAACCTGACGTGAATGAGCTCGAGTCGAGGGACCGAACTCAAGGGTTAGGCTGGACCCGCGGGGAAGTACCCGGGCGCTCCTACGTATCTCATAAGGATGAGAATCAAGACGTACGTAGTTCTGGAAGGTGGCAGGGTAAGGTACCAGTGCCAGGGGAAAGGGGAAGTGCGGACGTGGCCCTTGCACTAAAAGAAGCGGAATTTGATGTATCTTGTTTGTTCTTCGAGGTGAATGGTTTTTTTTTTGTGAAGCGACAGGCCTAGAACTGTAGGTCGTGATGTCGCCACAAGAATCAAGCCGTGATGGGCGTTGACAAATGGCATGGCGCGTGGCCAGTACCCAACGTGATGTCCTCTACAGCGAGGTCACCATAATGCGGTGCCGTTTTTCGTCGTGCGGCCAGGACGATAATGTCACAGTTTAGGGTCGTATGATAGGACCAAGCATGCATTTTATCGTCATGCAGCGCAGACGTAGCAGAGACGATGCTAGGCGGGAAATGTGCGCAGTGTTTATAAAACACATTTGACAGAGACATGATCCCACATCAAATCGTACGCCATCTGGAGGTGAAACAGGGAGAGAGACTGGCTTCCTGAATGGGTTGTACCCAGAGACAGGGCGTCTGGGCGGTCCTACGTGTCCCATGAGGATGGGAATTTGAACGTAGTCCCGAATGGGTCTTAGTTTATGGTCTTAGAGCTCGGACCAGGGAGTCCCGAAGGACGCCAGATTGCAGCTTTGTCCCCCTAACATGCAAAGGTGCACTGAGGGATAGCGCCAAAAGTGTCGAGATTCCACCTGGACATGATGGGGTGGAAAATGATGTGAATCATGCAACCAACATTCAAGGACTGAAGGGGCTGGCGTGACGACAGAGGATTACTGCTGACCATGTTCACAACACAGCATCCTGTCGCGTTAGCCTGAAATGAGGACTAACAAAACGAGCATCGACCGCTGACCATATTCGCAACGCGGGATTTTATCGATTTGTTGTCCGAAACCCTGGAGGGCGTTGGCCCGTATCGGTAGGAGAGCCCTTGGGCGTAGTATCCAGGCCGTACTTGGGGGTCCCTCTGGGTGTGAAAGATGATGAAAGTCCGAATAGATGGGAACACGAAGCTTGGCAAGTGGAAGGAACTTGACCAAGTTGAATCTGACACTCTTGGTCCTAGACCAGAGTACTCTTAATACATGGTGAACCACTGCGGGGAGCCAAGGGACTCAACCTTGAGGGTGATCGAGAGATGGCAGATTCCCAGGGGAAGGGGGGGGCATGATGCCCACAACCTCGTATCATACCTACGCACCCCCCGCTGGAGAGGGATGGACCAAGTGGTCTAGGTGACCGGGAAATCAGGATATCTCCCAGAGGTGGGGCTGGACCCGAATCTTGAACATCCAGGTGGTCCTACGTATCCCATTAGGATGGGAATCAAGCCACACGTAGTTCTGAAGGGTGCCTTTTAATGTCATGCAGGACAGGGGACAGGAGGACTGAACCTCAGAATGGGGCGTGCGTAGTGCAGCTATTGCGTACCTGACGTGAATGAGGACGTAGTCCCACACTGCGCCACGCAGTCCCGTGATCAGGGTCCTGAAGGCAGGATTAGAGAGATAAATTCGCTGAACTCAAGCTGGACTCGGGGGCAAGGGGCCTCGAACGTAGTTCCAGATGAGAGTCTTAGTTTATGGTCTTAGAGCTCGGACCGTGGATGGTGACAACTCCCAAGTAAGCACAGAGGTCAACCCAATCCCTAAGCCCACGTGAGATAAACTCGGTGTGGGAAACAAGGGGGGGGACCCTCATTGCAACACTTGGGGCATCCATTAAAGGGGAGTCAGCAGAGAGTTCCGAAGGACACCTTTGATGTAGCTTGTTCCTCAAACGTGCAGACGTGCACGGGGGAAAAAAGTACCAAGAGTCCCGAAATTCTACTTGGACACGATGAAGTGATGAAGGGTGTGAATTGTGTACCCGGCATTTGGGCTTAATGGGTTGGCGTGACGACAGAGGAAAACTGTTATCCTTGAAGGAAACACAGCGTCTGTATCGCGTTAGCCTGAGGTGGGAGCAGCAAACGAGCATCGACCGCTGACCATATTCGCAACGCGGGATTTTATCGATTTGTCGTCCGAAACCCCGGGGGGCGTTGGCCCGTATCGGTAGGAGAGCCCTTGGGCTTTTGTATCCAGGCCGTACTTGGGGGTCCCTCCGGGTGTGGAAAATGGTGAAAGCCCTGATGCGGGGATACGCAAAGCCTGGAAAGCGGGTGCGGACGTGTCCGAGTAAAGCTTGGCATTCCAGGTAATGAACCAGAGTACTCTTAAGCACATTGGTGAACAGCCGAAAGAGGGATCGACGAAACAGCTCGGTGGTGCGGGAAACATGGCGTGGTCACTACAAGATCCTCGTAGATGAGGACATAATCCCACACCGCACCATATGATCTCTTCATGGAGGAAGGATGGGCCAAGGGGCCAAGATGGGATGAGGATTCCCGAGAGATGGGGCTGGACCCGGATTTTGGACATCCAGGTGGTCCTACGTATCCCATTATGATGGGAATCAAGCCACACGTAGTTCTTGAAGTGCAGTTTAACGTCATGCGGGACTTGGGTGGGGAGTAATATACTCCTGAGCAAGGTGTATAGTATGGCGAAAAACCGACGTGAATGAGGACGTAGTCCTACACCATACCGTACAATCCTATAAGATAGGTCCTGGGCCGCGGCCTAGAAAGGCCGAGGGGCCCTGAGGCTGAGCCTCGGTCAGGAGGGCCTGACCGGTTTGTAGTTTAACGTCTTACATGAGGACGGGGGGCCAGGGGCCCAGGGAGGCCAAGGGGCCTGAGGCTGAGCCTCGTAAGGGGAGTTGTACGGCATGGTACATGATCCCGACGTAAATGAGGACATAGTCCCACACCACACCGTACGCTCCGGGTGAGGAATTGTGGGCTGTGGTCCCGATCACTAGCACCACCTGGGGGAAGTTTATCACCTCAGGATGGGGCAGAATGAATCACTGTTGACCACAGTCGAAACACAGCGTTCCTATGGTGACCCGCATGGGGGCAACAATTGAGGGTCGACCGCTGACTAAATTGGCAATGCGGGACTTGTTTCAATTTGTTGCTTGAGAAACCCTCGGGGGCTTTGGCCCGTATCGGTAGGAGAGCCCTTGGGCTTTGTATCCAGGCCGTTCTTGGGGGGTCCCTCCGGGTGTGAATCCATCCATGAAAGGGGCAAACACCTCCAGGGGGGGATGTGCAGCCGGGTCGAGGCTTGCTCGACATGGGCCGGGGCAAAAAATGTGCGCCCTGCCGTGTCTTAACCCGAGGGGAAGATTTCGGCTTTTGGGCTGGGCCAACAGACGAAATGTCTGGGCGTTCCTACGTATCTCATAAGGATGAGAATCAAGCCATACGTAGTTCTTGAAGGCCATGCAGTTTAGCGTCATGCGGTAAGGACGTGGGAGGGTAGAAGAACGGAGCGGGCGCATGGTGCGACCTTTACAATCTTTGCGTGAGTGGGGTTGCATGAGCGGGGCCAAGAAGGCCGACGCCCTGCTACACAAAGATCCTCCAAGGAGACCATTCCCAGGGGGAATAGTGGAAGAGAGAAGCTTGGGGCTGGGCTCAAGACGAGGCGTCCGAGCGTTCCTACGTATCCCATAAAGATGAGAATCAAGCCGTACGTAGTTCTTGACATGCAGTTTAACGTCATGCGGGACGAGGGGTATCTCGTTCGGGGACGTGTGCGGCATGGTCATGATCTCAACGTGAGAACGTAGTCCTGCACTGTACCGTACAATCCCGTAAGAGGGTAAGTCGGAGAGAAACGAGGGGGGCATGGGGCCAGACCTCGGTGGAGACGGGGCCAGGGGCCCAAAGAGGCCGAGGGGCCTGAGGCGGAGCCTCGGTCAGGAAGAACTGACTGACTTGCAGTTTAACGTCTTGCAGTGAGGACGGAGATACAGTTTAAGGTCATGCGGGACCAAGTCGCAGTTTAGGGTCATGCGGGACCGTCTCGCAGTTTAGGGTCATGCGGGACCATCTTGTGCCCTAGGCGAAGTATCGCTTGAGGAATCTGGCATTGGTGGGAGGGGTTACACGCTCTCCATCTGTGGTCACCAAGGAGTAAGCTCCATTGGGGTAAACCTTATGGATGATATAGGGCCCTTCCCATTTGGGTTCTAACTTGGGCGGCTTCCTTCCGGGAATCATTGGCGCTCGCAGGGCCAGCACCAGGTCACCCTGTAGAAAAGAGCGGAGACGAACCTTCTTGTCAAAAGCTCTTGCCATCTTGTCCTGATGCCTTTCCAGATTGTGCAGGGCACGAAGCCGGTTCTCGTCCAGTGCTTCTAGCTCAGCTAGACGGATCTCGGCTACCTCATCTGATGTCTGGTGATCATAAACGGCCGTGCGTAGCGACGGCAGCTGGATCTCGATGGGTAGGACGGCCTCAGCTCCATACACCAGGGAATATGGGGTCACCTGGGTAGAGTTGCGAGTCGTCGTCCGGTAAGCCCAGAGGGCGTTGGGGAGCTTGTCCGGCCAACTTTTCTTGTTCTGACCAACCATCTTCTGCAGAATGTTAGAGAGGGTCTTGTTGAACGCCTCGATCTGTCCATTTGCCTGTGCGTGGTAGCGGGAGGTATGGTTTGACCGGATGTCGTACTTAGCGTACAATTTCTTCAATTCAGCTGCTCGGAAGTTGGTGCCGTTGTCAGTGAGGACGGCGTGAGGGACCCCAAACCGGTGGATGATGTTGGAGCTCACAAAGTCAACGACGGAACGGGCCTTGACCTCTTTGAGCGGAACTGCTTCTGCCCACTTGGAGAAGAAATCTGTAGCAGTCAGGATGAACCTACACTGGCGGGCTGTTGCCGGCGGGTACGGTCCCACTACATCGAGTCCCCATACCGCAAATGGACAAGAGTACTTGGTGGGGTGGAGGGGTTCTGGCGGCCGATGCAAGAAGTTGGCGTGCACTTGGCACGCGTGGCATCTCTTGGCGTATCCAATACAATCGTGGATCATGGAGGGCCAGAAGTACCCTAGCCTCCGGATTTGATGGGACAGCTTCGGCCCAGCTTGATGGGCGCCACAGGAACCGGCGTGAACCTCTTGCATAACTTGAGGTATCTCTACTCCTTGGATGCAACGGAGGAGGACACCATCAAAACTCCGTTTATAGAGGGTCTGCTCAAGACTGGGGCCACTCTGGAGGGTAAATTGAAGCGCGCGGCGTCGAATTCGCTCGCGCTCGGCCCGGTTGTCCGGGAGCTGACCATTTTGGAGATACTCGACAAAAGGTGCTCTCCAATCGGGGGTCGTTTCAACCACTGCATCCGACGAACCCGGGACTTCCGATACGGAGGGTCCGGCGGTGAGATGACTTACCCGCAGGCTATCACGGTCCTCTTGGGTGACGGGAGCAATGACTCTCCGGTGGGCCACGTGTATGACCAAATCATCTTGCTCGGGTTCTGCGAGCGATGCGGCTAAGCCAGCTAGGGCGTCCGCTTGGCCGTTCTGCGACCGCGGGACATGGGTAACCTCTGGCCGAGAAGAGAACTGGGCCATCAGGAGGAGGGTGTACTCCAGCAACGGTGCAAGCTCTGGCTTCCTGACGACGTAGTCGCCATTAACCTGTTTGATTACCAGCTCAGAATCTCCTTTCACATGTAGATGGGGTACATGGATCTCGAGGGCCAACTCGAGGCCGGTGATGAGAGCTTGGTACTCTGCCTCGTTGTTCGTACAACCTTCTGACAGCAGGAAGGAGTACGGCAGGACGGCTTGCGTCGGGGTAATGAAAACAATACCCAGACCCACTCTGTTGAGCTTGGGGTCGTTGAGCCTTCTACCGGTGGGGCTCCGGGAGGCGCCGTCGAAATGCATTTGCCAACACGGGACAGCGTGATCGACCGAGAGAATCGTCTCATCGGGGAAATCCAGGTCCAGGGATTGATCCGCGGAGGTTGGATGGGCAGCTAAAAAGTCTGCCAATGCCTGTCCCTTGACGGCCTTCTGAGGCACAAACCTGATGTCAAACTGCTGGAGAATTACTGCCCACCGCGCTAGTCGGCCAGTCAGCATGGGGCGGTTCAGGATGTACTTCAGCGGATCCACCCGAGAGATCAATTGCACCTCGTGGTGTTGCAGGTAGTGTCGCAACTTCTGCACGGCGAAGACGAGCGCAAGGCATCTCTTTTCGATAAGGGAATATCTGACCTCCGTATCGAGAAGCATGCGACTGAGATAGTAGAGACTGTTCTCAGTGCCCTCGTTATTCTTCTGGGCGAGCAGCGCGCCGAGGGATCTTTCCAGGGCGGTCACGTAAAGGACCAGCGGCTTTCCAGAGACGGGTGGCATCAAGACCGGAGGTTGGAGCAGGTACTGCTTGATTTCCTCGAAGGCGATCCGACACTCCTCATCCCATTCGTAGGCAGCGCCTTTCTTCATGAGCCGAGAAAAGGGCTTACACTTGCCGGCCAGATTCGCAATGAATCGGCGTATATAGGCTAAGTGGCCTTGCAGGCCTCGAAGCTCCCGAATGTTGCTCGGGGGAGGCATTTGGCTGATGGCCTTGATCTTCTCCGGGTCGATCTCGATACCTCGGTATCTGACAACAAAGCCCAGAAACTTCCCGGAGGTGACCCCGAAGGCACACTTCAGCGGGTTCATCTTCAGGTGACGGGAACGGAGGAAACCGAACACTTTCTCAAGGTCTTTGAGATGGTCCTGGCGCTGATATGATTTGACTACAAGGTCATCCACGTAGCATTCCACCAATGTCCCGAGGATCGGTTTGAATATGCGATGCATAGCCCTCTGATAAGTGGCACCTGCATTTTTCAAACCGAATGGCATTACCCGGTAGCAAAAGGTACCCTGGGGAGCCCTGAAGGCAGTGGACTCCTCATCTTCGGGGGCCATCCGGATCTGGTTATACCCGGAATATCCGTCCATAAAAGAGAGGGCTTGGAACCCGGCCGTGGCGTCAATCAACAGCTCCGTCACTGGAAGTGGGAAGTCATCCTTTGGGCAGTGGCGATTGAGATCGCGGAAGTCGATGCAGACTCTAATCTGCCCATTCTTCTTCCTGACTGGCACAATGTTGGCGAGCCATTTGGGGTACTGGACCTCTTTGACGAAGTTGGCCTTGATTAGCTTATCAACTTCAGCCTCAACCATAGCACCATGGGAAGGGTGCATTTTCCTGGGAGGCTGCTTAAACCCACGATGTTTTACCGGGAGGCCCAGACGGTGGACAGCCACTTGGGGATCCAGTCCTGGCATCTCATCGTAACTCCAGGCAAACACATCGCGGTGCTGTTTGAGGAAGTCTACATACTGCTGTCGCTCCTCGAGGGACATGGCCGCACTGATCAATGTGGGTCTTGGATCTGCCTTGCTGCCAAGGTTCACCTGTACCAGCTCATCAACCGTGGTAGAGACGCCTTCTTCAAAGGCTGGGGGAGCATCCTCCAAGTCTTCCTCCCCAGCCGGGGGGAAACTTTCCGTGACGGAAGGTGCTTCTGGGCTCTCAAAACCCGAGGGGCAGCTGGTGCCGGCTTGGGCAGCAGCAGTCATCACATCAGGAGACTCACTCGTCGTGGAGACCATAGCAATGAATGCATTTGACCCTATCCCATCTGGCCTTCGGCCTAAGGGGCCACGCTTGACGATATCAAAGCAGTGGTGACGTGTCGGCCCGAGTCGGTTGATTCCATCCCGGCGAAATAGACACGTATGGCGCACCGCTGTTGTCATGAGCCTGACATCCCGGTACCGTACAGGGGTAGGAGATTCCGGGATGACCCGAGCCTGGTTGGTGTAGGAGTACGAGGTGATTCTCCGCCGTCGCTTGGACGCGGGAACATGCCTTCCTTGCGTACCCGAAACAACAAAACATTGTCCCATGTCGGGGGTCGTGGCCTCCAACCGGTGGATCGGGAGGATGTAGGCGTCGTCCATGCTTGCCCAGGGATCACTTGTGATTGGAGCGGGCTCATCCTCGCTGACCAGGATCTGCTTGTCTTTGCTTTTGTAATAACCCGCATCCAGATAGCGGGCCTCACAAGAAGCAAAGGGGGACGCGTCTCCTTGGATCACGCCTACTCGACCGTTGAGCGAGTACTTAAGGCACTGGTGATACGATGAGGGGACCGCAGCATGCAGATGGAGCCATGGCCTACCCATCAGTGCGTTGTAGGCGGTGTCCTGAGAAACAACCATGAACTCGGTGCTGGCAATTAAGCCACCGAACTGGGTCTTCAGGTGGATCTTGCCGACCGGGGTTTGCTCTGTCCTGTCGTACCCCTGAATCCTGAGGCCAGAGGGAGTCAAATCACCTTCAGACAAACCCATTTTTCGCAACGTCCGGGTCGGAATTAGATTGATTCCAGAACCCGTGTCAACGAGGCAGCGACGGACTTCCACACCGTTAAAGTGGCCAGTGACATACAGTGGGCGAATGTGCCCCTGTATAGGAGGGTCTTCGTCTTCACCAGAGAACGAGATAACCGCCTGACATTCGGCGTTTTCAATCGTCTCGGTATGGAAGGCCTCCGCGGCTGCCACTTCCGTCTCGAACTGGAGGGGGCTCCTTAGGGCCTCGGCAAGTGCCTCGCGCATCTCGGATGACAAGCGCAGGGCCTCAAGGATGGAAAGACTCGCCGGAATGCCGGCTAAGTGCTTTAGGACATCATACTTGCGTGCCAAACGCGCACCTCTGCTTACAGGGGGTTTTTCGGCATTTGGAGGCATAGCGGGTCCTGCTGGCTGAACTGGCGGTCGGCTAGCACTGGGTACATCCTGCTGCCTGCTAGTAGAAGCCTGGGGAGTAGTCGCCGGGCTAAGGTTGAACAGCGGGAGCTGGCCCGTCGCCGGGCGAGACTGGCTGTGATACGAACGAGGCGGCTCTCCCTGATCCAGCAACACGAATGGCGGTGGAGGTAGAGCCGAGGGTGCTGAATGGGTCTGCGCGTGCTGAGATCTGCGCTGAGCCTGCTGCCTCGTCTCGGTAGCGTGCACGGCTTGGTCACAAGTGCCTGCTGACACACCTCGGTGACCGGCGCAATTGCGATTCCGCCGACATTGACGTCGGCTGGAAACATTGGGGCGGTCTGCCTGGGGTTCCCCCTCATCGGGGGTCATATAGGGCTTTACCAGCTCCACGGTGTTAACCAAAGCGTACCCTTGACTATCACTCGAAGAGTCATCCACCGCTGGGCGGATTCTGGGGGGAATGCCCATTTCAGGAGGCATAAAGTCGCCAAGAGTGCGGGATGACGACGGCACTGGCGGTGCACGTTGCTTCTTCTTACGTCGTCGCTGCTTGCCCTTTTGGGTAGAGGTCGATTGCGAGGACGATGCTGAGGCACCGGCTGTTTCTTCTGAAGGTTCCGGCTGCTTCAGGCGTGCCCGGATGATACCCTGGGCACGGATGACAGTTTTTCGAGCCATCCAGTCGTCGTATTTCTGGGACCCGCGGCTAGGGACCTGCTGCCACTCACCCTCGCTGTCACTGCCGATTTCTGATCCTGCAAAGACGCCTGCCACCTGAGCTGGCGCTGGGCCCAGCTTGACTATGTTGTTGTTGACCTGGTCCTGAAGCCAGTCTTTAAACACATAGCATCGCTTGAGGGTGTGCCCCAGGATCCGATGATAAGGGCAGTAGTTGGGGTGATCAGTGAGATGCGCCTCTGCCGGTCTCCTGCACTCAGGCAGACGCACAATCCCTTGCTCCAGAGCACTTCGGAAGTAACCAGGGACCTGATTTTCGTTGAACGAATAGGTATGGTATTTTCTTTCCGGGTAAGGAGCCCTGGGGGCCTGATCCTGTCGAGGGACCGGAGGGGCCTGCCGAGGGGGCGGCGCCTGGTTGTCTCGCCTAGGTGGCGGTGGCGCGTTGCGCGGGGGAACCTGTCGGTTCTGAGGCGGTCGCTGCTGAGCAGGAGCCTGTGCTTGAGGTGGAGGACCTCTGCGGGGTTGCGGGGGTGGTACCGCCGGTAGCAATTCCAGCTGCCTCGGGGCTTCTATTTGAGCCACTGCGGCGGGTTCAGCCCTGGCGGCCCTCCTGGCTGGGATCATTGGGGGCAGCAAACGTGCCTGACTAGCCTGTTGCAGGGCCTCTTCGAGGCGCTGGGCCTTATCCGAGAAATCTCTGAACCCCCCAGGGTAATTCTGGGTAATCAGGGAGGGTACCAGCTCTGTCTTTACGTTCCCCACACACATCGTCAGTAATTGCTCCTGAGTCAGTGGCATATCGAGAGAATACGTAAGTCCTTTCCACCGGGCGATGAAGTCCGCAACCCGCTCATCAGGCCTCTGTTTGCACTTAAAGAGGTCCGCGATGCTGGTCTTCCGCGTGGTGGAGCTGAACTGGTACAAGAACTGCCGGCGAAGGTCTTCCCAGCCGGTCACTGATCCGATGGGGAGCTGGCTGTACCAGACGAATGCCGGACCTTCCAACGTCTGTACAAAACATCGGAGCTTAGCGGCTTCTTGCTGAGCCGGGGTCCCCAACATGGGGCCGCACCTGGAAGAGAAATGAGCCAAGTGCTGGGGTGGGTCCCCTGTCCCGTTAAAAGGCGAGAAAGTGGGGTTCCCAAAACCTGGAGGCGCGGGCATATCATCCACCCACGCGGGATAAGGCTTGCCATCGGGTGGGAACGCCACCTGCCGTGTCTCCAACGCCTCGAGGCGGGCTGTGAGTGCCGCAATAAGGTCCTCCGGGTGGGGGTCCCTGTCTTGACGGGGATCCCTAACCACAAGCGCATTGCCAGGTTCTTCAACGCGGTAGACAGCTTCCGCTGCCCGCGGGTCAACTGGCTGAATGACCTGTTGGGCGACTGGGGGAACCCGGATTGGATTCTTCAGATTGCCCCGTCGCTCAGGGGGGTTTGGCGAGACGTATCGCGCCCTCTTGCCGTACGTTCCGGCTTCCACCCTGTCCGCGGCAGTAGCATGATCAGGGTTGCCCGGAGGCATCTCACCAGGGGGAAATTGTTCCTGCCCCTGCTGTCCCGGCCTGGGATTACCGTAGTCGGGTCGTCGCTCTGCAGCGCGCTCAGCCAAGAGTTCGTCGACCAACCTCTTCTGTTCAGCAAGCTGCTGGCGCAACGTGGCTTTCTCAGGATCTTCGTCCGTTTTCTGCACGGAGGCGGACGGGTCGGAGTGCTTGGCTATTCCGACGTGCTCCTTACCCTTGCCAGTGCTTCGACCGAGCGCCAGTGACTCGGTGGGTACAGGGAGGCCTAGCAGGTTCCTTTGATGACGGGTGACTCTCCCTGATGGGTCGAGTAGTGGCGGTACGCACTCGGGTGGTAAGTCCCCATCAAGGAACTCAAGCTCATCTTCCTTATCCACAACGTCGGCCATGTGGACTGTGACCCCTCTTGAGGGCATATCCTCAATGTCGCATAGCGAATCAGGCTGTCGTAGAATAGGGTTGAAGAGGAGGGCGGCATAGCGTCCCCAACCACGGATTTGCACATGGGGGGTAGCTTCCCTGACAATCTTGCGGAGTGCCTTGAAACTCTGAACGCATCTTCGTTGGAGGGCACCCTGATGACCGGGCGACTCGGGGTGCTGAGCCACAAGGAGCACCGCTGCATCAATCAGGCGGCACTGTTTGCCAATCTCCTCGAAGTGCTCCCGACTCCTGGGGTACACTACCCGTTCCCAACGGAGGCGGAAGTGCGTCGCCCACAGGGTCCGACAAAGGCATCCTACTTCTTCAGGGGTAAGCGACTCGGGTATGCGGAAATTCAACGCTGCCGCGGGCCAGAACTTCTCTGGGAAATAGTCCGCTGCAAGAATACTCCAGAAGCTCCTGGGTTCATCCTCAGAGCTCGGCCCTACATTTCCCCACTCATCAACCGGGGGTGGCTGAGGGACCGGTAGCGGCACCGAGGCGGACCTCTGGGATATCAAACTCGGCGGCGGAGAATACGGCAAGCGAGCAAACTGGCCACCGTACTCTGGGCCTTCCTCTGAAGAGCAAGGTGACCTGACCACAACGTCACGATAGGACGGGCTAATAGCCGCTACTTCGGGTACGGGAATCGCCGTTACCGGTGTCCGGTCATGTCGTGGCTCTACCACCGTTGACCCCCAAAACAGCTCCTTGGGATCCCGGGTAGAGGAAGAGGGCGCTTCGGGCGACGGTGGCGGTGACTGCGCGGTCGAAACCTGCGGAATTCCCAGGATTTCTTCCTCCTGGATGTACCTGCGGAGAGAGACGGGAATCCGATGGACCTCAAATTCGGGGAGAACGAGGCTGACGCGTCTGGTTCCTGCCCCAGTCCTTGATACGGAGGAGCTGGGAGAAGGTTCCATCGCTGAATCGCATTCCGCTTCCGAATCGGAGAAGCGGGCAGGTTTGATCCCCCCCTGGGCCTTCCCAAGATTCTTCCCGTGGCGGCGACGACCCGCTCTTCTGCCCCTGGGTGGCTCTTCGGGACAGGGTTGACCCCTATCAGGCAGCCCTGGGGCGGCGCTAGCGACGTGGCGGAGAGGGCCCCCACTTGAGACAGCCGGGGTGCGAGGGGCACCAGGGCAAATATCAAAGGGTACATGGGGAGGACCTCCATGAACAGTACCCACGTGGGCGGGGCCTCTGTTGGAACCGGCAGGAGCATGGGGAAGGCCTCCACGGTCGATGCGAGTGGAGCGAGGCTGACCTTCACTCCTCAAATTGCTGGGGCGAGGAGGACCTTCGTCAGTCGCAGAGAGGACGTAGGGGGGACCCCCACGTCGAAGGACCGGATGGATGATGCCTTCAGAAGGACGGACTTCATACCCTGTACCGCGGGCGCGGGAAGTGTTTCCGCGCTGAGCATCACTGCCCCGGGGCAGGTCTTCCTGTAGGATGGGGGCGGCATGAAGCATGCCTCCACGACGAACCTCGGAGCGGGGAAGGCCCACGCTCTGTGGAGTGGTGGTACGGGGAGGACCTCCGTACGGGGTGGCATCACCGCGGGTTAACTCGCGGCGATCACTACTTGGGCCTGCAACCCGAAGAGTCAACCCGACCTGCCCGCAGGGCGGTTGGGGTCTCGATCCTGGTTGGGCGAAGGGGTGCCCCTGCTCAATGTAGGCGGGGGCTTCATAATGTACGTCGGCGGTGGCTCGGGCCACTGTAGCTGTCGACGTGGACGCGGCTAGGCGAGCGTCCTCAGCCCGGGCCCGACGCTGACGTCGGGTCAGGCGGGCCGGTGCAGGTGGTGCAGGGACGTAGTCTACCTGTTCTTCCTGCGGGGCCGGACGGCGGCGCTGACGTGGCCGGACGGGAGCTCTCGCCTGGGATTCCTGGGTCGGGGCCCTGAGCGGGCTGAGCCGGACCGCACCTGCCTCTTCAGCATAAGGCGAAGAGTCGTCAAGGCGTTCCGGGGATAGGCTCCCGAAACGATTGAATGTCTGGGTGGGGAGCGGGGGCTCCCTGCGCGGCCTGTTAGGGCGGCGTTGACGGCGGGGCCTGGAAGCCTCCAGGTCCAAACGGGCCATATCCCTGGTCGGGATGACCCCTTGTTCCTCATACCTGCGCACGAGGCTGTTGATCACCCTTCGTTGGATGACCTCTGATGGGGAAAGGGGACGTGGACGTCCCGCCTCCCGCGACGTGCCAGCCATCGTGGCGGTAGTGGCGCCATGTGGGGTGGTCGTAGTGGTGTCGCCCCTGCCCCTGCGCGGGCGAGGAGCGGATGGTGACCGCATAGCAACCTGATTCCTGACAAACGAAGGGATCAACTCATCAGTACTGAGAGGAAAGTGATTGACAGCCAGTGCCCCAGCATTCTTCCATCCCCATGTCTGTGAGAAGGATCCACGCTAACACGCTGCAGAGCGGAGCGCCCCACGTTCTACTACCCCGACTTCTGGTGAGTTCCACGATAGGCCCGCATTTGCTTGGCGGGGCCAGGCACCGGATACCTGGATCCGGTGACACGTCAATCTACCGGTGTCTCGAACGCTACTAATCTCCATGCTGAGGAGAAGAATTTCACGTCGGGTTCACCATTTCTGTTTCCGACGCTTTCGCCGGGGCGCGCGCGCATCCGTCCGCGGAGGAGGGGGACGCGCGGCTTCGTTGCCCCGCATTCCCGCTTTCCAAAGGCGGGCGGCATTCGTTCCTTGTTCAGGTACGTCTGCTCCTTGATCGAAACGGGATGATGGGATGTCGGTTCTTCCTCCTGTGGATTCCTCCTCAGAACTCGTCACCTAGTCCGGGTCTCCCTTATAGATTTAATACGTAGTTCGTGAAACTCTTCCCAGTGCCATGTTTCCATGGACGCCGGTTAATTACGCTGCTTCTGTCGGGACATTCCAAAGGGTCCAGTCAGGGCAGCTACCTTCGGTCAGGGGAGTAATCACGTTCGAGGCATCGGTAGCGTGTCTGGATGCTGGGGTACCTGGCATGTCTGTCTGTTATCCTCGATCACGAGGCTTCTCAAGGGCGTGGAAACCCGAGGCATCCCACATCGAGCGCGGGGGGTTACATGTCATAGACACGTACCTGAGGTTTTCCTCAGCTTCCCGTGTTCAACACAGGGTATGTTTGCAAGATTAACGTCTAGCAAAGACGGTTACGCCAAAGGCGTTCCATCCGAGGTTTTCCTCAGGCATCTCGTGTTTACCACGAGGTAGGTCGCGAATTTAACGTCTCGCGGAGACGGTTGAGAATGGAATGGGACCATCGCAGGGGTGGTGACGACGAAGTTGGGCTTGAGCCTTAAAGGGGCTTCCTACGTATCCCCGTGGCAGGGAATCAAAGTCCGCGTAGTTCGGGATGGTGCCGGTAAACCGACGTGATGGTGGACCTTGGTCCACTGATGGTGGGCTTGAACCTCGTGGAGGCTTCCTACGTACCATGCCTTGACACGGATCAAAGTCCTCGTAGTTCGGATGGGGAGTTTGTCGGTAAACCGACGTGAAAGCAGACCTTGGTCCACTGATGGTGGGCTTGAACCTCGTGGAGGCTTCCTACGTACCATGCCTTGACACGGATCAAAGTCCTCGTAGTTCGGATGGTGAGTCGCAATGGCTTACCACTGGACCGGGGTGCAGTTTAACGTCGTGCTGGACGGGGGTGAAACCCGACGTGAAAGACGGGTGGGCTTGAACCTCGTGGAGGCTTCCTACGTACCATGCCTTGACATGGATCAAAGACCTCGTAGTTCAAATGGGGAGTTTGTCGGTAAACCGACGTGAAAGCAGACCTTGGTCCACTGATGGTGGGCTTGAACCTCGTGGAGGCTTCCTACGTACCATGCCTTGACACGGATCAAAGTCCTCGTAGTTCGGATGGTGAGTCGCAATGGCTTACCACTGGACCGGGGTGCAGTTTAACGTCGTGCTGGACGGGGGTGAAACCCGACGTGAAAGACGGGTGGGCTTGAACCTCGTGGAGGCTTCCTACGTACCATGCCTTGACATGGATCAAAGACCTCGTAGTTCAAATGGGGAGTTTGTCGGTAAACCGACGTGAAAGCAGACCTTGGTCCACTGATGGTGGGCTTGAACCTCGTGGAGGCTTCCTACGTACCATGCCTTGACACGGATCAAAGTCCTCGTAGTTCGGATGGTGAGTCAGGGTCGGTGCTCACTCTAAGCCCACGTGAGTCATGCTCGGTGTGAGAAACAAGAGGTTGCAAGGACCTGACGATCACGTCGCGAAGGGTGCGTCCGTGAGAAGTGAAATGGGGCTTACGCGTTGAGCGGCCCATGGTGTTGGGGCTTACTCCAGGATGGAGGCCCATGGCGCGATGAAGCGCGGGGAAGATGGACCTTGGTCCGGCGATGGGAGGTGCCTCGTTCCCTATCACGTCCTCCACTGACCTTGGTAGTGGGGAAGTACCGAGATGCACGGGTGCAATCATCCGTACCAAAGGTTAGGGATTTACGCTCTGAGGCGACCCTTCCCCTGCGAACATACACCACTCCGACAAGGAGGATCTCATTCCATGTGCGGAGGAGTTCCATTCCCGTGGAGACGAGCGGTGTAAAAAATGTTCGACGTGGGGAAACCCTTCGTGAGGGAGACGAGGTTGGGTCACAGTTTAACGTCATGTGTTGAGGACGTGGTGCTTGGCAGTTTAACGTCCTGCAGCTCGGACGAGGTGGGTTCACTCCACACCCCTAGGGCTTACATAACCGGTACCCTCTGGTCCTTGGGGAAGGGAAGGTGTCGGTAAGGCCATGGTAAAAGGGGGTCGCGGGAGGAATCATCGAGGGGTCCACGTTAGCGTGGCTATGCGAAGAAGCAATAGCCGTTAGCGTGCCTATGCGAAGGAGCATTGGGCGAAGCAACGCTACGGGAGGTGTTGTCCATGGGACTTTGAAATCACATCGTGCAAACCTGGAGGGTCGCACGGAAGGAGGAATCGCTAAGCAGAGGAGTGTGCTTTGCGAAGTGGGGTGCCTTGGCCTTAGCATGGGGCATAGGTGGAAGTGGGAGGTGCTTCGCGAAGTGGAACAGTGTTCGCGGAGCACTGCCTCGCGAAGGAGTGGTTCGCGAAGCAGGGTCCTGCCAAGCAAAGTGCTTCGCGATGCATAGTTATCCTGCCTTGGCATAGGGATTACTAGCATGGGTTGGGTGTTTCGCGAAGCACGAGTGCTCCGCGGCTGCCCGGGTTCCCTTGGGAATCCCCTTCCTTTGCGAACGCCCTTGGGCTTCGCGAAGGGCATCCCTCTCGGAAGAGGGGCTCAGAACGAAACAAATCAGAGTCGTCTCGCGAAGTAGAAATACCTCGCGGAGCTCATGATTCCCGGGGCAAAGCTTGCTTCGCGATTCGGGAGAGGAGAAGCCGAAAGGTCGGATTGTCCGTCCCCGGGACTCAGGGGGAGTCGAGTATTTATAGGGAAGGGGCGCCGCGAAGCAGGGCTCGCGCGCCGCCTCTTGAGCTTCGCGGCGCGCTCGCGAACGTCAAACGCGCTCGCGGAGGATCACCGCCTCTGGTGCTTCGCGGCGGCTCGCGAACGTCAAACGCGCTCGCGGAGGATCCCCGCCTCTGGTGCTTCGCGGCGGCTCGCGAACGTCAAACGCGCTCGCGGAGGATCACCGCCTCTGGTGCTTCGCGGCGCCGCCAGGGCTGGGGCGCTTCGCGGAGGGGCTTCGCGGCGGTGCTTCGCGATGCAGCACGCCGGCTGTCTGTTTCGTTCCTTCCTTTCGGGCCCTATTTTTGGCGCCAACAATGATATAATATTTCAGAATCAGTATGATGTTATAATAACCATATATAGTTATTCTTTAAACCATTATACCCATCCAAGGAAGGTGGTGGTTGAAAAACAGATTACACCACGGCGTGGAGACGATATTCTGTACGTACGCACGCGCGGTGATTTTGTTTTCCATAGGATGGATAGAAGGTGAAATGGGGTTGTTTCATATTTATAATAAAATATAAGTATATTATTGATACTTATGTTATTACTTTATAATGAAACAACTAATGAAGAAGAAGTTGAAGAAGAAAGAAACATTAAAGAATCGGTAGAAGAGATTACCTCTTCTTCGACGCAGCTCCTCTTATCCTCCTCTTAGGGCACTAAAGTTGGTATTTAAAGAATACCAGGACCTATAGTAGGTTTCTAAGGAAGTGTAGAAGTTAAATGGGCAGGTTTTTGCCGATATTGAAGGCTCAAATGTGTGTAAAGAGGAGAGGGAAGGAGGTGCCCTTATATAGGAGAGGAGAGGGGCACTTTTGGAAACCTAAAAAATGTTAATTAATAATAAAATGAAATCCCACTTAAAAAACTCAAAAAATGACTCAATTAGAATATGATATGATATAGGGTTGTAATCTCATCGACCAATAAAATTTATACATGTTTTAAGTTTATTTTAAACCTTATCAACTTGATTTATCATTATTTAATCAATTTAATTTTATTTGTGGTAATAAAATTCTAAATTTTAAATTGTTATAAATACATACTTAAATGTTGTCAATTACCCATAATTGGATAATTTATAACCTTTTAGACCATATAATTTTAGATTTGTAGTTTTTAAATATTTTTGTGATTTTTAAATAATTTAATAATATGTTATTGTTATAAAATACCAATAGTGTCAATTTTGACACTATTCATTATTTGAATTTAAATAAAAACCACATAGAAGATATGTTCAAAAAAATATATATAATACATACATAACATTTAATATTCATTAAAAAAATTCATGGGGCATATTAATTTGTTCATATATTATTTATTTTAATATTTTTAAAACCATTTATTTGGTATATCTCTTAATAAAATAATTATTACAACATTTTTGTATAATTATTTAATATAATTATTAGTTGCATAAAAATTAAAAATAAAATACTATGATGAAGATAAATATAATAAATTTCATAATAATATTTTTACTCGAATTTATCATCTTAAAATAACAACATTTAAATTGTTATATTTATTAAATTATGAAGGTGGCATCTTTGACATCATTTAAAATAAAATAATATAAATGTCCTAATCGATTTTATAAGGCTCAAAATGGTACACAAATAGACCCTTGGATTATTAGGGTATAGATATACTCAACCAATAATGTTTGGTCAAGTTTCTGGTCCTTTTGATAGCTATTGGTATTTTAATAAAAACTATATTATTTATTTTTCACTAAATAATTAATTTCTTCATCATTAATGTATAAGCTATTAAGGTAAATAAATATTTCTTAAAAATTACAAATAAATTACCATGGTAAAGAAAAAATGTTTATATTTCAAATGAGTATTTATAATCGAATTTATATTTTGTATAACCTTATATTAAAAATAATCTAATTATTAAATTTTGAGTGAGACATTTCACTTTCCTTTAAATAAAATAAATAAAAAGTCTTAATCAAATTCAAGTGGGTTACATTAGATTCCATTTCGACCCAAGTATGATTTAGGGTAAAATATAATCATTCAATTATATTAGTACAAGTGTTAGGGTAATTTTATAATATTATATTTACCTTTAATTACCTGATTTACCTTTAACTATGGTAAATAAAATTTACTGTAGTTACTATTCATAATGACTAAAAATAAAAAGTAGCTTATTAACATAATTTGGACCTACTGATTCCAAATATGGAATATATTTTTTCAAATTCAAATCACAGAAGTTTCATAAATTAATTTAAAATTAATCCCGTTTTTAAGAAAATGGGTTTTAAAAGTTAAAACATTGCCAAAGATTGAAATGTTTTTACCAATGAATTCAATGTAAAATTAATGGTAATGACATACATTATATTAAATGGTAAAAACATATTCTATTTATACTTTAAAACATTTAAATATTATAATTTAACTATATAAATTATTGCGATGAAAAAAGTTGTTTTTGATTAAAATATAGCGTGTTTTTACTATTCATTAAAATATGAAAGTTATCAGAATAATATGAAAAATTTATCCGAAGTAAATTTTTATATCCTGATTCCAAAGAAGAATTTTATTTTGTCAAATTGAACTAATAAACATGTCAAAAACTAAATTTAAAGTGGGTGTGCCATCAAAAGGCGGAAAAACTGCATTTTTTGAAAAATACTTATTTTACCCAAAAAAATTATTTTGTTCTCATACCATGTTCTAGAAAATGTGTAAGATGAATAAAAATGTTATAAAATTCAAAATGTAGTTAATACTATTCATAACGTCTAGTTCATAATAATATTATAACCATATATCGTTGTTTAGTAAAACCCAGTATTGTGTACTACACACGTTATCGAGGAAGGTCGCGATTGTGTGTAATGCAAGCCAAGAATAGTGTTGTGTATAATTCAAGATAATACAGTTTTTCATATAGTACAATCTAATCTTGGTGTATCTTACAACACAAGACATAAAAGAAATTAAAAATAATAATTTTTCTCATAAAATCTTGGGGTGTTACATTCTACCCCCCTTAAAATGAATTTCACCCTCGAAATTCGTCGGGGTTATAAATGGTTTATTGCATGAAAGTTTCTTTCATAGAAACCCACATCATATAAAGTAATACTAAAACTTAATTTTAAAAAGTGGAGTATGAAACATAACGGTTACCCAAATTAACTCATCGCTGGGTTTCCACATAGGAGAACATAGGTGAAAATATGGATATGGAAGAGAAATATATCCATCAAGGTCTGATGGAGAGTGGTAGAGAACATGGATATGAAAAATCCAACAATCACAAAGACATAAATTTGTGATGATCCATGGTACCATATGATTCATCGTATATGAGGACACTAGGACAACATTTTTGGTTTTCAAGATCATTTCCCTAAAGTTGAAGAATTTGAATTAGAAGAATTACTTACTTTATTTCAGTACAATCTCACCGGTGTTCGTGGCTTGAACAATTTCCACTTAATATCTTAAAGAAATGAAGTTGAATTTTTCATTCTTGAAGTGTTAGAAGATCATGTGATAGAATGATGGGTCATTCCATCTGTCTTAAACAAAAGGGTAAAAAAAGTTATCAAATATACATAAGTCCATCTATGGTGATGTTAATCGTATATAATTCCAAAAATGGACTTATACTTCATCTAGCATACCGCTTAATAAAATAAAACTATTTTATACTAACCAGAGACTTCCTGTAGGCCATTGGTAGGCGATAAAGGCATGTCGCACTTCGGTTGTGGGTTCGATTCCCACAGCCTTGTCCGACGCGACGGGTTGTCGCCCGTCCTGCAGGTTGTCTTTTTTTCTAAAACTACATTATTATAACATCCCATCAATAATATCGAAAAAAGTTCTAGACTTATACAATTCTAAATTATGTCCAACATAATCCATTCCAATCTTTAGGCTTATCCAAAATACATCTGTCCAAGCTCATAGTATAAAGAAAACAATTACTATAAATGTCATCAACCAAGCATGTGAATACCATCATTTATCTCCCATATATCATAAGATATATCTTTTTGGTCACATTCCAAATTTGTGAATACCTTAATCATGTATTCTCTTGAAAAAATGAATACCCATTGAACATTAGTGAAAACATGAATGCTATCAAAAGTTAACTCTTTCCACATACCAAAATCCCAAAATTTCTATATACTCAAACCATGATATAACTTTGTCCTTATATTTGTCATGAGCTCATGAATACTATCAAAAATTTCATTTTCTCCTTATCCCTTCATTATGTGCATATCATCTACTTTCCAAAAATATTTCAATCACTTTTCATGGTTACCGGTACCATAAAATTATTGAAAACCACAATAGACTAATACAAAAATATTCCAATATACCATAAAAGTACCTCAACAACATTATTCTTGAATACCAATACATAAACACTTCAATACATCCTCTTAAATGATTTTCATGGAATAATTCCTTCCTTGATTTAGAAGTAACCTCTTAGGTGAGGACATTGAGTTGGGTAATTCCCATGTTCTCCACAAATAAGACATTGAACTCCATAATAGTCTGTCACTCTATGGCCCTTTTCTCCACACAGATAACATCTTCTCCTCCATTTGAGGTATTCCTCAAGTTTCTTCTTCCCTTATTCTTGATATGTAGAAATCTTCATCTTCCTTCCTCCATCTTCCTCTCCATTAGAACATGTATAAAAGTTCTTCTTCCTCTTATTTGATGACTTAGGAATACCACCAAATTTCACCTTGTTAATAATATATCGTGATGACTGATTCGGCATAATCACAATATCTTTCTCTCTAGGCATTACACGATTTTGTTGATCACAGTGACCAATTTGTCCATCGGAATCAACGTTAACTGAATTCCTTCTCGTTTCCTCCATTGACTAAAACCAAAAACCATAGTGTAAGAAACATTTAAAATAATGAGGAACCACATAATCATTAAAAGTCACTTATGAGATTTCTAACTTATCACACATTCTTTAATCCATGATAACTTAGGTTCACCCTAGGTCATTCATGATCGTCAACATAACTCTAGGACTATAACCTATAGTTATACTAAACCTTAGGGACATCCCCAGACATACCTTCGAAATATCTCTAGGGATCTCACTAAAGTTTTTGCATCCTAGTTTCCAAAGGTTAACTAAACCTTTCCTATGATACCAACTGTAGAGACCCAAAGCTTAACATACATAGGCATTACATTACTTTTGCAGAATATCTAATACCTAACAAAAACATACACCAAAAGACCATAATAGTTTAGTGTCTTTGGAAACTCGAAATATAATCTTCTAATCTTGCTAAAAGATCTTCAACATCTCCCATATATTTCTTCCTTTTTTTTCTTACCTAAAACCTTTCTTTATATCCTATGGAAAAGAAAACATATAAAGGGTGAGCTCAAATGCTCATTAAGGGTAAGCATGGAGAAAATAAAACAAACCATATACATTTGAACTTCAAAACATGAACATAATATTTAAACATCAAAATCTTGAGCAATGACATGAAACATGGCAGTACGTAGGGAATAGATCATAATGGATCATCAATCATGATGAAATAACATGGGAATAAAACATTTAATTGTGTCAAACCATTAAGCACATGATATGATTTCCATAGTAGCCAAGGCATTACTGCCAAGACCATCTTAGTGGACAAAGTCCCTTTCTGAATTGAGTTCACTCCTCATTCCAGTCCTGTAACACTGAACCGGATTAACTTACCGTTCCAGCCATGTATATATCATGAGATATAAATCTTTACCCAATGAATTGGAGGGAGATATAGGTCCCACCCATCTCATAATTAAATCATTCTTATGTGTGCCACAACATGAAAATAAATCGTTCATCATTACCCAAAGAATAAAATGGGTTTCATAAACATCATCCCATCATAACATAATCCATATAAAAAAATGGATATCATTTCATCATAGGAAAATTGAAAACATGTAAATCATAGAGACATTATACTTTAAACATACACATATGAAACAATTCCATCTTATATGGAAAATGGTTATGATAAAACACTTGAAATGAATTCTTGAGGAAAATATCCTTTCTTCTTCAAAATCATTTTCTTTTTACAAAATGCCATGAAATTTTAAAAGAAATGGATTTTGTTGAAAATAGTCATAAAATATTGTAGAGTAAGCTTCATAAAAATAAGGTGTTATGAAACCGTAAAAATCCTTTCATACCGTATAAGTTAAAAAAACATTCTCCTCGTACTTTTAACAGAAAAGTTAAAAAGTACCACGTATGGTAAACAAAAGAAAGATTCCATCCATAACACAAAGTAAAAGTAAAAGAAGGGTAAAAATGACTTTAAAAATACATGGAAGAATATTAAACACTTTATGAAAAACATTTTATGGACATGGATGAAAAATATAACCCCAGTAAATACTTACGTATAAGCAATCTCGGATAAAAATGAGACTGCAAAATTATTCCTTACCTTAGGTCTCATATGCTTCGTACATATCTGAACCTCCTGTATAATGATTTAAATAATGTCATTGACTTATTACAGAATCATATTTATTGTTATGATATCATATATGGTTCACTTATGACTTTATGTTACCTGTTCTTTTGTAAATTCTATGATAATGCAACGTTTTGGGTAAAATCGTTTTATTTATCGTACGTGTTTTGACTTATTGTTATTGATATTATTATTAATTATATCATGATTTACTTACTTCCATAATGTAAATAATTATTTATATATAATATATATTCAGTATATATATATACATAATAGATAGATAAATGAAATGAAATACACCGTTCATGGAGACGGTAGGCCGTACGTATGCATGAATGTTGTTTTCCTTTCCTTATTGACTTGAATGGAAGTAAGTAGATGAAATATATATATGTATACATAAATATAGTAGATTAATTATGTCATATATTTCATTATTATTCATTATATATACTTTATAATCATTCTTGAATGGTTATTATGGAGAATGAACATCATCGCGTCGTGGAGACGGTAATCCGTACGTACGCACGAGCGATGATATCGTTCCCATAATTATTGAATGGAATTGGAGTGGATGATATAATATTTCATAATTATTATGATGTTATAATAACCATATATAGTTATTCTTTACATCATTATACCCATCCAAGTAAGGTGGTGGTGGAAAAACAGATTACACCACGGCGTGGAGACAGTATTCCGTACGTACGCACGCGCGGTGATTTCATTTTCCATAGGATGGATAGAAGGTCAAATGGGGTTATTTCATATTTATAATAACATATCAGTATATTAGTTATACTGATGTTATTACTTTATAATGAAACAACTAAATAAGAAGAAGTTGAAGAAGAAAGAAACATGAAAGAATCGGTAGAAGACATTACCTCTTCTTCGACGCGGCTCCTCTTATCCTCCTCTTAGGGCACTAAAGTAGGTATTTAAAGAAGACCAGGACCTCTGGTAGGTTTATATGGAAGTTTAGAAGTGAAATGGGCAGGGGTTGGCCGATATTTAAGGCTCAAATGTGTGTGAAGAGGAGAGGTAAGGAGGTGACCTTATATAGGAGAGGAGAGGGGCACTTTTGGAAACCTTAAAAATATTAATTAATAATAAAATGAAACCCCACTTAAAAACCTCCAAAAATGACTCAATTAGAATATTAGATGAGATAGGGTTGTAATATCATCAACCAATAAAATTTAGACATGTTTTAAGTTTATTTTAAACCTTATCAACTTGATTCATCATTATTTAATCAATTTAATTTTATTTGTGGTAATAAAATTCTAAATTTTAAATTGTTATAAATACATACTTAAATGTTGTAAATTTCCCATAATTTGATACTTTATAACCTTTTATACCATATAATTTTCTATTTGTAGTTTTTAAATATTTTTGTGATTTTTAAATAATTTAATAATATGTCATTTTTATAAAATATCAAGTGTCAATTTTGACACTATTCATTATTTGAATTTAAATAAAAACCACACAGAAGTTATGTTCGAAACAAAATATATAATAGATCCCTAACATGTCATATTCATCAAAACAATTCATGGGGCACATTAATTTGTTCATATATTATTTATTTTAATATTTTTAAAACCATTTATTTGGTATATCTCTTAACAAAATAATTACTACAACATTTTTGTATAATTATTTAATATACTTATTTGTTGCATAAAAATTAAAAATAAAATCCTATGATGAAGATAAATATAATACCTTTAATAATAATATTTTTACTCGAATTTATCATCTTAAAATCACAACATTTAAATTGTTATATTTATAAAATTATGAAGGTGGCATCTTTAACATCATTTAAAATAATATAATATAAATGTCCTAATCGGTTTTATAAGGCTCCAAATGGTCCAAAAATCGACCCTTGGATGCTTAGGGTATAGATATACTCGACCAATAATGTTTGGTCAAGTTTATGGTCCTTTTGATAGGTATTGTTATTTTAATAAAAAACTATATTATTGATTTTTCACTAAATAAATAATTTCTTCATCATTAATGTATAAGCTATTTGGGTAATTAAATATTTCTTAAAAATTACAAATAAATTACCATGGTAAAGAAAAACTGTTTAGATTTAAAATGAATATTTATAATCGAATTTATATTTTGTATAACATTATATTAAAAATAATCTAATTATTAAAATTTGAGTGAGACATTTCACTTTCCTTTAAATAAAATAAATAAAAGGTCTTAATCAAATACAAGTGGGTTACATTAGATTCCATTTTGACCCAAGTGTGATTTAGGGTAAAATATAATCATCCAATTATATTAGGTCAAGTGTTAGGGTAATTTTATAATATTATATTTACCTTTAATTACCTGATTTACCTTTAACTATGGTAAATAAAATTTACCGTAGTTACTATTCATAGTGACTAAAAATAAAAAGTAGCTTATTAACATAATTTGGACCTACTGATTCCAAATATGAAATTCATTTTTCCAAATTCAAATCACAGAAGTTTCAGAAATTAATTTAAAATTAATCCCGTTGTTAAGAAAATGGGTTTTAAAAGTTAAAACATTGTCAAAGATTGAATTGTTTTTACCAATTAATTCAATGTAAAATTAATGTTAATGACATAAATTATATTAAATGGTTAAAACATAGTCTATTTATACTTTAAAACCATTAAATATTATAATTTAACCATATAAATTATTGTGATGAAAAAAGTTGTTTTTAATTAAAATATAGCGTGTTTTTACTATTCATTAAAATATGAAAGTTATTAGAATAATATGAAAATTTTATCCAAAGTAAATTTTTTTATCCTGATTCCAAATAAGAATTTTATTTTGTAAAATTTAACTTATAAACATGTCAAAACTAGATTTAAAGTGGGTGTGTCATCAAAAGGCGGCAAAACTGCATTTTTTGAAAAATACTTATTTTACCCAAAAAAATTACTTTGTTCTCATAACATGTTCTAGAAAATGTATAAGATGAATAATAATGTTATAAAATTCAAGATGTAGTTAATACTATTCATAACGGCTAGTTCATAATAATATTATAACCATATATCGTTGTTTAGTAAAACCCGGTATTGCGTACTACACACGTTATTGAGGAAGGTCGTGATTGCGTGTAATGCAAGCCAAGAATAGTGTTGTGTATACTTCAAGATAATACAGTGTTGCGTATAGTACAAGCTAATCTTGGTGTAGTGTACAACACAAGACATCAAATAAATTAAAAATAATAATTTTTCTCATAAAATCTCGAGGTGTTACACTTTCTCACGTAACCAACTCCTCCATTCACCCCTACACCCAAAACGGTGCTCCCAATAGCAGCACTACACAACTCACACATGGTCACAAAACCCAACAGAACACAACAGTCAGCCACGCCTATCAAACAGGACATATTCAAATTTGGTAAACATTGTTCTTTAATTCCACTTGATAAATAGGGGTGATCACACAAAGGTTTTTATCCCAGGGAATTCATTTCAATTAACGGGGTATACATGATTAGCCAGATTAGAATTTACACCAACTGTTCATAAGGAAACAACAATAGTTATAAAGCCTCACCCATGCACAGAAAAATACGACCAACAGACATGATTTTTAGAAGGATTTAAATCCACAACAGATCATAACATCAATAAGGAAAACAAATAAAATAGGTGATCAACATCAAACCACTCCCATCCCGTTATGTTACTAACCCTTGTTATATGTTGATCATATTCCCTTCTTATTTATTTCTTGTTTTAAGAAAGAGTATTCACCATTCTTCACAAAGAATCATTATGACACCCACCTTTCATGATGCACAATTCAATAGAGGCAGAAGAATTCCCTAACAGATGATAAAAGGATCGAAGTTCCTCATTGCACCAAGAATAGGGGATCGCACGAGCAGTAGGGAAGAACTCCTAGAAAACTGAGCAATAAGGGCTCTAGCATAGGCACATGACTCTTTTGGGGAGTTATTCTCTAGAAGCACCAAGGGGAAATGAAAAACACACTAGGAAGGGAAGATCTAGGCTATGAAGAGAGAGAACCTATATTAAAGGAAGAACAGTTTCCAAAATTCATTAACATGGGATCATGGTCAAGATCACACGGTTTGAGTATCACAAATCCCCTGATATGTTAGTATATTTAAGACATAGTCAATATACATTGAAACTCCCTTAAAAATGATCAATAAGGATTTAAACTTAGTTTACGTCAAATAAGATGTTAAGAGGGGTGAAACATTAAAACTGGGAAAAAACTGGGAAAACTACAAATGAGTCACTGATGTGGAGCCACTAACGCTGAGCTACTGATGCTGAGCTATCAATGTGACCTACTGACGCTGAGATACTGATGCAATGACCTACCGATGTCTCGACCTGCCGACACTGACGCCCTTGACTCACCGACACTGATGCCCCTGACCCACCGATGTTGATGCCTTTGACTCACCGATGCACTAACATGCCGACGCATTGTCATGCCGACGCACTGACATGTTGATGCACTGATATGATGATGCTGAAGCCCTGATTTACCAATGGAAATACTGTAAATTTGGAAAACTCTTGAAATGAACCACTATTGCCTCCTAGAACACCCTAAAAACTATTTTTTCAAAAAGGAAAGTCCCAGGGAAATTTGGGTCATTTTATCAGATACCTCTCAAAATATTCTCATCCTCAAGAATTTAAAACTGACCTAGAATAAAGGGGGTCCTAACAACCACCCCTTAAGATACCTCTCAGGATCAAACCACCTTGTGTTATTCTAAAGCTGGAGTAAAAACCTCAACATCCCAGGGACACCTGCTTGATATTTATCTCTTGAACAACTATGAAAACACTAAGGCCCCACTACCCCAAACAACCATGCAAACACCAAGGTCACACCATCTAGAAACATGGATTAGGGAGCTCCTTCCTCTATGTCAAGATACTATCCACTTTGGGCAGCACTATCTCACCCACATGGGTTTAATCGCAGCCGCATTAATGCATCTTGATTAAGAATCTAGTCCTCCCCTCCCCATATGTTAGGTGTTCTCACACACATTCAAAGAACAAGGAAACAACTCATCTTAGAGCAAAAAATGTCAAGCATTGCATCACAGGAAAAGAAAAAAGTAAAAACACAAGGGATAAACTTAGAACATCTCTGGGTATTGGGCACACATCTATGTCTCCTGCTACCAAGTACTCTCCTAGAGGCCACCATGCCTCCATAATATATGAAGTAAAGGAATGGATTATCCACAAAGCACCTTCTCCTCATGATCCTTGATTCTTACCAGTCGTTCCATGAATTTCATGTTGTCCTCAATATCCAACTCTCCCCAATCAATGATGTGGGATTCATCATGTAGATACCGAAAAATTTGAGAGATATAGAATACGTTGTGGATCCTATCTAACTGGGGTGGCAACACCAGCTGATATGCCACCTCTCCAAATCATCCCAAAACCTCGAAAGGTATGATAAACCTAGGATAAATCTTTCTTACCTTACCAAAACTATGCTACCCACGCCAAGGGGAAACCTTTAAGAACATACGGTTCCCAACCTCGAACTCCAAGGGCCTCCTCTGGTAATCGGCATATGGCTTATTCCAGTCCTGAGCCACCTTCATCCTCTCACACACAATTTGAACCTTCTTTTTCATGCTTTTCACTACCTCAGGTCCAAGAAGGCACGCTTCCCCAACCTTTGTCCAGCATACTGGTGAATGAAACGGCCTTCCCTAGAAAGCCTCAAACGGTGTCATGTCAATGGTAGAGTGATATAAATTATTGTAGGCAAACTTGACTAGGGGAAAGTGTCATACCCATGATCCTATGAAGCCCAAGGCATGCACTTAAAACATATCCTACAATGTCTGGATGGTCCTCTCTATCCACCCATCCATCTAAGGGTGGAAAGCAGTGATGAGGTGTAGCTGGGTTCCAAAATCATGATGCAATCCCCTCCAAACATGTGACATAAACCATGTATCCTAATCTGATACAATGGATCTTGGAACTCCATATAGCCTCACCACCCCATCCACATACCTCCTTGCTAAGGAATCTACTGCGCTCGACTCCTTGATTTCTAGGAAGTGAGCCGACTTCATCAATCGGTCCACTACTACCCAAAGAGCATCACATCCTTCTTGAGTCCTGGGTAACCCTGTGATGAAATCCATCAAGATTTCATCTCAATTATATTCAAGAACTTCTAATGGCTGCAACAGACCTCCGGGAACACGGTACTCAGCCTTCACCTATTGACACACTAGGCACCTTACCACAAACTCTGCAACTACCAGCTTCATCCCGGGCCACCAAAATTGTTCCCTCAAGCCTCGATACATCATAAAAACCCCCGCATGTACCGCCAGGGGTGATATATGGAAATCATGGAGAAATACCTCATGCATTGTTATTGGGACAAACAGATTCCCATAGAACAACATCTGATTCTGACTATCCTCTGACCATTCTTATGGAGCATCACCCTGGGTAGCGCGATCACGCATCACTTTAGTCTCTAGGTCTCCCCAATGAGACTCCTCTACCTGTCACGCCAAGGAAGACTGCACTGTCATCTGAAATATATATCCTCTACCACAATCCTCCCCAGCATCCAGGTGCAAGACGACCAACTCCTCCATTTCCTTCCAAGAATATGTGGATTCCTGAACTACCCCCTTCTATGACTTCCTTCTCAAATAATCAGCCACAACATTCGCTTTTCCTGGGGTGTAATAGATCTCAAAGTTGTAGTCTCGGAGAAACTACAACCACCTCCATTGTTGCAAGTTCAGGTCTCATTGGGAGAAGATAAACCTCAGGCTCTTGTGATTTGAGAAGACCACAAAGCATTCTATGATGAGGCAATGTCGCCACAACTTCAGCGTGAACATGACTGGTGCAAGCTCCAGATCATGGGTGGAATAGTTAAGTTTGTGAGGATGTAACTTCCTAGATCCATAACAGATTACTCTTCACTACTGCATTAGCACACACCCTAAACCTATGCTGGAAGCATCGTATAACACTTCGAACATCAGCCCTTCCTCTAGAAACCTAAGCACTGGGGCACTGACTATATTCCCTTTTAGGTAGCTGAAATCTTCCTAACACTGCTCACTTCACATGAAGTCCCGATCTTTTCTAATCAAAGATGTCAATGGAGCTACAAATCAAGAGAATTCATGCATGAATATCTGGTAATATCCTACTAGTCCTAGGAAGCTTCAAACCTCTTCCACATTCTTGGGTGCTGCCCAAGAAACATCTGCTTAAACATTTGACGGGTCCACTTATATCCCCTACTGAGACACTACATGTCCAAATAAGTGCACATCTCATGTCCAGAACTAGAACTTTGACAACATTCCAAATAGATAGTGGTGTCGGAGGACCTCTAAGACAGTCCTTAGATGTTCGGTGTGCTGCTCCTTTGAACTTGAGTAGATCAAGATGTCATCGAATAACACGATGACGAACCGGTCCAAGAACTCATGTAAGATAGAGTTCGTGAGCCCCATGAACACGACTGGTGCATTCGTAATGCTAAATGGCATGACCACGAACTCGAAGTGCCCATACCTACATCTGAAAGCAGTCTTTAGGATGTCACCCTCCATCACCCTCAACTGATGATATCTAGACCGTAGGTCGATCATAGAGAACAAACCTGCTTCCTTTAACTGGTCAAAAATATTGTCAATCCTTGGGAGAGGGTAACGGTTCTTGATCATCACTTGATTCAATATATGGTAGTCTATGCATAGTCTTAGACCGTTGTCTTCCTTCTTCAGGAACAAGATTGGAGCACCCCATGGTGACACACTCGGCCATATATAACCCTTCTTCATCAAGTCATCAATCTGAATCTACAACTCCCACAACTTAAAAGGTGTCATTTAATAGGGAACCATCAAAATTGGATGAGCATCGGGTTGCAAGTATATCCTAAACTCAACATCATGTCGAGGCGGCAAAGTCTCAACCTCCTCTAGGAATACATCCAGGAACTCACTAACAACTCCCAAAACATCCACCATATCTATGTCTGCTAATTCCAAAAACTGCATGGATAATAAGGAAAGAAGAGGCTCCACATTCCGACTATCCACCTAACAACCCTACTCTCCAACAAAAGCTATGCACTGGCCGCCCATATCTGAGAACACGACCCTTCTCCAAAAGTATTAGATAATGACGTGAACATAAAACAACCAGTCAATGCCTAGGATGAGATCATACGGATGAATCTGTAGAAAAAGAAGATCTTCATGGGACTGATGCAGTCCCATCATCAGTCTACATCCTTGACACACATCAAACAGATTGGTCTAACCTATGACTGGCATACTAAACACCAGGGGCATAGAAAGTCTCTCCACATCAAGTCCTAGGGTATGGTCTAGACTAGGTGTAACAAATGATTGTGAAGCTCCTGAATCAAACAAAGCACATGCAATATTACTAAACAGATTGATCGTACCTCGAACAACCCCTAGTCCCACTGGAACTGTTGCCTCGACGATGTGTAACTGCACACGCCCAGTTCCTCTACCCCTCAGATGTTGACTGACTCCCCAACCACACCCTATTTGAGGTCCCTGAATAAAACCCTAAGGTCGGCCTCCTTAGGCACCTTCTACCCTCGGTGGAGCGGGAGCTCGCTGCCCCTATTGCTAGAAAGGCCTGACTAGCAGTTGTTGCTGCTGAGGTGGGCACTGAACCTACCCACCCCCACTTTACTGCGATCGAACTGGGCACTGGTTCCGAAGATTTCTATGACCTCCATAGACAAAGAACCTCGATCCTGGGCCCATGGGGAAAGGGCAAGGACTAGGAGATTAGAATTGGAACTGTTGAGGCCTACTTCCTGCTGGTCGAAACCTAGAGGGCCCTGATGCCGAAGACCTGCTGTTGACAACCTTCCCCTTCGATGACCTCGGTTGGCTCCCCACTCGTAGCACACCTCCCAAAATGTGCATCCTTTCTACTACATCATCCTCCTTTAGAACATTTAATTATGTCATTAGATTGAAAGGAGTAATAGTATACTGAAGAGAAGGTTAGAGTGCCTCTTCCAAGCATCTCGCTCGTGACTCCTCATCCAGAAAGATATTTGGTGCAAAGCATATAAGATCCTTGAACTTGATCCACAGTTCCCTTACTGACATACTCCACATCTGGAGGGAGAGTAGCTCCTACCTCTTCTCAACCTTCATCATGGAAGAAAGGAATCTCGCCGGAACTCCTTCTCAAAGCCATCCCACAAAACATCAGTCTCCTTCCTTTCCCAAAGGTAAATCATCCACCACTGACACATTGATCCCCTAATATTGCTTACTTATAGAGGAACCCAGTACTTTTTTAGATCCTGGATCAAGCTGAAAGTGATCACCATCTCCTCAAACCAACTCTTTATCTCCATGTCTGAGACGCTTCCCTCATACTTTCCTAGAGTCTGTCACTGGAAGGAACAAAGCATATTCTGCCATTGGTCATCTTCCATTTATTTATTTAGGGGCTCACTTTAGTTTATTCCAATACTATTTAGCAACTACCAACCACAACCATGTCAAAACAACAGCAAATCTAGATTTTTAGTCCCATTGCACGCCCCCGTTCAACCACTGCCAACTTTCACTATTCAAAGTCATACCGCACAATCCTCATATTTCCTTGATGCAGTCCCATTGCATACAAGTTCATAACCACCCCCACAGTACCACTGCCTAACATCACTCCATGACCACATCACAAACAAAGGCAGTCTCACTGCCTACAAGTCCATCCATTCCACAATCAATTAGTCTCTCAACCGGAGACTCTAATACACCACACGTACCGCCCCACAAACCAAACCCACATCAACTTCCATTAACCCACAACCCCTCTACACACACATTCCACCGCCTTTGCATAGAACCAACTCCTCCATCCACCCTTGCAGCCATAACCATGCTCCCAACAACTGCACCACGTAACTCAAACAAGGTCACAAAACCAAACATAACACACCACTCAGCCACACCTATCAAACATGAAATATTTAGATTTGGTAAACACTGTTCTTTAAGTCCACTTGATAAATAGAGGTGGTCATACAAGGGTTTTCATCTTGGGTCATTCATTTCATTTAACCGAGTATACATGATTAGCCAGATTATAATTTACACCAATTGTTCATAAGGAAACAACAATAGTTATAAAAGCGTCACCCATACACAGACAAAGACCACCAACGGACATGATTTTTAGAAGGCTTTATAGCCACAACAGATCATAACATCAACAGGGATAACAAATAAGACAGGCGATCGACGTCAAACCACTCCCAACCCATTATGTTAATAACCCCCATTATGTTTTGATCATATTCCCTTCTTATTTATTTCTTGTTTTAAGAAAGATTATTCACTGTTCTTCACAAAGAATCATTAGTACACCCACCCCACATGATGCACAATTCAAGAGAAGAAGAAGAAATCCCTACCGGGTGATCAAAGGATCATAGTTCCTCCTTGCGCTAAGAACAGGGGGTCGCGCGAGCAGCAGGGAAGAACTCCCAGAAAACTGAGCGGGAGGGGCTCTAGCACAGGCGCATGGCTCATCTAGGGAAGAAGGATCTAGACTCATCAAGGCAAAATGAAAAACACACTAGGAAGGGAAGATCACAACTTTGAAGGGTCAGATCCTATATTAAAGGAAGAATGGTTTCCAAAAGTCATTAACGTGGGATCGTGGTCAATATCACGCGATTTGAGTATCGCAAATCCCTCGGGATGTTAGGATGTTAAATATATACTCAATATCTTTTGAAACACCCTTAAAAAAACTCTACAAGGCTTTAAACTTGGTTTACGTCAAATAAGACGTAAGAGGGGCGAAACTGGAAAACTGGAAAAAAACTGGGAAACCTGCAAATGAGTCAGCGATGGGTGAGTCACCGATGGGTGAGTCACCAACGCGGAGCCACCGACGCGGAGCCATCGACGCTAAGCTACCGACGCTGAGCTATCGACGCGACCTACCGACACTGAGCTACCGACGCAACGGCCTATTGACGCCTCGACCTATCGACACGGACACCCTCAACTCACCGACATTGACGCCCCTGATTCATCGATGTCGACGCCTTTGACTCACCGATGCACTGACATGCCAATGCACATTTATGCCGACGCACTAACATGCCGAAGCACTGACATGTCAATGCTGACGCCCTGAGTTACTGATGAAAAAACTAGAAAAACTGGAAATTTGGAAAACTCTTGAAATGAGCCACTATTGCCTCCCAGAACACTCTAAACACTTTCTTTCACAAAAGAAAGGCCCAGGGAAATCTGGGTCATTATATCATGAAACTCATTACATAGCACAAAGACCCACAAATTGGCCCGAAGGCCCAGTGTTGCATCATGCCTTCATCATATTGCCCACATCACCACCTGCTTGCATCATGCGTAATGCCTATGTCACCGCTTGCTTGCAGATATTCGTTTCTACCCAGATTTGAACTCAGGTCTGATGTATGATTATGGGGAGTATTTACCACTAGGGTAAACCCCCCAACTGCAAAAATGTGTGTAAGGGTAATGCTCGCCTCCCACTAAGGGGCCCTACCAGGCCTAGAGCGCGCCGCACATTCCCCAGCCAGGCAAATGGCTTTGAATCGCCCTGTGCATAATATGCACAGTGTCTGAGTCTGACGGGACTCGAGCCTGGACCAGTTCCCACAGAGAGCAAGCGGTACAACCAATGAGTACCACTCTGCTAACACCCCGTGGGCTTCTATGGATTAATGTTTTCTCAATTCCAAGTATGAGGAGCTTGACCAAATAAAAAAGAACAATAAATGGGAAGTTGTTTCATGGATACTTTATAAAAATATTATCGTGACCAAATGGGTGTTCTAAAATAGATTGAATGAAGATTGGAATGTTACGAGGAACAAACAATGACAATTGTAAAAATGTTATTCCCAAATTGAATGAATTGATGTGGATGAAACATCCAAACCGGTGGGACAACTTCAAACAGTAAGATTTTTTTTGGTTATGGTGGTGAATAAGCAATTTAAATTTTACCAAATGGACGTAAAACTAGCCTTTCTTAATGAGTTCCTTGAAGATAAATTTTACAAATGAAACTAGAAGTATTCCTTATTGATAATGACGAAAATAAAATAAGTTAGTTAAAGAAGGCCTTGTATGAACTAAAGCAAACATCAAGAGTATGGTACATAAGAATGGATCAATATCTAAAGAAGCATGAATTTCAAAGAGTGGTTGATGACAACCTCTATACCACGAATGAAAAAGAGTAGTGAATATTGGTGTTTGTATATGTGGATGAAATTATCATTGGAGGCTTAGATGAAACCCAATTATTGAAATTTTAGGATAATATGAGGTGAAAATTTGAGATATCTATTATTATTGAATTGTCATTTTTCCTTATCCTAGAGATAATTCAATGAAAAGATGGGATCTTCACCATAGAAATGAACTATTTCTAGGAGGTGCTTGACAAATTTTAGATGGATAATTTGAGACCAATGGAAACTCCTGCCAATACCCATAATAAATTAATAGATGATGAATAATGGAAAGTGGTTGATGACGCACTTTATTCTTTAAATATAGGGGTTTTAGGTATCTTATAAAAGGTATTTGATTCTGATCAATTAATAATCAGGTATTATTTTTAAAACTTCAACCCTGTCCAAACACGGTTTGAATATACCCGATTTTATCGGGTCATGTAGGATCAGATACTCGATTATAGGGTGCCCATTGCCATCCCAAAAACAACCCCTTTTCTTTTTATTTTTGGCATGCATACAAAAATGATTTCATCACTACTTTTTAATACTAACCAAAGAAAACACATTGCTTAACCAAAACAACCACCCTTTTGACTTCTATTTTGGAAATCCACAAAAAAAAAAACCCCCTTCTCGTGGGTGTTTTGGGAGGTTGGACTGTGCAACACTCCAGCCACTAGCGGCTGTAAATTTCATCAGATACGAGCAGCGAGAGGAGCGGGAGGAGAATGGGAGTGGGGATCCATGAATCATTTCTGTTTCTTGATGTTTTATTTCTATTAAATTGCTATTCATTGTAATCCAATGTGGAACAGTGGATTTTAGTTACTGAGCTACTTCCCGTCGCTTTCTTGCTGCTGGACCGCAGCTCGTGAAGCTTTTGCCCCGTTTGCATCGGTTACTGGTTTTGCAGCTTGCTCGACCAGCTTTTGATTTGTGGTCGAGTGTCGGATCTGTTATTGGCAAAATGAAGTCCAGGACGTCAAAGCAAGCTGGTGTTCTGGTTATATATGCTCTGCGATGCTCATAATTGAGTAGAGGAAGATGGACTCGTCGGATCCACTTCGGAAGCGGCATCAATTCCAGAACCTTCGGTACCAGCAGCCGCTGATGAGTCCAGAAACGGAGAGGAAGATGGACTCGTCCTCAATCACTATTTATTTTCCAAAAGGCAAGTTCATAGTTAATTGTTAATGTTTAATGAAAAGATGGAGTCATCTCCCGTACCGACTTCCAAAAAAGGAACTGAGCATTGATATTATTTTTACAATTTTATGTCGGTTTGTTTTTGTTGTGCGTTGCGTGCGCTGTCCTGACTAAGGTTGAGATCTGTGGGGACCATTACTATTTGTGGTAGAAATCGAAAACAAAAAAGTCGGCAGGATTGTTGTCCCTGGATAACAACAACCCACGCGTCTCCTTTCTTCATGGTTGGCAGCCAACCGGCAGGGGCGGATGGAGGTCTTTTAAGGTCTTCTAAGGGTAGACGAGCTACCCAACAACAACCGAATAAAGATGGTTTTGATCCATCTTTAAAATAGGGTAATGATCCCATGAATTTGTAACAAATAAAAAATCCATTGTAACACCTTGAGTGATCCTCCGACCTTGAGTGATCCTCCGACGTTATTATCCGGAGAGAGAAATAGAAACGGCCGACATTCTCTCGTTCTCTCGTGGACGTAGGCAACACCATTGCCGAACCACATAAATTCGTCGTGTTCTCCATTTTCATTCCCTATTTGTGCATTTTTAATCACCACAAAGCTCTGCTGCCCCCAACGAAGTGGTATCAGAGGGTTCAGGTACGAAACGGCGAAGCACCAACAACGTTTTCTAAGGATCGGAAAATTGAAGTTGATTGGATTTTTTTTAGGTCACATCCATGAAGAGCACGACGAGACAATTCCAACAGCGCAAGCGGCGTAAAAAACGGAGCTGAAACGAAGGAGGTAGGATAAGTCAAATTTTGGTTAAACCGCGGGTGCTACAGTACCCCATACCGTAGAAAACGACACTGTTTACGCGGGCGGCAACTTTCCAGGGACATTCCGGCGATTTTCCATCTGCTGTTCCGGCGAGCCACGTCAGCGGTTAATCCAGACTGTTGAAACTGTTTTGGCATAATCTTGACCAATCGAAGCTCATTTTCAGTGATTCAGGAGTCGATTCCAAGTATTTCAACCATTCCGGACACATCCGTACGGTTAGATTTTTAAAATTCTCACTCAATCAATAGATGAAAATATCGATAATATGATTAAGCTCACCGTGTTTAATTATGCCATTTGGGAACCGAAAATGGAGGATCATTTATATATTAAAGATTTGTGAAAACCAATAGTGGAGACCACTTAGCCCATTGCAGCACAACTGGAGGAAATGTCAACAAGTGGTAAACCCGATGAGAAGACGTCAGCCAATACTTCGCCAGTTGATGCGGAGTGGGTCGTACTCAACAGAAAATGCACTGCCCAAATCAGACAGTAGATCAACAAGAGCATCTTCCAAAATTTTGCCAATGAACACGACGCCTCTGTTCTTTGGTGAAAATTGGAAAAGATGTATGCGAAGACAACCATGCAAAACAAAGAAAACCTAATACGTCGTCTTATCAACTTGAAATACAAAGACATGACCAACGTATCAGAGCACATGAGAGAGTTCCAAGGAACCGTTAATTAGTTAAATTCCATGAAAATGTCGATTGATGATGAGTTGCAGGCACTGTTAATGTTGAGTTTTTTACTAAAAATGTGAGACACATTAGTTGTGTCGGTTAGCAATTAAACTCCAGATGGAACTCTCACCATGGAGATGGTGAAAGACAAAATATTGAATGAAGAGTCCAGAAGAAAAGATGAGGGACATGCACCTGAATCAGAGGCTCTTGTCGCTGAAAAATAAGGGAAGTAGAAATGGCAGGGAAGAAGCAGAGGAAGAAAACCACGTGTCCAAAATCTTCAAATGAGGAAGCGATCAAAATTTCGATCAAGATATGACATGAAGTGCCACCACTTTGGAAAGCCCAGACACTTCATCTGAGAGTGTAGAAAGTTGAAAGCGAAGAAGAGGAATCTAGAAGGCAAGACCCAAAATAACGATGCTATAGTTGTCAATGAAGGGATTATTATTGTTCAGGAAGACAATCATGTGAGTCTTGCAAGCCAAGACTCAACATGGGTGATCAATTCCGGCGCCTCCTACCATGTCACTGCTAGAAAAGATTTCTTCTCGTCTAACAGTTCAGGGAGTTTCAAACATGTGAAGATGAGAAATGATGGCACATCCAAAATCACTGGTATTGGTAATATTTTTTTAGAAACTAATATTGGATGTAGGTTATTATTGAAGGATGTGAGGCATGTTCCTGATATTCGCCTCAATCTGATATCCATTGGAATGCTTGACGATGAGGGATATGTCAGTTCCTTCGGTGATGGGAAATGGAAGCTTACCCAAGGTAACCTGGTAATTGCAAAAGAAAAGAAAGATACTTCTCTTTATCTCATAGATGCAAGACCGTGTGGAGGAGAAGTAAATGCAGTAAAAAAAGATGTTCCTGTAAAAGTTTGGCACTGGCGGCTGGGTCACATGAGCGAGAGAGGAATCATAATGCTCTCCAGGAAAGATCTCTTGCCAGGAATAAAAAGTACACATCTGGATACTTGTGTTGATTGCATCATGGGAAAACAACATAGAGTATCGTTTCATGGTTATATACTGTCCAAAAAACCAAATGTTTTAGATTTGATTCACACTTATGTCTGCATGATGAGCACTAAGTCGATGAGAGGTGCTATTTATTTTTTTACCTTCATAGATGATCATTTAAGAAAAGTTTGGGCCTTTTTATCTGAAAACTAAAGATCAAGTGCATGATGTTTTCAAGCAGTTTCATGTGAAGTTGGAAAGAGAAACAAGCAGACGGTTTAAATGTGTGAGAGCAGACAATGGAGGAGAGTATCGTGGTCCATTTGAGGAGTACTGCAGGAGTTTTGGCATCAGGCAAGAAAAATCAGTACCGAAGACGCCTCAGCATAATGGTCTTGCTGAGAGGAAGGACAAAACAATTTGCAAGAGAGTAAGATGTATGCTCTCAAATGCAAAGCTTCCAAACACCTTTTGGGGGAGGAAATGATGACCACAATTGATCTTATCAACCTTTCTCCATCAGTTCCACTGAACTACGATGTTCCAGAAAGTTTCTGGATAGGTAAAGATGTTTCTTACAAACACTTGAGAGTATTTGGCTGCAGGGAATTTTTTCACATCCCAAAAGATGAGCGGGCGAAGCTGGATGGAAAATAAAATCATTGTATCTTTCTGGGATACACTCATGAAGCGTTTGGATACCAACTCTGGGATCCTATCAGAAGGAGGATCATCAGAAGAAGAGATGTGGTTTTTCTTAAGGATCAGACGATTGAAGATTTTGAGAAGCTAGAAAGTGCAGAGAAGTCGTAGTCTAAGGAAATTCCAGTTAGTCTGGAACCAATCTCACCGCCATCAGTACCAGCTAGCATAAGAGAGATACATGACACTGATGATACATAATTACTAGGTAATATGTCTCCATCTACTGATATGTCTTCATCATATGATATTCCATAACAGATTCCCCCCGAAGCACAATTGAGGAGATCCTCCAGAGAATGAAAACCGAGTCATAGATACTCACCACATGAGTATGTGATGCTCACTAACGGGGTAGAGCCAGACAGTTATGATGATGCAATCAGGAGTCAGCAAAAGATGGAATGGAAGAAGGCCATGTTAGAGGAGATGAAATCCTTGCACAAGAACCATACATTCACTACTACAAAACGGCCTATATCAGTGCTCAAAACAGGCTTTAACAGCGCTCAAAAAGTGCTGTAAAGCTCAGTGCTAATATAGAGGTGTCCCTTTTATCAGCGCTCTGAAAAGCGCTGATAAAGGTCAAAAAAAATTAAAAAAAATAAAAAATAAATAAATAATGCGGGGAGCGCCTTTTATCAGCGCTTGACAACCCCTTTATCAGCGCTAGGAGGTCTCCCGCGCGCTGCCCTTCCCGCGCATCCTCATACGCGCGCACCCCCTTCACTTCCACCCGAACTCGAACCCGCGACCTCCCCCCTTTCGCGGCTGCACCTTTACCACTAATCCATTTTGTTTTGTTCTCTATTTAATGATATATCTCTATATATATAATTATATTTATTCATATATTGATATAGATTCATATTAATATAAATATATTTATTCATATATTAGTATATAAATATTAATTCGTATATTAATATATTTATATATATATTTTTAGTTATAATTTTTTATACGTATATTTATTTGTATATTAATATATACTTATAAGATTAGTTTTAAATACATTTATGAAAAAATATGTTTTTTATGTGTGTTTATAAATAAATACATAAATACATACATACATAGATATATACAACACACATACACACACAGAGACACACACACACACAGACACATATATGTACGAATAAATACATATATATGTGTATTTGAAAAGCCATAGAATGTTAAAACGACCATAACTTATAAGATTAGTTTTAAATACATTTATAAAAAATATGTTTTTGATGTGTGTTTATAAGTAAATAAATAAATACATACATATATACATATATACATCACACAGACACACACATAGACACACACACACATGCAAACAAATATATATTTACGAATAAATACATATATATGTGTATTTGAAAAGCCATAGAATGTTAAAATGACCATATATTATAATCTAGAATCCTGTTTCAAAGCCACAACCAGTCAAATCTACGAAAATGAAACAATATTCGATATGATATGTAGTAAAGGCTTAACAGACATCCAGATCAGAAGTTATACTTGTTTGAATGATAACAAATCGGGGTATCCCGACTAAAAACTCAGTTTTGGAGGCCTTATCGGCCTTTTTTGGGCTCTAAAAATGTGATAGAGGCTTTGCCTGGGTCACAAGTGCGTATAGCTCGTCGCAGGCTTTGATATGATATACTGTAGTGCTCAAACGGACACTCGGATCAAAAGTTATGACCGTTTGAAGTTTGAGTTACATTTTCAACATATTTTAGATCTTTTATTAATTGTTTTAATTTTTTGTGTCCTCAAACTGTTATTAAATGATTTTTAATCGATAATAATTAGAAAATTATTAATTAATAATTTTTTTTAAAATATTTTGAAGCCATTTTCACTAAATTTCTTATATATTAAATGTAATAGTCTATTTATACGTATCTATAACATATTTAAAAAAAATTGTATTTATATCAATATAAATATACTTATATAACAAAATATTATTTTTCATGATTTTTTTTGAAACTTAACATTTATCAGCGCTCAGGAAAAGCACTGATAAATCCCCCCTTTATCAGCGCTTGTTTTTAGCGCTGATAAAAGTGTAGTGCATCCCTTGCCCGTTTTTGTAGTAGTGATTTGATTTAGTAGAATTACCAAATGGAAATAAGGCACTCAAGAACAAGTGGGTGTACCGAATTAAAGGAGAATATGGAAGCTCACAACTGCGCTACAGAGCCAGAATATTTGTAAAGAGATTCGGTCAAAAGAACGATATTTACTTTCACTACTGGAAATCATGGTTTTCTCAACAGTTGTATACCAACGATTCTTTTGAACCATTGGTATAGGTGATCTTTACCAACGGTTTGCATTAACCGTTGGTAATGATCTATAAAAATTGATTTTTCCCAACGTTTTGATGAAACCGTTGGGAAAGATTGGAAGAAAATTAGTTTTCCCAACGGTTTCATCAAACCATTGGAAAAGATGGGAAAAAATCAGTTTTCCCAACAGTTTAATGAAACCGTTGGGAAAACTTTATCTTTCCAAATGGTTTTTAATAATCGTTGGGAAAGATTTCCCCCAAATACAGACCAC